>CM035840.1:466310141-466637641 GCA_020510985.1 Pholidichthys leucotaenia | reverse complement strand
TTTTTCTGCTAGGGGGTGCTATAGCTATGTGTCATTATTCATGATACAAAAGTTCAATATAGCCTACTGATCCATCACACAAATTCTGGTTGAATTTGAACAAAGCATTTCAGAGTTAAAAGGCTTTTTTTTCTGCTAGGGGGTGCTATAGCTATGTGTCATTTTTCATGATACAAAAGTTCAACCACATTCTGAGGGAGTCTGGAGACATGAAGTCTGAATGGGCCATGTTCTCCACCTCCATCGTTGAAGCGGCTGCCCAGAGCTGCAGACGCAAAGTTGTCAGTGCATCTCGTGGTGGCAACCCCCAAACCAAGTGGTGGACACCGGTGGTGAGGGGGGACATTAAGCTGAAGAAGGAGTCCTATCAAGCTTGGTTGGCTTGTGGAACTCCCGAAGCAGCTGAGGTGTACCAGCAGGTCAAGCAGAGTGCAGCTCGGGTGGTTGCTGAAGCAAAAACTCAGGTGTGGGAGGAATTTGGTGAGGCCATGGAACAAGACTTTCGGTTGACATCAAAGAGATTCTGGCAAACTGTCCGGCGGCTCAGGATGGGGAAGCAGCTCCCTGTCCACACTGTGTATGGTGCAGATGGGGCACTTCTGACTTACACTGGGGATATCGTCAGGCGGTGGAAGGAATACTTCGAGGATCTCCTCAACCCCACTGACATGCCTTCCACAGAGGAAAAAGGACTTGTGGACGAGTGAGATGACTCGCCCATCACAGGGGCTGAAGTTGCCAAGGTGGTTAAAAATCTATTTGGTGGCTGGGCCCCAGGGGTGGATGAGATTCACCCTGAGTACCTCAAGGCCCTGGATGTTGTAAGGCTGTTGTGGTTGACACGCCTCTGCAACATTGCATGGAGGTTGGGGACAGTGCCTTTGGCATAGCAAACCGGGGTGGTGGTTCCCCTCTTTAAAAAGGGAACTGGAGGGTGTGCTCCAACTTTAGAGGGGTCACACTCCTCAGCATCCCTGGGAAAGTCTATGCCAAGGTATTAGGGAGGGGAGTCCGGCCGTTGGTCGAATCTTGGATTCAGGAGGAGCAATGTGGTTTTCATCCTGGCTGTGGCACATCGGACCAACTCTTTACCCTCTTGAGAATCCTCAAGGGTTCGTGGGAGTTTGCCCAACCAGTTTACATGTGTTTTGTGGACTTGAAGAAGGCATTCGACCATGTCCCTCATAATTTTTTGTGGGGGGTGCTTTGGGAGTATGGAGTTTCGGGCTTGTTATTCCAAGCTATCCGGTCTCTGTACAATCATTGTGAGAGTTTGGTTCGTATTGCCAGCACTCAGTCGGATTCATTCCCAGTGAGAGTTGGACTCTGTCAGGGCTGCCTTTTGTCACCAATCCTGTTCATAATTTTTATGGACAGGATTTCTAGATGCAGCCAGGGAACTGAGGGTGTCATCCTCAGTGACCACAGGATCTCATCTTTGCCGTTTGCAGACGATGTTGTCCTGTTGGTTTCAACCAGCAATGACCTGCATTTCTTACTGGGACGGTTTGCCACTGTGTGTGAAGTGGCTGGGATGAGAATAAGCACCTCCAAGTCCGAGTCCATGGTTTTCAGCCGGAAAAAGGTGGATTGTCCTCTTCAGGTTGGGGACAAGCTCCTGCCCCAAGTGGGGGAGTTTAAGTATCTCAGGGTCTTATTCACGAGTGAGGGGAGACTGAAGCGAGAGATTGACAGACGGATCGGAGCAGCATCTGCAGTGGTGCGGATGTTGAACCGGTCTGTTGTGGTCAAGAGGGTGCTGAGCTCTAAGGCAAAGCTGTTGATTAACCGGTCAATCTACGTTCCTACCCTCACTTATGGTCATGAACTTTGGGTAATGACCAAAAGAATGAGATTGTGAATACAAGCGGCTGAAATGAGCTTCCTTCGTATGATTGCTGGACTCACTCTTAGAGACAGGGTGAGAGAATGTCTTGGTATCTTGGTAGCTTTCTGAAGAGCTGGAGCAGGTGGCTGGGGAGAGGGAAGTCTGGGCGTCTCTGCTTGAACTGCTGCCTCCTCGACCTGGACCTCCGGAAAAGCGGTAGAAGATGGATGGATCGATTGATCGATGAATCTGTGGACAAAAGTTTAATGTATGCTCCTGATGCGCTACACAAAATTTGGTTGAATTTGGACAAAGTATGCCTGAGTTAAAAAGCTTTGTTTTTTCCTAGGGGAAGCTATAGCTATGTTTGCTATCATTACAAAAATCTTTTCTGGGTCTGACTAGTATCATGTACAGATGTGGACAAAATTGTTGGTACCTCTCTGTTAATGAAAGAAAAACCCACAATGGTCACAGAAATAACTTGAAACTGACAAAAGTGGTAATAAATAAAAAAATTCTATGAAAATTAACCAATGAAAATCAGACAATGCTTTTGAATTGTGGTTCAACAGAATTACTTTAAAAAACAAACTCATGAAACAGGCCTGGACAAAAATGATGGTACCCCTAGAAAAGATTGAAAATAATGTGACCATAGGGACATGTTCAACCAAGATGTGTCCTCTAATTAACATCACAGGTGTCTACAAACTTGTAATCAGTCAGTCGGCCTATTTAAAGGGTGACAAGTAGTCACTGTGCTGTTTGTTGACATGGTGTGTACCACACTAAACATGGACCAGAGGAAGCAAAGGAGAGAGTTGTCTCAGGAGATTAGAAAGAAAATTATAGACAAGCATGTTAAAGGTAAAGGCTATAAGACCATCTCCAAGCAGCATGATGTTCCTGTGACTACAGTTGCACGTATTATTCAGAAATTTAAGATCCACGGGACTGTAGCCAACCTCCCTGGACGTGGCCGCAGGAGGAGACGGATAATACGAATGGTAACAAAAGAGCCCAGAAGACCCTTTAAACACATTCATGGTGAACTCCAAGGTCAAGGTACACCAGTGTCAGATCGCACCATCCGTCGTTGTTTGAGCCAAAGTGGACTTCATGGGAGATGACCAAGGAGGACACCACTGTTGAAAACAAATCATAAAAAAGCCAGACTGGAATTTGCCAAACTGCATGTTGACAAGCCATAAAGTTTCTGGGAGAATGTCCTATGGACAGTCAAGACAAAACTGGAACTTTTTGGCAACGCACATCAGTTCTATGTTCACAGATGCAAAAATGAAGCATACCAAAAAAAGAACACTGTTCCTACTGTGAAACATGGAGGAAGTTCTGTTATATTCTGGGGCTGCTTTGCTGCATCTGGCACAGGGTGTCTTGAATCTGTGCAGGGTACAATGAAGTCTCAAGACTATCAAGGTATTCTAGAGAGAAATGTGCTGCCCAGTGTCAGACAGCTTGGTCTCAGTCTCAGGTCATGGGTCTTGCAACAGGATAATGACCCAAAACACACAGCTAAAAACACCCAAGAATGGCTAAGAGCCAAACATTGGACTATTCTAAAGTGGCCTTCTATGAGCCCTGAGCTAAATCCTATTGAACATCTGTGGAAGGAGCTTAATCATGCTGTCTGGAGAAGGCACCCTTCAAACCTGAGACAACTGGAGCAGTTTGCTCATGAGGAGTGGGCCAAAATACCTGCTGAGAGGTGCAGAAATCTTTTTTTTTTTTTTTTTTTTGTTACTTATTTGTACCCGTAGGTAGATTTGGTTTGCAGTCTGGTGACAAGCCACCGGCTGCTGGTCGCTGCGTGCGCGAGCGCCCTAAACCTACATGTTTTTGGTATGCAGGAGGAAACATTGACAGTTACAGAAATCGTTTGATTGCAGTGATTGCCTCAAAAGGTTGTGCAACAAAATATTAAGTTAAGGGTACCATCATTTTTGTCCAGGCCTGTTTCATGAGTTTGTTTTTTTTAAAATAATTCTGTTGAACCACAATTAAAAAGCATTGTCTGATTTTCATTGGTTAATTTTCATAGAATTTTTATTTATTACCACTTTTGTCAGATTCAAGTTATTTCTGTGACCATTGTGGGTTTTTCTTTCATTAACAGAGGGGTACCAACAATTCTGTCCACGTCTGTACATAAAGTTTAGCAGCAATCGGTCATTCTACATGTGAGTTATGGCATCTTCCAGTCCTTTTGGGGTAGGGGGTGCTGTCACTATGTGCTATTTTTTATTATAGCAGTTATCAGTATTGGCTACCTATTCACCACACAAAATCTTGTTGAAATCAGTCTATGTATGCCAGAGTAAAAGCCATTGGAAGAGTCATGGCGACACTGCAAACTTGGCCATGCCCCTTCCGCCAAACCGTTGGGCATTTGTTAAAGTTCTCAACAACTTTTAATGGCAAATGGGTATAGTTGATTGTCACCATAAATCGTACAAATCAGACTATTTATTTCGGAGATATTGAAGAAAACCTTTGGTGTTACCTTCATGTGTCCAAGAGAGGGCACTATTGCTACTTATGAGTAGTCATAGCAATTGTTTGGAGGCATACCCATATACATCATACCTCTCTTGGTGTCAATCTGGCATTTCATTCTCGAGGTATTAAAAACAACATGATAAAACTTTCTGATTCAAGATTCAAAGGCATTGTTTTGTGCAAAGTTAAGAAATGTTACATTTTCTGAGCAATGAAATTCTTACTTTGCTCTTCAAACGAATGCTAAGGTAATAGATACAGAAACAACAATTCTCAGGTCATGACACAGTAACTTTCAGTAACTCAATCCTAATACTAATGGATGCAAATAACACACACACCAACACACAGTTAGCCAGTTAGAACTCCTTAAGCACACCTTAATACTAAATACTAAAACTCTCCATCCTCTCCATCTTCTTCCGCTCAATCCTTTTTGGGTCGCAGGGGGGCTGGAGCTTATCCCAGCATCTTTGGGTGAGAGGCAGGGTACACCCTGGACAGATCGCCAATCCATCGCAGGGCCATCACAGAGAGACAGACAACCATTCACTCTCACATTCATACCTAAGGACAATTTAGAATCCCCAGTTTTGATGCCAATTAACCTAACTTGCATGTTTTTGGCATGTGGGAGGAAACCGGAGAAATTCCGGAGTAAACCCATGCAGACACGGGGAGAACATGCAAACTCCTCACAGATCACTGTTGGTCAGGGGCTGGGATCGAACCCATGATCCCCCGGCCAAGGGTAAGTTACTGTGCTGCCACAGTGCTAACCACTCCGCCACCGCGCTGCCCAAATACTAAAACTAATGAGTACTAATAACAGTATGTACAGTGTGCAAATGAGCATTGTGCAATGAGCAGTGTATAATTACAAATTACAAATTAGTACCCGGTGCTAATTTCTGTAACGGTAGTACTAGTAGACTGTGCATGATAAGTAGCAGCAGGGATGATATGGACATCAGACGGGTGAGATTATATCTACTGTACAGCTGAGCAGTGTGCAAATTTAGCAGCTGGTGTGTGAATTCCTATATGCAAAGCTGTGTTACAGAGTTTTGGGAGTTGTTATCTGTTCATGAGTCTGATGGCAGTGGGAAAGAAGGAGTTCTTCAGTGTGGTTGTCCTGCATTTCACACTTCTGTACCTCCAGCCTGAGGGTAGAAGTGTGAACAGTCTGTCCTGGGGGTGGATGGGGTCCCAGAGGATGGCGTCAGCTCTCCTTTGGACTTTGCGGTGGTAGATGCTCTGCAGAGAGGGGAGTGGAGTCCTGATGATATTCTCCACTGTCTTCACCGTTCTCTGCAGGCATTTGCGGTCCAGGGTAGTAGTGTTGCCGTACCATGCAGTGATGCAGTTGGTTAGGATGCTCTCGATGATGCAGCTGTAGAAATTGTTGAGGATCCTGGAGGACATGTCAAACTTCTTCAGCCTCCTTAGAAAGTACAGTCACTGTTGAGCTCTCTTAACCAGCTCTGTGGTGTTGTGTGTCCACTTAAGGTCCTTGCTGATGTGGATGCCCAGGTATTTAAAGCTGCTCACCCTCTCCACCTCAAGCTTCCGGATGAACAGCGGCTGATGGAGTCTCCTCCTCCCTTTCCTCATGTCCACTATCATTTCCTTTGTCTTGTCTGTGTTGAGGGTGGGGTTGTTGTCCTTACACCATGACACCAGGTTAGCCACCTGCCTTCTGTAGGATGCCTCATCATCACCAGTGATGTGTCTAATCACTGCTGTGTCATCTGCGATCTTTAGGATGATATTGTCCTTGTGTGAGGCAACACAGTCATGGGTGAAGAGGCTGCAGAGGATGGGGCTGAGAACCCAACCCTGTGGGACACCTGTGTTTGTGATGATGCTGGCTGAGGTCCTGTTACCCATCCTTACAGATGGGGCCTGCAAGTTAAAAAGTCCAGTAGCCAGTCGCAGAGGGTGGGGTGCAGGCCAAGTGAAGACAGTTTGTCAGTGAGTTTGTGGGGGATGACCATGTTGAAGGCGGAGCTGTGGTCGACGAAGCACATCCTAATGTAAGAGTTTTTATCTCCCAGGTGGGAGATAGAATAATGGAGTGCTGCAGCGATGGCATCTGAGGTGGACCTGTGGGGCTAGTAAGCGTACTGCAGGGGGTCCAGGGTATCCAGTATGCTGTCCTGAATGAGGGCAGTACCACTCTCTCGAAGCACTTCATGATGATTGGAGTGAGTGCTACCGGTCTATAATCATTCAGACAGGTCGGTGGGCTCCTTTTGGGGAGAGGGATGATGGTTGTCATTTTGAAGCAGGAGGGGACTATGTTCTGGTTGAGGGAGAGGTTGAACATTGCTGTGAGAATGTCAGTCAGCTCGGCAGTGCATGCTGTGAGGGTATGCTATCTGCTCCTGCTGCCTTGCAGGGGTTGATATTCCTCAATGCTTTGTTTGCCTGGCCTGGTGAGACTCTAAGTGTGTGTGTGCGGGGGGGGGGGGGGAGTGTGTGTCTCTTCACTGTTCTGTAGCTGGTGGTCTCAAAGCAGGTGTAAAAGATGTTGAGACCATCCAGCAGGCTGTCTGTGGAGCTAGTGGTGCTGCTGTTGGTCCTCTTGTCATCTGTGATGTGTTGCAGGCCTTGCCACATGTGCCCCAGGTCAGGAGTGAAGTAGAGGCTGTCCAGCTTTTCTCTGGATTGCCTCTTGGCTGTTGTTAAAGCCTTTCTCAGTCCATACTTTGCAGCTTTGTACTTGACCTCACAGCCTGATTTAAATGCACGAGAGCGAGAACACAGCATCTGACGTACTTGACTACTGATCCAGGGCTTCGGGTTGGAGAACTTCCTGACCTGTATGCTGGATACAATGTTATCAGCGCACATGCTGATGTACCCAGTCACGTATTCAGCATAATCCTGTATGCTTACAGAAGAGCCCCCTCAGCCGGCTGCAGCTTTAAACACATCCCTGTCTGTGCAGGCAAAACAGTCTTGTGGGATGCTCTCAGCCTCTGGAGTTCAGCACTTAATTTGCTTAATAACAGGGTTTGTTTGTTTCAGCTTTTGGCTGTAGGCTGGGTACATAAACTGAGATGTGATCTGACTGTCCAAAGTGGGGGCAGGGTGCCGGTCTGTAGGCGCCACGTATGTTGGAATAAACATGATCCAATGTGCTTTTATCATGGGTGGGAATGTCCACATGCTGGTAATATTTGGGGAGTACAGTCCATAAATTGCACTGGATGAAGTCACCAGAAACAAGAAAAACAGCATCGGGATGTTTTGTCTCTACTATGGTGATGATGTCATGGAGTTTGTTAAGTGCTACTGTGTAGTTGCTCTGCGGGCAGATGTAAACAGCGGCCAAAAACACAGCGGTAAATCCCCTTGGTAGATAATAGAGATGGCATTTCAGCAGTAAAAACTTCACGTCGGGTGAGCAGTGCTTGTAGACGGTTTGTACATCCCCACTCCACGAGTGGTCTATAAATACATACACACCCCACCCCTTGTCTTACCAGAGTCTCCTGTTCTGTCTGCCCTGTGTGTTGCATGTGTCTGTAGCTGATTTGCTCTCTCTGGGACTCTGTCTGAAAGCCACGTCTCACAGAAAATTTGGGCACAGCACTCTCTTGTCTCCCACTGGTCTTCAATTCTTGCTCTTAGTTCGTCTAGCTTATTTTCCAAAGACTGCACGTTTGCCATTAAGAGACTGGGTAACTGTGGCCGGTTGGAGTGAGCCTTTAGCCTAGCATGTAGCCCTCCTCTCTTGCCTTGCCTTCAGCTGATCTTCAGCTGATCTTCAGCTCTTGCCAAGTCTTCAGCTGATCCAAAATGCTGCAGCAAGAGTTTTAACAGGTACTAGAAAGAGAGATCATATCTCGCCGGTTCTGGCCTCCCTTCATTGGCTTCCCATAGAGTTTAGAATTAAGTTTAAAATCCTTCTTCTTACTTACAAACAATCAGGCTCCTTTTTATTTAAAAGATCTGATACTACCGTATTATCCTAACAGAGCACTACGCTCCCAAAATGCAGGATTACTTGTAATACCTAGAACCTCCAAAAGTACAATGGGAGGCAGAGCCTTCAGTTATCAAGCTCCTCTCCTGTGGAATCAGCTGCCAATCTGGATTCGGGAGTCAGACTCGATCTCTGTTTTTAAGAATAGGGCTAAAACCTACCTTTTTGATATAGCCTACAATTAGGGAGGGATCATGTGTTTCTGAACCCTCCCTTAGTTATGCTGCTAATAGGTTTAGTCAGCCAGGGGACCTCCAGTAATGCACTGGGCCTCACTCCTTTCCTCACTCTCTATGAAATATTTTTTTTTTGCTGGTCATTAACATTTGTTTGTTCTCTCCCATAGATTGAGTCCCCATCGTGCTGTTTGCTCTCTACATGTCTGTTCTTTTCTTCTTCTCTATCCCCTCACCCCCCAGCCAGTCGCAGCAGATGACTGCCCCTCCCTGAGCCTGGTTCTGCTGGAGGTTTCTTCCTGTTAAAAGGGAGTTTTTCCTCTCCACCGTCGCCAAGTGCTTGCTCACAGGGGATCGCCTGATTGCTGGGGTCTTTCTGCAACTGTGGGGGTTCCCCCCTACAGTTGATAGTGCTATGAGATGACTGTTGTTGTGAAATGGCGCTATATAAATAAAGTTGAATTAAATTGAATTGAATTGCCTTCAGCTAAGTATCTTGGGGTCTTGTTCACGAGTGAGGGGAAAATGGAGCGAGAGATTGACAGACGGATTGGAGCAGCATCTGCAGTGATGCGGACGTTGTACCGGTCTGTTGTGGTGAAGAGGGAGCTTAGTTCTAAGGCAAAGCTGTCGATTTACCAGTCAATCTACGTTCCTACTCTCACCTATGGTCACGAGCTTTGGGTAATGACCGAAAGAACAAGATCGTGGATACAAGCGGCTGAAATGAGCTTTCTCCGTAGGATTACTGGACTCACCCTCAGAGATAGGGTGACGAGCTCAGTCATCCGGGAGAAGCTCAGAGTAGAACCGCTGCTCCTCCACATTGAAAGGAGTCAGTTGAGGTGGTATGGGCATCTGATTAGGATGCCTCCTGGACGCCTCCCACTTGAGGTGTTTCAGGCACGTCCCACTGGGAGGAGACCCCGGGGCAGACCCAGGACTCAGTGGAGAGACTATGTCTCCCAGCTGGTCTGGGAACGCCTTGGTATCCTCTCTGAAGAGCTAGAGCAGGTGGCTGGGGAGAGGGAAGTCTGGGCTTCTCTGCTTGAACTGCTGCCTCCGCGACATGGGCCTCCGGAAAAGTGGTAGAAGATGGATGGATGGATGGATGGATCACTAAATGAATGTGTCTTTGCTACACTGAGATATGATCGACAGTCATTGTACCGGATTAAACTGTCTATGGAAAGATCATTTGACTCTTGGGAGGGCTACAGACAAACGTTTCCACCCCCGTTGGTGTGTTCTCCCTCCTCACCTGAGTACTGTCTTCTCTTCGCAAGCTGACGTCCTGGTAAGCCTGGGAAGAAGCCCAGGAGACGGGGTTGCAGAGCTGGCTATCAAGCTAAGAGGAGATGAGCCCTCCAGCCTGAGGGTTTCTGGTCTGGTCACTGTGAACGTACCAGGTGTCTGCTGCGGGTTCCCATCCAGGACATGACTACGGATGCTACTCTGCAGCTGCTGGATTGCTCTCCCATCTCACAAACACTTATGTCCAGGACGCTTGTGGACGGGATCATGGTCTTGCCATCAGGGTCTCGAGTTGTCCTGCCTGATCGGAGGCTGACCGCCCGGCGCAGCTAAAAGTCATGTGATCGCATCAGGTGCTTGCTGTCAGTTTCACCCCAATCAGCTGTGAGCACAGCTGAGCTGTCACCCATCCGGATGACGTTGCACAATCCTTGCTCCATTTTCAACACATCCCTCACTCTTAATGAACTTTTCTTGAGAGAGGATATGGATTTTATGTTCCTGGTGGAAACATGGCAGAGAGAAAATGAGTTTTTCCACCTGAAGGAGCACTGTCCCTCTGGCTGCTCTGTTATCGGGACTCCCCAGATTGGGCAACTTGATGGAGGACTCACTGGTATATACGGGGCAGCCACTTGTTGCAGACTGGTAAAGTTTGAGCCCTTCTCCTCCTTTGAGTCCCAGATAATAAAAGTCAGGACCTTTAATGCCTTTTACTGTGTTTCAATCTACCGTCCTCCTGGTCCTGCAAGTGTCTTTCTTACAGATTTTACAGACTTTTTATCTTCTCTTATTAAACTGGAGAGGGTTTTAATCATTGGTGATTTTAACATTCATATTAGAATATATTGGAGTTTCCCTCTCCTCTGTTCAAGAACTTTTTCAGAGTCATTGTAGGAGCAGGGCACTGAACATTGTTAAGGACCACTCTCACCCTCTGCACAAACACTTTGTACTGCTGCCATCTGGCAAACGATTCCGGAGCATCAGAGGCAGAACCACCAGACTGATTAACAGCTTCCTTCCACAAGCTGTTAGGATGCTAAACAGTTGATCCAGAATCCTTTACACATATAACTGCACTTTATGGACATTATGTATATTATATGTATATTATAGTTTTAGTCAGTTTTAAGTATTTATTTCTCTTTGCTACTTAGATTCATTTAACCATTTTAATTGTTTTATACGTAGGCAGTTATTATCATTTTAACTGCAACTGTAATAAGTTAATATTACTGTAATATCCAAATGTGTCTCAGTGATGTGTGAATGGCTGTTGGGGTGGGGGGAGGGGTTGTGTGAGTGTGTTTTTTACCTCCGCCAAGGAGGTTATGTTTTCATCGGCGTTGGTTTGTCTGTCTGTCTGTTTGTTTGTTTGTTTGTTTGTTAGCAAGATAACTCAAAAAGTTATGGACGGATTTTCATGAAATTTTCAGAGATTGTCAGAAATGGGGTATCCTACAGATGGTTAGATTTTGGTGGTGATCTGGATCACCGTCCAGAAGAAAACCGCCATTACGGAAAATGTGATTTTCGTCAATAACTACTGAACCTCTAATCCTATCATTGTGAATCCAATTGCTAGTCATATGTTTTCATGGTCAGGGAATCTGAAAACATACATACAAACACTGTATGGGGGGAACTGTGGAGCTTGGCGGAGGTCTGCGCTCTCCAATTGGAGGTTCACACACTCCATTTAAGGGAGCTTAGAGCCTCCTTAAATGACATGTTGAGGGATGCCAGGAATCAGTATTTTTCAAAAATAATTCTCACAAATAAGAAAAATCCTAGAGTCTCATTTGACACAATTAACACTCTTGTCTCACCTGCTGCCTCTCTAATTCCTGGGTTCTGTAAAGCAGACAGTAACAAATTTCTTAATTTCTTTGTTGACAAGATCAGAGATATCAGGGAAAACATTTTTGTCATCTTCTTCTCTTAACTGTGCCAGTGTTATGCCCTCACCTTATACTTGGTCCACTTTTAATCCTGTGACCTTTCAGGACACCACGACTCTGCTGCAGAAGATGAAACCCTCCTCTTCCCTTGCTGATGTTCTCCCTACTAAGCTGTTTTAGCTGTTTTTGAGTCAACTGGCCCTTCAGTTGTTGAACTGATAAACATTTCACTTTCAGCTGGTGTGGTTCCCAGCTCCTTCAAACATGCAGTGGTTGAACCAACTCTTAAGAAGCTGAGTTTTGATCCATCACAGCCAAATAATTATAGGCCATTCTCTAAACTCCCTTTCATATAAAAAATTCTGGAAAAGGTAGTGGCTGAGCAGCTTATGTCATTTTTGGCAAATTTTAATATCATGGATAAACTTCAGTTGAGCTTCTGGAAAAATCATTCAAAGGAGTCAGAGTCTCCAGTGACATTATGATGGCGGCTGACACTGGTAAATACACAGTTCTGGTTTTATTGGATCTTTCTTCTCCCTTTGATACTGTTGATCACTGTATAATAATCAACAGACTCAACAAGCTAGATCTGTCTGGTTCTGTTTTAAAATGGTTCTCATCGTACCTCACCGGAAGAACCTTTAATGTGTCCATGAATCAGATCTTTTCTGAAATAGCACAGTATTCATGTGGGGTACCACAAGGCTCAGTTTTAGGACCCATTTTATTTCTAATATACATTTTGCCACTGGGACGAATAATTAGCCAGTTCAAAGATATTTCTTATAATATTTACGCTGACCATATTCAGTTGTATTGCTCTTTTAAAGAGTCTGAGTTTCACATGCTGCCATCTTTAACTAACTGCTTGTCTAACATCAAACAGTGGTTAAGTGCAAACTTTTTACACCTTAACTCAGACAAGACAGACACATTAATTATTGCTCCTGAAAACAAGATTCCACTTATTAAGCACCACATAGGTACCCTAGGTTCCTCTGTTGAGGCGAGTCTTCGGAATCTTGATGTTAGTTTTGACTCGGCTATGTTTCTTGAGCACCACAGTAATCAATTAATTAGAAATTGTTTCTTCCATCTGAAGAATATTTCTAAAATGAGAACCCTGGTGTTGAAGGCGGAACTTGAGATGATTATACATGCTTTTATTTCTTCTCACTTAGACTATTGTAATAGTCTTTTTACCTGTCTGAGCCAAAAGCATCTTCAATGCCTCCAGGTTGTTCAAAATTCGGCTGCTTGACTTTTAACTCACACTAAGAAAAGGGCTCACATTACACCGGTTTTGGCAGCATTTCACTGGCTCCCAGTTGGTTTTAGGATTCAGTTTAAAATTTTAGTTCTTGTTTTTAAAGTTATTCATGACTAGGTCCCTAAATACATCACCGAGCTGCTTAAAGTGTACAACCCCTCACGGTCTTTGAGATCCTCAGATCAACTTTTACTGGCTGTCCCTTGAACTGTGCACATGATAATAAAACCTTTGAATCCTTGAATGTCTCCAACAGAGGGTGCTATTTCTACTCCAGAATATGCATACCTATCATTGTTGATGCCAATCGGACATTCCATTCCCGAGGTATTAAAAAAACAACGTGGTGCAAACTTCCATCCATCCATCCATCTTCTTCCACTTAATCCTTTTTGGGTTGCGGGGTGGGGTGGGGGGGCTGGAGCCTATCCTAGCACCTTTGGGTGAGAGGCAGGGTACACCTTGAGCAGATCGCCAGTCCATCGCAGGGCCAACACAGAGAGCCAGACAACCATTCACTCTCACAGTCATACCTAAGGACAATTCAGAATCCCCAGCTGATGCCAATTAACCTAACTTGAATGTTTTTGGCATGTTGGAGGAAACTGGAGAAATCCCAGAGTAAACCCATGCAGACACAGGAAGAACATGCAAACTCCACACAGATCACTGTTGGTCGGGTCTGGGATCAAACCCAGAATCCCCCAGCCAAGGATGAGTTGCTGTGATGTCGCAGTGCTAACCACTCCGCCACCACGCTGCCTGTGATGCAAACTTTCTAATGCAAAACTTTCTGCCTCCAATAAGTGGTGCTGTAGATTTCTATGAAAATTGTTCTATAGAACTGTTTGGAATTGGATTAATATCCATAATATTGAATTTGGTTGAAATCCAACAATGCATACAAGAGTTATTGCCATTAGAATGGTCATAGAACAATCATGGTGAGGCATCAAATTTTGCCACACCCCTACGACCAAACTGTCAAGCTTTTGGAAAAGTTTTCAATAACTTTTAATGGCACATGGGTATAGATGATTGTCACCACAAATGAGCTCAATCAGACCAAAACTGTAGGACAAGTTTGATCAAACACATGAGGTGCAAATCAGGTCACGGTACTTCCTGCCAAAATGGCTGACTTCCTGTTGGGTGCAGACCATCACTTCTATGGAGTTTTTATTACATTTTCCAAAATATAAAATTTTTTGTCACTCCTCAGAATCAGGTTTATTGCCATTGTTCATGTAGTACACAAACTAGGAATTTGTCTCGGTACAATGCTGCAACATTAAACATGATAAGATAAGAGAAATAAACTATACATGTAATAAAGTGTAGGATAAGATTAAGTGATACTGGTCAACAGTTAAAATATATATTAGCCAGCAGCAGATACTGTGGAGAACTATATAGTGCAGTCGGTAATGCAGGAAGAAAACAGTGATGATTGACATGAGTCTGGTTGAGCTGCTGTACATGGTGCACGAGAGTCAATAAGTCACTTAGTGTTCAGCAGTCTAATGGCAGAGGGGAAGAAGCTGTTCATGTGACGGGAGGTTTTAGTCTGGATGGACCGAAGTCTTCTACCAGAGGGGAGGGGGGCAAACAGTACGTGACCAGGGTGTGAGGGATCGGCTATGATCCGGCCAGCACGCCTCCGGGTCCTGGAGATGTACAGATCCTGGAGAGATGGGAGCTTGCAGCCGATCACCTTCTCAGCAGTGCGCACGACGCGCTGCAGCCTTAGTCTGTCCCTGGCAGTGGCTCCTGCGTACCACACGGTTATGGAGGTGGTGAGGATGGACTCGATGATGGCTGTGTAGAACTGCACTAACATCTTGGTGGGTAGCTTGAGCTTCCTCAGCTGCCGCAGGAAGAACATCCTCTGCTGGGCTTTTTTGATGAGGGAGCTGATGGTCGGCTCCCATTTGAGGTCCCTGGTGACGGTAGTGCCTAGGAAGCGGAAGGAATCAGCAGTGGTGATGGGAGAGCCTGAGAGGGTGAGGGGGGGCAGAGGAGTAGTGACTTTCCTGAAGTCTACAATCATCTCCACTGTCTTCAGAGCGTTCAGCTGCAGGTTGTTATTGCTGCACCAGGACGCCAGCTGGGCCACCTCTCTCCTGTAGGCGGACTCGTCGCCGTTAGAGATGAGCCCGATGAGGGTGGTGTCGTCCGCAAACTTGATCAACTTGACAGACTGGTGGCTGGAGGTGCAGGAGTTGGTGTAAAGGGAGAAGAGTAGGGGGGAGAGTACACAGCCCTGGGGTGATCCGGTGCTGATGCTAGTATAGTCTGAGACAGTCTTTCCCAGCCGCACATGCTGCCTCCGGTCCGTCAGGAAGTCGATGATCCACCTGCAGAGGGAGTCAGGCACGTTGAGCAGGGACAGCTTGTCCCGGAGCAGAGCGGGGCGGATGGTGTTGAATGCGGAGCTGAAGTCCACAAACAGGATCCTGGCGTAGGTTCCCGGGGAGTCCAGGTGCTGCAGGATGGAGTGGAGGGCCAGGTTGACTGCATCGTCTACAGACCTGTTGGCTCGGTAGGCAAACTGCAGCGGGTCCAGGAGAGGGGTGGTGATGGACTTGAGGTGGGACAGGACCAGGCGCTCAAAGGACTTCATGACTACAGAGGTGAGCGCTACAGGTCTGTAGTCATTAAGTCCAGTGATCCGTGGCTTCTTGGGGACAGGGATGATGGTGGAGGATTTGAGGCAGGACGGCACGTGGCATAACTTAAGGGAGGTGTTAAAAATGTCTGTGAATACAGGAGCCAGCTGTTTCGCACAGAGTCTCAGGGTGGAGGGAGACACGCCGTCTGGGCCGGGGGCCTTGCGCGGGTTCAGTCTGGAGAACTGTTTGAGCACATCCTGCTCACTGATGATAAGGGGAGGGGGGGAGGAGGGGGGGGGGGTGCCTTAAATGAAGTAGGGAATATGGAGGCTGTGGAGCTGGAGGGAGGGGGGGAGTTGGACACAGATGACGAGGTGTCAAAACGGGCATAGTGTTGGGACAGTCTTTGACAAAGGGCTTTGTCATCCTGACCTTTAGGAGCCTTAGGTCGATAGTTGGTGATTTGCCTCAGTCCTCTCCACACGGAAGCCGAATCATTAGCAGTGAACTGCTGCTGGAGTCTCTCTGAGTATAGAGATTTAGCCCTCTTCAGCTCTCTGTTAAACCGGTATTTAACCTCCCTGTAGCAGTCCCTGTCTCCACTTTTCAGCGCTGCTTCCTTCTCCTTCCTGATCTGTCTGAGCTTAGCTGTGAACCAGGGTTTGTCATTAGAGTAACTCACCCTGGTGCGTGATGGAAGAATGTTCTCTTCACAAAAGTGGATATATGAGTTCACAGTGTCCGTGTACTCATCCAGATCATGCGTGGCTCCTTTAAGCATGCCCCAGTCAGATATTTCCATGCACGTTTCCAGCTTCTCCTCAGCATCACTGGTCCGTATCTTCGTAGTGCTCACAACAGGTTTAGTGAGCTTCAATCTCTGTCTGTATGTGGGAATGAGGTGAACCATCACGTCATCAGATAATCCCAGCGCAGCTCGAGGGACAGCGCGATATGCGTCTTTCACTGTGGTGTAACAGTGATCCAGTGTGTTTAATCCTCTGGTGGGGCATTTAATAAACTGTTTGTAGCGGGGGAGATCGTGGCTCAGATTGCACTGATTAAAGTCGCCAGCCACAATAATCAGCGAGTCTGGAAAACTCCGCTCTGTGTGTTGAATGTGATCCGCGAGCACGCGCTGAGCTTCGCGCGTGTCCGCGTCGGGAGGGGCGTACACAGCGATCATTATAAAAGAAGCAAACTCCCGCGGGGAATAGAAGGGCTTGCAATTGATAACAAGAAATTCCAAGGCAGGAGAACAGTGTTTGGAAATTACCGTTACACTCCTGAGGTCCCTGCAAAAAATAGTGAGTTTTCTGGCAGTTGGGAGAGATCCGTTCTGGCAGAAGACATGTGAGGACTTGTCGGCATGGCTTTGGTATCGTATCCCATCCTCTCCCACACTTTGCATACTAGGTGATTTAAGTGGAATGAATATAGAGGCAAGGATGTCACATATGGATCTTACTGCCTTATGCATCGCAAAGAAAACTATCCTCATGAAATGGAAATCAAGAAATAATTTATGTACGACTCACTATAATAACCTCCTATCAAATTATATTAGCCTGGAGAGATTGTCTGCCTCCTCTAAAAAACAATTGGCTGAATTCAATTCTGTCTGGTTCCCGCTTATTAATTCTATAACCTGAGAGGTGGCAGGCGGTGGCTCGCTCTCCTTGATGCCTCTGGTGGCTGGCTATGCCCGGACCACAAGAGATTTTGGTGACCCAATGGGACCGGTGTCTGGGGAGCCTGTTCTACGGTGGCTATGCATCTGGCCTGGGGGGGGTGGGGGTGCCTGAGGACGTGGGCTGTGGCCCCAGGCCGGCTGGCCTTGCCTCCCGGATGGGGCTGGTTCTGGCCCTGGGCCCCTGGTGCTGGGGGGGGGGGGGGGCGTTCCCCCTCTGGGTTGGGGTCGGGTGTATGCCGGTGGTGCAGGCCGGCCACAGCACATCACTGTGTACCTGCATCCCGGGGAATTGCCCCCCCCCACACAATTCTCCGGGGCCTACGGTTATGTGTGTGTGTGTGTATATATATGTGTGTGTGTACGTGCGCATGCGTGTGTGTAGGTATGTATGAGTGTGGGTATGTGTGGGTTCATGTGTGTGGGTGTGGATGTTGGTGCGTGTGTTGTGTGTGTGTGTGTGTTGTGTGTGGGCATGTGGGGTTGTGTGTGAGTGTAGGTGGGCACATGTGATCGTGAGTGTGTGTGGGTACACATGAGGTTAGGTGTGGGTGTGCATGTGTGTGGGTGCGGGTACCTATGGGTGGATGTGTGGGGGTAGAGGTTGTGTCAATTGACAGGGGGACCTCGTTGGGTGGCAGGGGTGGGGTGGGCCAGCTGGTGGCCTGGGGGTTAGTGGTTCGGGGCCTTCTTTTCGTGGCCGTCCTGCCATTGTGTCACGGGGCAGGGCACATTGCCGCACTCCCTCCGGTGTCTTTGGCACTGGGTATGTGTGTGGTGTTTGGGGGTGGCCAGGTGGGCTGTTGATGTGGGTTGGTGGGTGTCTTGCCATCAGTTCGCCCCAGGGCGGCTGTGGCTGTCAGCGTGTTTCTGGGGTGGGTGGCTGGTGGGCTTGCCGTGGGGGCTCTCGGGTGTTGCATGGCATGTTGGGTGCCATATGGATTCGGCCCAGTGTTCATTATTGTTGTTCTGAATGTTTGTGTGTGCAGGATGTGTGGGTGTGGCTGCTCCATCATCCCTGTGGTGCTGGGAGCACACTAGCGGGTCCTGGGCTGCTCAGCCTTTCAGCCCTTGCCCTGGATTGGGATGTGGGGACAGTGGATGCCCTCCTGAACCAATTTGCAAGCTGGCTTCTGGAGGGGGGGTTGTGCTTCCTTTTGGACTTCCTCCCTCCCAGTCTTACCTCTCCCCCCACCGCCGATTCTCAGTGGAGCATATATCTTATTGGATACATTTAGGGTTTTGGGGTGGTGATCTGCCATACTGTGTCGTGAAGGGGATCCCTCTGCTGCACAGTGGGGCCACCCTCACCTCAATTTTAATTGCCCTATCGACACGAAGGGCTTGGGGGGATGAGAGCACCGCTGCCTATAGCAGTGGCTAGCGGTGCTCCAACCATCATCCCCCCAATTTTAACTGCACTCTGGTAGTTCACAGACCTGCACACAATCACATCACACAACTAACACACACTCATCATGATCCGTGCATGGGGGAGTGGGGCAGGGGTCTTTCCCCACCCCTGTTGCCCTCCTTCTGCCGGGGGCCTGGGGGTTCAGCGGGAGGCCTGGGGCCTGTCATGGTGTCAACATCTCTTGGTGCTGCCGAATGAATAGGGGCATGCAAGGGAGTGAGAGAGTGATTGAACAAGAGGGTAAGCGAAAGTGAGGGAGTGATGAGTGGATATGTTGATGGTGGGTCGGTTCTGTGTGGCACTTTGTGTGTCGGGTGGCATCTCGGAGCGCTTGCGGCGGTCTGCTGATTGGTCACTTGGGTGGATGTTGGGGATGGTGGTCAGCTTCTGTGGCTGTGGCCGCCCTGGGGCGGGTCGGGGGTGTGTGGCTTCTGGCCTACCCCGGTGGTCTCCCCGGCCGCTGTTGGGCACTGGTGCATGTTCATGTTCACTGCATCTGCATCGCAGATGCCCTAAGTAATAAGGGTGAATGAGTGTGGGTGAGTGTGTGGGGGAGAGCATAAGTGGATGTGAGTAGGTCGAAGCATGAGTGAGAGTGTGTGTATGGGTATGTGTATGGGTGAACGTGGGTTAACGTGTATGGGTGAACGTGAGTGAGTGCGGGTCACTCTTGGGACAAGTGGGAATTTGAGTGAGATTGAGTGGGTACAGGAGTGGGAGAGAGGGGGTGGGTTTGCGAGTGTGAGTGTGGGATTGTGTGGGGGAGAGGGTGAGTGAGAGTGAGTGAATGCATGTGGGTGCAAGTGGGTGCGTATGAGAGCATGAGAGTGTGAGTATGTGGAAATTTGTGTGTGTGCTGGTTGGGAGGTGCTGGATTGAGGGAGTACCGCCTCTTTGCTGCATGGGCCCCCCATGGGGCCCTTGTGCCTTGCTGCCACCTACTTTGGGAGTGGGGCGTGGGGGTCCCCGGGGTGTGCAGCAGTGGCGCTGGGGTGTGGGCGGGCCCGCTGTGGGGGTGCCTGGGGGGGCTCGCGCCTGGGGCACGAGCCAGTCTCCAGCCTGGTAGATGGTGACGCTTACCTCCTGGCAACTGGGGCCTGGGGGCTGGCGTTGGCCCCACTGGGGGGGGGGGTAAATGTTGGCCGGTTCAGGGGCATAGGCCCACCGCGCCAGCCATTTGGCGACCTTGCCCCCCTCAGCCGTCCCTCCTGGGACAGATGCCTTGCTGTCCTGGGGCTTTTTGGCCTCCGGACACCTGTGCTCAGTGGGGGTTGGTGGTGTTATCCTGCTTGCTCAGGGTTTCCTGGGGGGAGTTGCTGTGACCAACCACCTTCTTTTATGTTCCCTGACAAACTACTCATATGCACACACTAATTTTGCATGCGCTGTCAAACACACGCCACACACACGAATGTCTCTCTTTTAACAGGTGCAGATACCAGACTCATGTTGAGACCTCTTCAGTGGAAGAAGCAGTCTGTCTTATGTTTGTTTCAGTTGTTAGTTTGTCTTCTTTGTCTGCTTCTCTCCCTTTTCTTTCCCCCTCCCCACCCCTCCTTTCCCCATTCCCCCCTGTCGGGTCAGAATCAGAATCAGAATCAGAATCAGAATCAGGTTTATTGCCATTGTTCATGTAGTACACAAACTAGGAATTTGTCTCGGTACAATGCTGCAACATTAAACATGATAAGATAAGAGAAATAAACTATACATGTAATAAAGTGTAGGATAAGATTAAGTGATACTGGTCAACAGTTAAAATATATATTAGCCAGCAGCAGATACTGTGGAGAACTATATAGTGCAGTCGGTAATGCAGGAAGAAAACAGTGATGATTGACATGAGTCTGGTTGAGCTGCTGTACATGGTGCACGAGAGTCACTTAGTGTTCAGCAGTCTAATGGCAGAGGGGAAGAAGCTGTTCATGTGACGGGAGGTTTTAGTCTGGATGGACCGAAGTCTTCTACCAGAGGGGAGGGGGGCAAACAGTACGTGACCAGGGTGTGAGGGATCGGCTATGATCCGGCCAGCACGCCTCCGGGTCCTGGAGATGTACAGATCCTGGAGAGATGGGAGCTTGCAGCCGATCACCTTCTCAGCAGTGCGCACGACGCGCTGCAGCCTTAGTCTGTCCCTGGCAGTGGCTCCTGCGTACCACACGGTTATGGAGGTGGTGAGGATGGACTCGATGATGGCTGTGTAGAACTGCACTAACATCTTGGTGGGTAGCTTGAGCTTCCTCAGCTGCCGCAGGAAGAACATCCTCTGCTGGGCTTTTTTGATGAGTGTGCTGATGGTCAGCTCCCATTTGAGGTCCCTGGTGATGGTAGTGCCTAGGAAGCGGAAGGAATCAGCAGTGGTGATGGGAGAGCCTGAGAGGGTGAGGGGGGGCAGAGGAGTAGTGACTTTCCTGAAGTCTACAATCATCTCCACTGTCTTCAGAGCGTTCAGCTGCAGGTTGTTATTGCTGCACCAGGACGCCAGCTGGGCCACCTCTCTCCTGTAGGCGGACTCGTCGCCGTTGGAGATGAGCCCGATGAGGGTGGTGTCGTCCGCAAACTTGATCAACTTGACAGACTGGTGGCTGGAGGTGCAGGAGTTGGTGTAAAGGGAGAAGAGTAGGGGGGAAAGTACACAGCCCTGGGGTGATCCGGTGCTGATGCTAGTATAGTCTGAGACAGTCTTTCCCAGCCGCACATGCTGCCTCCGGTCCGTCAGGAAGTCGATGATCCACCTGCAGAGGGAGTCAGGCACGTTGAGCAGGGACAGCTTGTCCCGGAGCAGAGCGGGACGGATGGTGTTGAATGCGGAGCTGAAGTCCACAAACAGGATCCTGGCGTAGGTTCCCGGGGAGTCCAGGTGCTGCAGGATGGAGTGGAGGGCCAGGTTGACTGCATCGTCTACAGACCTGTTGGCTCGGTAGGCAAACTGCAGCGGGTCCAGGAGAGGGGTGGTGATGGACTTGAGGTGGGGCAGGACCAGGCGCTCAAAGGACTTCATGACTACAGAGGTGAGCGCTACAGGTCTGTAGTCATTAAGTCCAGTGATCCGTGGCTTCTTGGGGACAGGGATGATGGTGGAGGATTTGAGGCAGGATGGCACGTGGCATAACTTAAGGGAGGTGTTAAAAATGTCTGTGAATACAGGAGCCAGCTGTTTCGCACAGAGTCTCAGGGTGGAGGGAGACACGCCGTCTGGGCCAGGGGCCTTGCGCGGGTTCAGTCTGGAGAACTGTTTGAGCACATCCTGCTCACTGATGATAAGGGGAGGGGGGGAGGAGGGGGGGGTGCCTTAAATGAAGTAGGGAATGTGGAGGCTGTGGAGCTGGAGGGAGGGGGGGAGTTGGACACAGATGACGAGGTGTCAAAACGGGCATAGTGTTGGGACAGTCTCTGACAAAGGGCTTTGTCATCCTGACCTTTAGGAGCCTTAGGTCGATAGTTGGTGATTTGCCTCAGTCCTCTCCACACGGAAGCCGAACCATTAGCAGTGAACTGCTGCTGGAGTCTCTCTGAGTACACAGATTTAGCCCTCTTCAGCTCTCTGTTAAACCGGTATTTAACCTCCCTGTAGCAGTCCCTGTCTCCACTTTTCAGCGCTGCTTCCTTCTCCTTCCTGATCTGTCTGAGCTTAGCTGTGAACCAGGGTTTGTCATTAGAGTAACTCACCCTGGTGCGTGATGGAAGAATGTTCTCTTCACAAAAGTGGATATATGAGTTCACAGTGTCCGTGTACTCATCCAGATCATGCGTGGCTCCTTTAAGCATGCCCCAGTCAGATATTTCCATGCACGTTTCCAGCTTCTCCTCAGCATCACTGGTCCGTATCTTCGTAGTGCTCACAACAGGTTTAGTGAGCTTCAATCTCTGTCTGTATGTGGGAATGAGGTGAACCATCACGTCATCAGATAATCCCAGCGCAGCTCGAGGGACAGCGCAATATGCGTCTTTCACTGTGGTGTAACAGTGATCCAGTGTGTTTAATCCTCTGGTGGGGCATTTAATAAACTGTTTGTAGCGGGGGAGATCGTGGCTCAGATTGCACTGATTAAAGTCGCCAGCCACAATAATCAGCGAGTCTGGAAAACTCCGCTCTGTGTGTTGAATGTGATCCGCGAGCACGCGCTGAGCTTCGCGCGTGTCCGCGTCGGGAGGGGCGTACACAGCGATCATTATGAAAGAAGCAAACTCCCGCGGGGAATAGAAGGGCTTGCAATTGATAACAAGAAATTCCAAGGCAGGAGAACAGTGTTTGGAAATTACCGTTACATCAGAGCACCAGATGCAGTTGATGTAGAAGCAGACTCCGCCTCCTGTGGTCTTGCCGGAAAGCTCTGTGTCACGATCAGCACGGAAGAGCTGGAAGCCGTCGAGGCGCAGCGCGCTGTCCGGTATATTTTCCCGGAGCCAGGTCTCAGTAAAGCAGAGGACAGCTGAGGAGGCGAGGTCCTTAAAACGCATCAGCAGTCTCAGTTCATCCACCTTGTTAGAGAGAGAGTTGGTATTGGACAGAAATATGCCAGGCAGCGCCGTTCGCGAGCCTCTCCTGCGAAGTCGCACGAGAGCGCCCGCTCGTCTTCCTCTCTTCCGCCGTCTCACTTTCCGAGCCAAACAATAAACCAGATCGTCCTTCATGAGTAAAACAATTTAAATAAAGTAATCAGAGGGAGGGCTGGCCCATCTCCACCTTCGGTTGGGCCAGTTATCACCATCAACACAGTGGACACACGGAGGACCCTAACCATGGTCAACCCACGTAAAGCTGCAGGTCCGGACAACATCCTGGGACGTGTGCTCCGAGACTGCGCGAGCGAGTTGGCGGATGTCCTGACTGACATTTATAACATTTCCCTGAGTCAGGCCATCGTTCCCAGATGCTTTAAGACCTCTACCGTAGTACCGGTGGCAAAGAAACTAGTTGTGTCCTGTCTGAATGACTATTGTCCTGTTGCACTGACACCAATTGTGATGAAGTGTTTTGAACGGCTTGTCAAACCACACATCACAGCCTGCTTCCCTGCATCACATGACCCGCTCCAGTTTGGATATCATTCAAACCGCTCCACGGAGGATGCTATAGTCACCACCCTGCACTCTGTCATCACCCACCTGGATCAGAAAGACACCTACGCCAGACTCCTGTACATTGATTTCAGTTCAGCATTCAACACCATTATTCCCCAGAGACTGATGGAGAAGTTACTCCTTCTTGGTCTGAACACTGACACATGTCTCTGGATCCTGGATTTCCTGACTGAGAGACCTCAGTCTGTCCAGGTTGGAAACAACATCTCCAACTCTATCACGCTGAGCACCGGATCCCCTCAAGGCTGCGTACTCAGTCCACTGTTGTTTACACTTCTAACACATGACTGTGTATCCAGACATGAGGGGAACCAGATTATTAAGTTTGCAGACGACACCACGGTGGTGGGACTTATTCAGAGGGATGAGGAATCAATGTACAAGGAAGAAGTGAGAGACCTGGAGGGCTGGTGCAGGGAGAACAATCTGGTGCTCAACGTGGACAAAACAAAGGAGATGATTATCAACTTCCGGCGGTCACGGCCTGAACACGTCCCTCTCAGCATCGGTGGCCGTTTAGTGGAGAGAGTGGAGAACATCATGTTCCTCAGAGTGCAGATCTCGCAGGACCTGACCTGGAGCAAGAATTCCTTGGAGATCAGGAGGCGGGCCCAGCAGAGACTGCACTTCTTGAGGACACTCAAACAGGCCTCTCTCCCCATCTGCATTCTCAGGACCTTCTACAGAGGTGTGGTGGAGAGTGTTCTGACGTACTGCATTGCTACATGGTACTCCAGCTGCAGTATGTCAGACAAAAAAGCCCTGCAGAGGATAGTTAAGGGAGCTGAGAGGGTAATTGGAGTCTCCCTCCCCTCTGTCCAAGAACTTTTTCAGAACCATTGTAGGAGCAGGGCACTGAACATTGTCAAGTTCCACTCTCACCCTCTGCATAAACACTTTGAACTTCTGCCATCTGGCAAACGATTCCGGAGCATCAGAGGCAGAACCACCAGACTGATTAACAGCTTCCTTCCACAAGCTGTCAGGATGCTGAACAGTTGATCCGGAATCTCTCATACATACTACTGCACCTACGGACATTATGTATATTATTTGTATATTATAGTTCTGGTTAGTTTTCAAGTACATCTCAGGGATGTGTGAATGGCTGTGTTGGGGTGGGGGGTGAGGCTATGTGTGAGTGTGTCTTAAATTATATTCTTTTTTTTTCACTTACTGTATATGGATGCCAAGAGAAACGCAATTTAATCTTGCCTGCACTACAGTTGTATGTACAGCAATATGACAAAAAAGGTTGATTTGATTTTGATTTGATTAATAAGTTATTACAAGAGGAGTTTATAAACAATATACAGCTCTTACAGTGGTGTGAAAAGAAAGCCTTTTCACACCACTGTATGAGTTGGTATTTTATTGTTTATAAATAATATAAATTATCAGTGTTTTAGTGTCTATAAATGACAGATTATACAGCAGTATTGTTAATGTTTATGTAATTATGAGTCTGTGTTTTTATTGTTTATAATAACATATTCTGTGAGTCGATATTTCTCCACGGAGTGTCTGACAGTTTTTGTTTGTTTCAGATGGTGATTCTACGTTTGCCGTGAATGATTTTGTGAAAAACGTGAAGGAACTTCATCAGTCAGGAGGGTTTCACAGAGAGTTTGAGGTATGAAAATATTTAATATGTCGATTTATTTGATCATTTTTACTTTGTCTGTGTGTGTGTGTGTGTTACCAGCATGGATTTAATCAATTTATTTATGTTTTGATATTTGTAGTTAAGAAAATAAAGGGACACAATAATATAATAATCCAAATCAATCCAACTTTATTTATAAAGCACTTTTAAAACAATCACAGCTGACAAAGTGCTGTACATACAACCATAAGACATAAAAATCATAAAATACAACTAAAAACACAATGCAGCACAAATAAATAGTAATCATAGAAGAAAAGCAAGAAAACAAGTAAAATCAATGTATTAAATTGGATAATAACAATAATCATCGTCAGTTTGATGCTAATGTTTATTCATTTATTTTCTTTCTGCTCTTACGTTATGTTTCTGTTTGTACCGGAATGCTGACCTAGTGGTAGAGCATCCACCCCACAACCGGGAGGTCATGGGCTCAAGCCCAAGCCTGGTCATGCTGAAGACCATATAACAATGGTACTTCCCACCATCTAGCTTGGTGCTCAACATAAAGGAATGGGGGAAGGAAAGTTGGTTACCCAGCCACAGGGGGTGGAAACACCAGTGTACTTCCTGTGCCAGTCCCAAGCACGGATAAATGGGCAGGGTAGCGTCAGGAATGGCATCTGGCATAAAAATTAACATGTGGATTATCGTGAAATTAAGGTGATGATACACTGTGGTGAAACCGAAAGGCAGCACCCGAAAGATAAAAACAACCATTTATAAAATCAGAATCAGAATCAGAATCAGAATCAGCTTTATTGGCCAAGTATGCACAACACATACAAGGAATTTGACTTTGGCTAAAAACTTGCTCTCGTTGTTCAGGTGAAGGATTTAAATAAGGATTCAATGACAACCAGAGTATGTACAGTAAATTACAGTCTGTCCACGTTTCTATAAAAGGATGCAAATATATACAGGAATATATGCAGTTATTTACTCGGACTAACCACACTTTGCAGAAATATATGAAAAAATATACAATCACACAGTATTTCAATGTGGACTCAGATTCAGTGATATAATGTGAATGAAGTAAAAAGCAGTGTGAGAGTTATGTGCAATGTAATAATGGATGAAAAGTCATGAGTACAGCAAACAGGTAGGACTAGGTGAATGTTAGGAGTTCATCAGAGTGATGGCTTGAGGAAAGAAACTGTTCCTGTGACGGGTGGTTTTGACCTTCAGTGATCTGTAACGACGACCAGAAGATAGAAGTTCAAACAGTTTGTGGCCGGGGTGTGATGGGTCAGCACAGATGTTTCCCGCCCGTTTCCTGGTTATGGACCAATATAAGTTCTCAATGGAGGGTAGGTCGGTACCAATGATCCTCTCCGCAGACTTAATGATCCGCTGCAGTCTGGTCTTGTCCTGTTTAGTGGCAGATCCAAACCAGACAGTGATGGAAAAGCAGAGGACAGATTGGATGATGGCGGTGTAGAAGACAACCAGCAGCTCCTGAGGCAAATCAAACTTCTTGAGCTGACGCAGAAAAAACAACCTCTGCTGGGCCTTTTTCCGGACAGTGTCAATATGGGAGGACCACTTCAGGTTCCGGGAGATTGTGGTACCCAGAAACTTGAAGGAGTCCACAGTGGACACTGTGCTGTTGAGGATGGTGAGTGGGGGGAATGAAGGGGGGTGTCGCCTGAAATCCACAGTCATCTCCACCGTTTTGGCTGGGTTAAGTTCAAGATGGTTCTGGCTGCACCAGAGGATCAGCTGCTCCACCTCCCGCCTGTATGCAGACTCATCATCATCCCGGATCAAACCGATGACTGTGGTGTCGTCCGCAAACTTCAGGAGCTTCACCAAAGGGTCCTCTGAGGTGCAGTCGTTGGAGTAGAGGGAGAAGAGCAGTGGGGAAAGGACACATCCTTGGGGGGCGCCAGTACTAATTTTTCGGGAGCTGGATGTAAATCTCCCTAGCTTCACCTGTTGCCACCTGTCAGTCAGAAAGCTGGAGATCCACTGGCAGGTGGAGGGGGGCACCTTGAGCTGGAGGAGTTTCTGATGAAGAATGCCTGGGATGATGGTGTTGAACGCTGAGCTGAAGTCGACAAACAGGATCCTGGCGTACGTCCCTGGGGAGTCGAGGTGTTGCAGGATGTAATGTAGTCCCATATTCACTGCATCATCCACTGACCTGTTTGACCGGTAGGCAAACTGCAGTGGGTCCATCAGGGGGCCTGTGATGACCTTCAGGTGGTTCAGCACCAATCTCTCCAAGGATTTCATGACCACAGAGGTCAGGGCAACAGGTCTGTAGTCGTTTAATCCTGTAATAGAGGGTTTCTTGGGAACTGGAATGATGATGGAGCGTTTGAAGCAGGAAGGCACTTCACGCAGCTCCAGTGATCTGTTAAAGATCCGGGTGAAGATGGGGGCCAACTCGTTGGAGCAGACTCTCAGGCAGGACGGAGACACACCATCAGGTCCTGCAGCCTTCTTGATCTTTTGTCTCCGAAAGACCCGGCGCACCTCCTCTTCACAGATCATTAGTGCTGGTGGGAGGTCAGAGTGGAGGAGGGATGGAGTTCCTGGGGCTGCAGATAATCCTTTTGTGTGGGTGGGAGGTGAGAACTGTAGGTTCTTTTCAAACCTGCAGTAAAAGCTGTTTAGGTCATTAGCCAGCTGGAGGTTTTCCGCAGGGTGGGGGGATGGTCTCCTGTAGTTGGTGATATTCTGTAGGCCTCTCCAGACAGAAGCAGAGTTGTTAGCTGAGAAGTTTTTTTTGTAACTTCTCACTGTAGCTCCTCTTAGCAAGCCTGGTCTCCTTCATCAGCATGTTTCTGGCCCGCTTGTACAGAGTCCAGTCACCAGTCCTGTAGGCCTCCTCCTTGGTCTGACGTAGCTGCTTCAGTTTAGGAATGAACCAGGGTTTATTGTTGTTGTATATGCAGAAGGTCTTGGTCTGCACACACATGTCCTCGCAGAAACAGGTGTATGACATCACAGTGTCAGTGAGTTCATTTAGGTTAATGGCTGCAGCTTCAAAAACACTCCAATCTGTGCAGTCAAAGCAGGCTTGTAACTTCAGCTTTGATTCCTCAGTCCATTTCTTCACAGTCCTTACAACAGACTTGGAAGTTTTTAGTTTCTGTCTGTATGTTGGAATAAGATGGAGCAGACAGTGGTCAGAAAAACCCAGAGCTGCATGGGGGACGGCATGATAGGCATTTCTTAAAACTGTGTAACAGTGGTCAAGTGTATTTGTGTCCCTGGTGGGACATTTAATATGCTGTCTGTATTTAGGAAGCTCATTTGTGAGATTAGCTCTATTGAAATCACCCAGAATGATAAGCAGAGAGTCTGGATGTTTTTCCTCCACCTCTGCTATCTGGTCAGCGAGGTGCTGCAGTGCCTCCGTTGTACAAGCAGCAGGCGGGATATAAATTCCGACCAGAATAAATGAGGAGAACTCTCGCGGTGAATAAAAGGGTTTACAGTTTATGAACAGTGACTCTAGGTTAGGGCTACAAAACTTCTTCAACACTGTGACATCAGTACACCAACCTTCGTTTATGTAGAAGCAGATTCCACCACCCTTAGTCTTTCCAGAAAATTCTCGGCTGCGATCAGCGCGAAACAGTTGAAATCCTTCCAGACGCACCGCGCTGTCCGGGATGTGTTCACTCAGCCAGGACTCCGTGAAACAAAGGGCACCAGATCTGCTAAAATCCCGGTTTTTGTGAGTCAGGAGCAGCAGTTCATCCATTTTGTTCGCCAAACTGCGGATATTTGCCAGATGGATCGATGGGAGCGGCGTGCGAAATCCTCGTTTCTTCAGCCTGACTAACGCACCGGCACGTTTACCACGCCGCCTTCGTTTCCGGCCAGCGCCAATAGCCGCTGCTCCCACAGCTAAGATGGACTGAAAAAACTTCAGATCAGCAGCAGTAACTGGCGGAGAAGTTGCATTGGGAGGTAGTCTGAGTGAAAGTAGTTCCTCCCTTGAATAGGTGATTCGGACAGAAGAGCAGAAGTCCAAAAAAACACACAAAATTATCAAAAACATCAGAGAGCAGAAGCCAGTGGCTGCCATCCGCGGCGCCATCTTGGATTTTTTTTTTTTTTTTTTTTTTTTAAGACAAAGTTAAAAATAAAAAAGAATAACTACATAAAACAGACAATAACTCAATAAAAACAATAAAACAAAAGTCAAGTATTTATCAGGTCACTGTGAATGGATCAAAAAAGTGGCAAAGGACTCATTTATTAGTACAGCTCTATAGACTTACATTCAGACGTTACTAAACTGTGTAACTGAGGCTATTGTGCAGCTTTTTCCAGGTGACTGGAGCAGAAACATTAAAGCTTTTTTCCATCTCTGTCCTGACTGGGACAGCCAACTAATATGAATTATCTGATGAAAGATTGTAAGCAGACGGTGACCTCCATGTAACACAGTGGTGTGAAAAAGTGTTTGCCCCCTTCCTGATTTCTCATTTTTTTGTACGTTTCTCACACTTAAATGTTTCAGATCATCAAACAAATTTAAATATTAGACGAAGATAACACAAATAAACACAAAATGCAGTTTTCAAATGAAGGTGTTTTCTTTTTTCTTTTTTTTTTTTAAACACGATGGCGGCGCGCGGTTGTGCAGCGGCTCTTTGCTCCCTACTTTTGTTTGTATGTATGCTGTTTTTGGATATTGGACCGTGTGAAGATGGATTTGTGTACAGTCGTACTGAGCTGATAAACATTGGACTTCAACAAAACTCTGCTGTCACAGCAGTTTTCAAGAACACACAAAACATACCAGAGGCTATCTGTAGACCAGCGGGATCACCATGGATTGTTGTCGGTCCTGGGAAGCGACGCAGACGGAGGAGGGAGAGAAAGAAAAGCGGGGATGCCAGTCGGGCCTGCTAGCAAGGCTAAAGAGACAGCCGCATAGACCTCCGCTACCCAGCATTTTTCTCTCCAACGCCAGAAGCATCGTCCACAAGATGGATGATCTAGAGCTACAGCTGGCAACTAATAAAACTGTGAGAGACTCCTGTGTGCTGTTGTTAACGGAAAGCTGGCTCCACCCGCTGATCACCGATGCTGCAGTGCAGCTACCAGGGCCCAAACTTCACCAAATGGATCGAACAGCAGAATCTGGTAAAAAAAGAGGAGGCGGTCTCTGCATTTTTCTTCACAACACTTGGACTAATCACAGCCTTATTATTAACACTTACTGTTCTCCTGATCTAGAGACAATGTCAGTCTTATGTCGGCCTTTTCATCTTCCAAGAGAGCTGAGTGTGATTATTATAACAGCCATCTATATTTCTCCTGATGCAAATACTAAAGCGGCCCTTAGTCATTTGTACAGTGTAATAAATAAACAGCAGCAGGCCTATCCCGACGGTGTTCACATCATAGCTGGTGATTTTAATCAAGCATGCTTGAGAACTGTGCTGCCTAATTTCACACAGTATGTGAAATGTGCCACTAGGGGAAAGAATTGTCTTGATCGGGTGTATTCGAACCTGAAGCATGCTTACAGAGCTGTGCCATGTCCACATGTTGGCCTGTCAGACCATCTATCATTGTTCCTCATCCCAGCATACACCCCCCTCAGGAGAACTGCTAGACCTACTATCAAGAACATCACAAGTGGACCGGAGTGGTGGCTCAGTTGGTAGAGCATCCACCCCACACCCGGGAGGCAGGGGTTCAAATCCCGGCCGGGTCATGCCGAAGACCATATAAAAGTGGAACTTCCTGCCGTCCAGCTTGGTGCTCAGCAGTAATGGAATGGAGGAGGGAAATCTGTGGCGGCGCCTTGCATGGCAGCGGCCCTCTGATTCTGCACTTGGGGTGTGTGCGATTGACACTGTAGATAGGTAAAGCACAATCTCGTTCTACTGTACATGACTGGTTGTACAGTTGAATGACAATAAGGGTGACTTAATTTACAACATGGCCTGAGGGAGCTCTTTCTCAGCTGCAGGACTGTTTTTCTAACACTCTATGGGATTTATTCAAGAATGAGGATCTGGAAATGTACACACAGACTGTATTACACTACATCACCTACTGTATCAATCAGGTGACTGTGGAAAAACGCATCAGGGTTTTTCCTAACCAGAAGCCCTGGATGACAAAAGAAGTCCAGGCACTCCTCAGAGCTCGTGATACAGCCTTCAGGTCAGGAGGTACAGATCTGTATAGGACCACCCGGGCTAATCTGAAGAAAGGCATTAAGGAGGCGAAACAGACCTATAAGAAGAAAGTCGAGGACCATTTTTCTGATAATGATTCGAGACGAGTATGGCAAGGCTTTAACCATATCACAAACTATAAGGGCAGCGGCATCATTTCCAGTGACATCAGCGCCTCACTGGCAGAAGAACTGAACTGCTTTTTCACACGGTTTGAGGCAAATACACCTCGCCCGGACCCACAGATGTTATTGAATGCCAGCTCTAATGTGCTTATCCTGCAGGATCATGAGGTGAGACAGACACTGAGAGCAGTTCACCCGAGAAAGGCTGCTGGTCCCGATGGAGTGCCAGGAAAGGTGCTCAGAGCATGTGCAGATCAGCTATGCTCTGTTTTGACTGACATTTTTAACTTGTCTCTCAAGGCAGCCGTTGTTCCACAGTGTTTAAAATCTGCAGTCATTATTCCTGTACCTAAAAAACATACTATTAGCAGTCTGAATGACTATCGACCAGTACCATTAACACCCATTATTATGAAGTGCTTTGAGAAAATGGTATTGAAACATCTTTTGCCTAGTCTCCAACAAAACTTTGATCGATACCAGTTTGCCTACAGGCGGAACAGATCCACTGAAGATGCTATTGCTATAGCTCTCTACTCAGCATTCAGCCATTTAGAAGACAAGGGGAGCTATGTAAGAATGTTGTTTGTTGACTATAGCTCGGCATTTAATACAATTATTCCCAACATTCTCATCACCAAATTGCTTCAGCTTCATCTGCCTACTCACACTTGCAGCTGGATTAAGGACTTCCTAACAAACAGAACACAGACTGTTAGACTCGGACCCCATTCCTCCTCTACAGTCACGCTTAACACAGGCTCGCCACAGGGCTGTGTGTTGAGCCCCACTTTGTATTCATTGTACACACATGACTGCATACCTGTTCATCCCACAAACATTATAGTGAAGTTTGCAGATGACACAACAGTAGTGGGGCTCATATCAGGAGGAGATGAGTCTGCATACAGAGATGAGGTCCAGAAACTGGTGAGATGGTGCTCAGATAATAATCTGCTATTGAATACAAAAAAAACAAAAGAACTCATTATTGATTTTAGGAAGCATAGCAGTGAGCCGCCTCCTCTATATATAGGCAAGGAGCGTGTGGAGAGGGTGGAGGCTTTTAAGTTTCTGGGTGTTCATATTTCTCACAACCTTACCTGGGCAGTAAACACCATAGCTACGATAAAAAAGGCTCAACAACGTCTACACTTTCTGAGGCTCCTCAAGAAGAATGGCCTGAATGCACAGTTGCTGGTTTTATTTTATCGCTCTGCTATTGAGAGCATTTTGTCATGTAGCATCACGGTTTGGTATGAGGGCTGTTCAGCCGCAGACCGCAAAGCCTTCCAGAGAGTGATCGAGACTGCACAAAAAATCACTGGCTGTTCTCTCCCTTCTCTGGAGAGAACAGCCAGGTACCCAGGTCTCGGTACCTCAACAGAGCTACTGCCATCATTAAAGACTGTGCTCATCCAGGCCATGATTTCTTTCACTTGCTCCCCTCAGGAAAGCGGTACAGATCCCATAAAACCCGGACTACCAGGTTTAATCATAGTTTTTTCCCAGCAACAGTATATATTTTGAACGGATTTATGTAACATGCACAGACTGCTGATATTATTTTGTTATTTTAGGTTATTTTGTGGCAATAACCCTGTGTGTATAAGCTTGTCTTTTATATTTATCGCTCAGTATGTTTTCATTATTGCTATGTACATATTGTATTCAACTTTTAGGTAATATTGTTTCAAGCATTATTTATTGTTGTAATTATAAGAATGTTAAATGCATGAGTGAATTGTGAGTGTGATAGTTTGTTTTTAGGGAGCAGCATCTCAATTTCGTTGCATTGTTTATTAGCAATGGAATGACAATAAAGGCACTTTGACTTTGACTTTGACTTTTGACTTTGACTTTATTATTACGGGGAAAAATCCAAACCTACATGGCCCTGTGTGAAAAAATGATTGCCCCCCTAAAGCTAATAACTGGTTGGGCCACCCTTAGCAGCAACAACTGCAATCAAGCGTTTGCGACAACTGGCAGTGAGTCTTTTACAGCGCTGTGGAGGAATTTGGGCCCACTCATCTTTACAGAATTGTTGTAATTCAGCCACATTGGAGAGCTTTCCAGCATGAACCGCCTTTTAAAAGTCATGCCACAGCATCTCAATCGGATTCAGGTCAGGACTTTGACTAGGCCACTCCAAAGTCTTCATTTTGTTTTTCTTCAGCCATTCAGAGGTGGACTTGCTGGTGTGTTTTGGATCATTGTCTTGCTGCAGAACCCAAGTGTGTTTCAGCTTGAAGTCATGAACAGATGGCCGGACATTCTCCTTCAGGATTTTTTGGTAGACAGCAGAATTTATGGTTCCATTCACCACAGCAAGTCTTCCAGGTCCTGAAGCAGCAAAACAGCCCCAGATCATCACACTACCACCACCATATTTTACTGTTGGTATGATTTTCCTTTTCTGAAATGCTGTGTTACTTTTACGTCAGATGTAATGGGACACACACCTTCCACAAAGTTCAACTTTTGTCTCATCAGTCCACAGAGTATTTTGCCAGAAGTCTTGGGGGTCATCAAGATGTTTTCTGGCAAAACTGAGATGAGCCTCTTTTTGCTCAGCAGTGGTTTTTATCTTGGAACTCTGCCATGTAGCCCATTTTTGCCCCGCCTCTTTCTTATGGTGGAGTCTGGAGTGAGGCCTGCAGCTCTTTGGATGTTGTTGTGGGGTCTTTTGTTGCCTCTTGGATGAGTCGTTGCTGCGCTCTTGGGGTAGTTTTGGTCGGCCAGGAAACTGTTGGGAAGGTTCACCACTGTTCCATGCTTTCACCATTTGTGGATAATGGCTCTCACTGTGGTTCACTGAAGTCCCAAAGCTTTAGAAATGGCTTTATAACCTTTTCCAGACCGATAGATCTCAATTACTTTGTTTCTCATTTGTTCCTGAATTTCTTTGGATCACACCATGATGTCTAGCTTTTGAGGATCTTTTGGTTTACTTCATTTTGTCAGGCAGGTCCTATTTAAGTGATTTCTTGATTGAGAGCACGTGTGGCAGTAATCAGACCTGGGTGTGGCTAGAGAAATTGAACTCAGCTTTCCAAAGATGTGATAAACCACAGTTAATTTATGTTTTAAAGGGCCTATATCATGCAAAATCGACTTTTTTGAGCTTTTAAGCATGTTATAATGTTAATTCCTCACCAAAAACACCCCCAAAGTGGTATTTTGCTCCATTCACGCATCTCTGAGTATTCCTCTTCAACCCTGCTCTCTGAGCTGCTGCTCCGCCCTGTCCCTGATAATGACTGGGTCCCCACGTTCATACGTATGAACGTGGGTGAGCCGCCAACTCCAGGAAGTGCCTGTGCTGCCAGCACCGCCCCCAGGCTAACGCACACACCCACTTTCTCCGCGCAGCAAACGGAGCGGTGATCGGCAAAACTCTTTCACTTTAGCATTGACGCTGTGAAGAAGTAGTTCCTCTCGCACCTAATCTGCTCAGTGACAACAACTGTTTGCTTTTTTACGTAAGACAATGTCTTCTAAGTGGCGTAAATGTGTCATTGGCTGTGAGAGATTTAGGAGTTTGTTCAGCCTTCCTAAAGAAGAGCCTACTGGTCAGAAATGGTCAAAATAGACCAGAATGCAGAGGCTAAAATCATAATATTAAACGTGATTAACCATACACTACATAAGAATAATATTATAGGCTAAAATAATAACAGGAGGCTAAAGAGTTCAACATGCTCATCCATCTTTTCTAAAGTTTACTGTAGATGGTGTTTTCGTGGGCGGAACCCAGCGACACGCTGCAGCAGCCGGCTCAGGGGTTACGTCATGAAATGGGCGGCAGCCACAAGAAGGAGAGGCAGAGCCTCAGAGATCGAGGCATCTTACTTCCGGGCTCGCGAAAATAACTCATATTCCATAAGAAATTCATTCTCCAGTGTACCAAAGGTAATATACTATCACATACATGCATATAGTTTACTCTGAAAGGCTTAAAATAGCATGATACAGACCCTTTAAAGGGGTGGGGGCAATCACTTTTTCACACAGGGCCATGTAGGTTTGGATTTTTTTTTTACCCTTAATAATAAACACCTTCATTTAAAAACTGCATTTTTTGTTTGTGTTATCTTTGTCTAATATTTAAATTTGTTTGATGATCTGAAACATTTAAGTGTGACAAACATACAAAAAAATGAGAAATCAGGAAGGGGGCAAACACTTTTTCACACCACTGTATATTAACAAATGTAAGAGAGAAGATTATCGAGTAAATGAAGTTGTACCAGCACTCCAAACGTGGCATGGGAAGAGACGACCAGCCAACACTGGAATAGAGACTCAGCCATGAGTTCCAGGTCTGAGCTGAGTAACAAATATGATATGAAGAGTCCGGGTTGATGAGACATGAAGTGGAGGCATTCATATACGAAAGGTCACCAGAATCCAGAACTGTTAAAAAGGGGGCTCAAATCAATTTTTCTAGATTGTAGTGAGACACAAGCTTTAAAAGTCCACACCTTCCCGCTAGTGATGAATAATACGTAAAATGATCATAAATCATTTATACTCACATTTTTACAGATTTAAACTTTCAGTTATTTTCTCACTTCTTTTTTTTTTTGTCTTGTAACTGATTTAAGACTGACATAAATGTGTGGTGAAACCGTTAAATTTTAGAGTGGTTCTGTGTTGGTGTTTTGGTCTTTTTTGTGTCATAATTCTGTGGTTTTGTTGTGTTGTCATGGAAATGTCTGATGCCTGCTAATTTTTCATCATCAGAAGCTGAAGCAAAGTTACCAGGTAAAAAATAAAACATTAAAAGAAATTAGCATTTAGAATGGGTTTATTGACAGTCTGAATGATGGTATTTACATGTTAATCACGTTATTATGTAAGTGTTATGCTGATTTTTCCACCAACATTACCAGATAAAAATTAAAACAGGAGAGCTGAGGGAACAGAGAGATGCTGAGGAGGTGTAAAGACAACTACAGGGGGAAGTCAGAGGATAAACTTGTCACAAAAGCCCCTCCGCGGTGAGGAAGAGGACCCAATTGCGAGGCAGTTTGGTAACCCTTGATTTATTTACTTAACAGAAAACCTGAAAATAAAGCAGCACGTGGCTGACCAACGGCAAACTAGGCAAACACAGGCTGGCAGGATAATTCACAACATGACAGGAACAGACTGTGCTGAAGCGTGGAGAACACATCAACATGAAACATGAAACGAGGATACCACACCTGACATAGACTGACACTGGTATATATAGAAGCACAGGGGAGCAATAAGGGGAATCAGAGACAGCAGGGAGTGGCTATAGTATGAGAGGCAGAGACAAAGGGCAACCAGAACATGAACCCAGGACCAGGGAATACACAACCATGATAAGTGATAATAATAAACAGAATCAAAAACATTAAACTCAAACTCCAGACCAGAATAAAGAACATAACATGACTATGATAATGAATAATAATCATAATTCCAAAAAAACAACTGAACTGAGACAGGGGAAACACAGAATGGAAAAAACTTAAAGAAGGAGCATGGTCCCCAACCCATACTCAGACCCTGACATGACCCCCCCTTCCCTTTAAGGGGTGGAACCAGACACCCCTAAATACTACAAAAAAAAAAAAAAAAAAAAAAGGGAAAACACCTTCCCAGGCAGGGTGGTGGGGGCATAGTCCAGGACGGCCAAAACACACTGGGTCGGGGAGCAAGATGGATCCAGGGGCCTACCCAAATCCATGGGTCCCAAGACTGGAGTACATGGCACGTCTGGTGGCCTACCAAAGTCCATAGATCAACAGATTGCTGGGGGGTTTGTGCAACTGTGGGGGTTCCCCCTACAATTGACAGTGCTATGAGATGACTGTTGTTGTGAAATGGCACTATATAAATAAAGTTGAATTGAATTGAATTGAATTGAATTGAATTGATGGCTAAACCGATCTCAGGTGCTTTGAACATGGGAGTTAACAAAGGGGTATTAAGCTCAAAAGAAAACATGGGAATATTAACCCCAGAAAACAATGACATGGAGATCTCAACCTCTGGAGATGGCCCAGGAGCTTCAACCTCAGAAGATCAGGTTCAGGTTCAGGTTACTTTATTTGTACCCGTAGGTAGATTTGTTTTGCAGTCTGGTGACATCCATATTTACAAGCCACAAATTACATTCAACATAGACACAAACACAGGCACATATGAAACTGACTATAAACATGATAAAAATACTCAAGGCTCCATCAATCAGGGTATAAAAAGACAAAGAGATGAGAGAAAAACCAGAGGTAAGAGAGAAGGGTCATATTAAAAGTTAAAAACTAGTCAAAGAGGTTAAAAACTCAAAGGTCTAAAACTCAATAAAATATTTAGAACCCAAGTAACATCCTGCAAAAATAAGTAAATATAAAATGGAGTTAATAAATAGGTACCTAAATTATGTGCAATATATTGTTACAGCTTGTTCAACTCTTTGACAGCAGCAGGAACAAAGCTGTTTTTGTAGCACTGAGTTTTACTTTTTGGGACAGCAAACCTCAGTCTTGAGGGAAGAAGCTGAAAGTTGCAGTGCAAAGGGTGGGAGTCATCATTTAAAATGGAGGTAGCCATCCTCTGTACCTGTCTGGTGTACAGGGATGTCAGGCTCAGCTGTGACTCACCAAGCAAACGACTGGACCATCTAACTACTTGGTCTAAGGATTTCCTTAGCCCGATAAAACATTGTCATTATGGTTCGGTCAATTTGGAAGCGTGCGAGTTTTCTCAAACAATGCAAATGTTGCTGACCCTTTTTGCACACCCTTTCACAGTTCTCTTCAAAGTTTAAATTACTATCAATAATCGTCCCAAGATATTTGTAGGATTGTACACATTCGGTGGTCTGGCCTTTTAGTATGGTGACTTTGTGCCTGGGAGTTTTCCTCCTAAAGTCAATAATCATGTCTTTAGTTTTTGTCGTATTCAGCTGCAGGTAGGAATCCTCACACCAGTGAACAAAATCATCAACTACTGGGTCGTGGCCACTCTCACCACCCTGGAGGAGACTGACAACAACTGAATCATCAGCATACTTTATGATGTGTCTGTTGTCATGTCTGCTCCGACACATGTTTGTGTACAGGATGAAGAGTAGTGGTGACAACACACACCCCTGAGGAGAGCCAGTAGAAGAGTACTTTAGGTCAGACAATGTGCCATTGACCCTTACTCTCTGCGTCCTGTTGGTTAAGAAATCCAGAATCCAACCCACCAGATTATTGCTCAAATCAAATTGTTGCAGGAGCCTTTCAACTAAGATATGAGGTTGGATTGTATTTAAAGGCGGAGGAAAAGTCCACAAATAAAAGCCTGGCGTGTGTCCCATTAAAATCCAGATGTTTAAAAAGCATGTTAAACAGAGTGACAGTGGCATCCTCCACTCCTCTGTGAGGCCTATAGGCAAACTGCAGAGGATCCAATGCATGTTCAGTCTGCTTTAGGACCTCACATCTGACCAGTTTTTCAAAAATTTTCGTTAAAATTGAAGTCAAAGCAGCTGGTCTAAAGTCATTTACCGTTTTAGGACAGCTGGATTTTGGAACGGGAACAACCACGGTTTCTTTCCAGATCTTAGGCACATGTTGTGTCTGTAAGGACTTATTGAAAATGTAATGAAATATAGGACTCAGTTCATGTGCACAGGACTTTACCAAGCGCCCCCATATATTATCAGGGCCCTGACTTTTGTTCACTTTTACAGCGCAGAACTCCCTTTTAACATCCTGCACCTCAATATTAAAGTGCTGATTGTCTTTGAGTTTCTGTTTCAAATCTTGGATTTCAGTGCTAAAATCAAAGGAGTCAAAACAACCATAAAAACAATTAAGAGCATTAGCCAGCTCTGTGTCTGAACTAAAACCATCTAAAAACACATGATTACTGCGCTCTGTGCTCTGAAGGCCTGCAATAGTTTTCATACTGGCCCAGGCTGAACCAAGTTTCTTTGTTGCCATCTTGCTTTCCAATTTTGATTTATAATTCTGTTTTGCTCTTAAAATTTCGGATTTCAGCTCTTTTGTGGCAACCTGTAGCTCAGAAACAGACCCCTGTTTAAAGGCAAGTGCTTTCCTCTGTAAGCAGGATTTAACTGATTTTGTAACCCATGGATTGTTGTTGGGATATACAGTATTTTGACACGTTTACGTGGAACGATCTTATTTTTACAGAAAGCCATGTATGAGCATGTGACGTCCACCAAAGAGTCCAAATCATCCCTGCAGGCCAGTGTGAACATCTCCTAGTCCGTACAGTTAAAGCATTCCTGGAGGCTGTGCACTGAATCCTCTGTCCACACATCAATGTCTCTCATCTCTACCTTGCCTCTTCTGAGAGCAGTTTTATATGTGGGCAGCAAATGTACACAGTTGTGATCTGAGGATCCTACAGGAGGAAGGGGGAGTGATTTACAGTCCCTCTCTATGGATCCATAGCACAGGTCCAATGTCTTTTTTTGCCTGGTTGGGCAGGAGACATACTAATAAAAGTTTTTAAGTGTCTTCTTTAAAGAAACATGGTTAAAATCCCCAAGAATGAAGTTTGGCGCCTCTGGAGAAATTGATTGCAGCTGCTGGATCACATCAAAGATGGTGCTGGAGGCAGAGTCAGCGTCTGCCCTCGGGTGAATGTACACAGTTGTGATGATAATGTTTGTCCATAACTGGTACAAAAGCAAACACTCGGCTGCTGCAGTTTAACGGAGCTTTATTACATGCAGTGCCATATATAATAATAATAATAAGTTTATTTATAGAGCACAAAGTGCTTAACATGATAAAAAACAAAATAAAAACACAGGCACAGAAAACAGTTAAAAAAAAAAAAAAAACCAAAGTAGACAGTAAAAGCACATAAAAATACAATCAGCGCATAGTTAATTAAAAAGCCAGGCTAAAAAGGTGGGTCTTTAGGTGCTTCTTAAAAACACCAATGGAAGGTGCAGATCTAAGTTCAAAAGGCAAGGAGTTCCACAGTTTGGGAGCAACAGCAGCAAAGGCTCTATCGCCTTTGGTTCTGAGCCTAGTGCTAGGGACTACCAATAGATTCTGATGAGAAGACCTGAGAGACCTGCTGGGCTGGTGTAGATAGAGCAGGTCACTAATATAAAAAGGTGCCTCTTCATAAATGGCTTTGTAAGTAAGAACAAGAACTTTAAAATCAATTCTATAATTTACAGGAAGCCAATGCAAGGAGGCCAAAACAGGAGTGATATGACAGAATCTACTGGACCTAGTTAGTAATCTTGCAGCAGTGTTCTGGACTAACTGTAGGCGGTATAAAGAGGATTTGCTAAGACATGTGAAAAGAGCATTACAGTAGTCCAAATGTGAAGAAACAAAGGCATGAATAATGATTTCTAACTGACTGTAGGAAACCAATGACCTAATTTTGGATATATTCCTAAGGTTGAAAAAACAACTCCGGGTCAGAGATTTGATGTGCTGATCAAAACTCATCGATTGATCGAAAATGACACCAAGATTCTTTAGATTAGACCGTACATTAGAGCTTAATGAACCAATGCTATTAACCAACTTAGGAATTAGATTATCAGGTGCTACAATAAGGACTTCAGTTTTATCAGCATTAAGTTGCAAAAAGTTACTAGACATCCAGTCCTTAATTGCAGACAGACAATCATGAATAATTTTTAAATTGTCAACATGGTTAGGCTTAAAAGAGAAAAGTAGCTGTAAATCATCAGCGTAGCAGTGATAAGACACACCTTTAAATTTGCTGATAATAGAACCAAGTGGCAGCATATATAGGGCAAATAAAAGTGGACCCAGAATAGAACCCTGAGGCACCCCACAGGTTAAAGGAGCAGAGTCAGATGAATAAGAGCCAACAGCCACGGAAAAACTCCTACCAGAAAGGTATGAGAAAAACCAATCCAGAGCTTTTCCAGAAATACCTACCCAATCTCTAAGCCTTTGTAACAATACACAATGATCAATAGTATCAAATGCTGCAGTAAGATCTAATAACACTAAAACAGAGCATTTGCCAGAGTCTGATGACATTAAAATATCATTTGACACCCTGAGAAGAGCGGTCTCTGTCGAGTGTTTCTGACGAAAACCTGACTGAAATTTGTCGAAAATATTGTGTTCAATCAGAAAGTCAGTGAGCTGCTTGGCAACAACTTTTTCTAAAAGCTTAGAAATAAAAGGAAGCTTAGAAATTGGCCTGAAGTTTTTAAAAACAGATGGATCAAGTTTAGGTTTTTTTAAAAGTGGCTGCACAACTGCATGTTTAAAATACGAGGGGACACAACCAGATTCAAGTGAACTATTAATGATATTAACCAAAGATGTACCCACTGAGCCAATTACCTCTTTTAACATTGAGGAAGGCAAAATATCTAAAACGCAGGAGGAGGATTTCATGGATCTCACCAACACTAACAAATCCTCAAAAGAAGCTGGGGTAAAATCATTTAAAAAGGCCTGTCTGTTAGGACAATCAAGGATTGGGGGAAAGGAATGAGTAAAACCAGCTCTAACAGCAGTGACCTTGTCAACAAAAAAGGAAAGAAACTTGTTACAGTCATTAATTGAATAAACAGGGGGAGCAGAACTAACAGGATTAACTAAACTGTCTATTGTACTGAAGAGGATCTTTGGATTGTTACTATTGGAGGAGATGATGTTGGAAAAATAAGAAGTTCTTGCCATTTTTATCATATTGTTAAATTCAATTAACAGTTCCTTAAGGTACAATTGATGCACCTGAAGTTTAGTGGACTTCCACAGTCTTTCCACCCTCCGACATTTACGTCTAAAACAACAGAGATCATCATTGAACCAGGGGGATGAATTAACAGCACGGACAGTCCTGGTTTTAAAGGGAGCAACTACATCTAAGATGCTTGAACAGTGTGAGTTAAAAGAGCAGACCAAGCTCTCAGTGTCGTCATCAGAGGATAAAACCACACTGCTGTCAAAGGCAGCAGAAAATTTCACTGCTGAAAACTGGTCAATGACACGAGATATGTATGTATATACATACACAGGCTCACGGCACACGCCCGCTGACCAGGTGGCTCCCATGATGAAAGAGGCAGAGCTTCTTCCGCCCACTCCTTTATACCATGGGCGGCGTCACCACCGGAAACCGGCAGTAGCCACCCCGGACTAGCCCATGACCAAACCGGCCGCCATCTTACTATTACAGCCTATTTACATACACAACATCCTCCCCCCCTTCAAAAAATGCCAAGCGCAGATAGATGCCCCCCAAATTTGCTTCCCGACTCACACACTAAAACAAAACAGTTACAAAGACAAATAAACAACCTATCCATACACATAACTAACTGGGGGGTGGGGACAGGTAGACTACCAGCACCCCCGCATGGCCGGGCGTATTCTTCTGCCGCCAAACACAAAACAAAGCCGTGTAATTACGATAACAAAATTAAAATAAAATAATCCCAGAACAGCTCCACACAAAATACACAATCACAAGACAAATAACAGCTACTGGCAGCCTCCCTCCAACACTCCCCCCCACACTGGGCACATTCCAAAGCATTGGGTATGTAAATATTCAATCATAAACAATACACATGGGTCAAACACACCCCACCACCCCAAACCTGGGCACACCAATGTCATTCTAATAAAATTTCACCCTAAAATTAGCAAAATCACATAATTAATACACATCATAATTTAAACAGAAAACTTTCCTCAAATTAGCACTCACTCCTTTCTCTCTCTTTTTTTTAGTTAAACAGGATACCAAACCAGCAGCAGACAAACGTAAACAAGAAAATAAAACACATCTGGACTGAGGAGAAAAACACAGACAGAAATTAAAACAATTCTCTCAGTCCTCAGGCGGGTCTTTCTCCCGACGCTTCCGTCTCGTGACCTCAGGGCTCCCATGCCCTGCTTCGTCTCCTCCACCCTGCGCAGCTCATTCAGATGCCCCCGGGTCTGGTCAGACAAGTGTAGAAACCCGTCATTTTGAACGGCCTCCACTCAGAACCATCTCCTCTCGTCGCACCACTCGCGCGAGCCGTGTTCACCTCTCATCCAGGCCTCAACCCTAGGCTGCACCACATCGCCGACCCGCAGGGAAGCCCACGACCTCCTCCTCCGATGGTGTTGGGTCTGACTGGTCTCCATCAACGGTCTGGTCGACTCCTGGGCCCAGTCCATGTTTCCCATGGTTGACTGTCTTCCCGAGCGATGAAACAACTCGCCCTCTGGTCCCGCTCTTTCTGAATCCAGTGTGGGTGCCTCGTCCATACAGGCTGCCAGCGGTGTCCCGTAGTGCCATTCCGCACCCCCAGTTTGGGCATCAAACAGACCAGCATCGGGACCAACCCTCGGCATCCTCACATAGCGCCAAACGTGCTCTCCTTCTTGACACATGTCCAACCAGTCCGATTCCCTCACCTCCACGCCATCCATCAGCGGAGTCGGCCAGCTCCACAGTCCACAGCCTGACCACTCCTGACCCGACACACTGGCGATTGAAAAACCCAGGCTATAAAATAGGTTACACCCCATGATGTTAACCCCCACAGCGGTGACATGAATGTGGGCTCGGGGCACCACGACTGACCCATAGCGGACCTCTACCTCCATAAAGCCTACCATAGCCAGTCTGTTCAGTTCATAGCCGTAATAGTATCTCTCATGTTGTTTAATCTGTCGGTGGGGAAACAAACTGTTCATGGTCTCCAGGTTCAACACCGAGATAACAGCACCTGTGTCAACCAACAGCAGAACCATGACACCGTCGAGCATGACATCACAGCTGATCCTCCCCGTTGTCACTGGGGAGACCATATGTACAACGGTCGGAGACTTCTGCGCAGCACCTGGTTCTCTTCCACGGCTCCTGCGTACGAAGTTGTTGCACGTCCTGGCGAAGTGGTCCCGCAGACCGCACTTGCCACACCGCTTTCCTCTCGCTGGGCACACACTGGCATTATAGCGGTGAACAAGGGACCCACACCCATAACAACGAGGTGTACCAGGGGCAGACCGTATCTTTACCACTGTGGCATACGTGTCACCTCCGGCGTCACTAACTTGGCACCTTCACATGAGAATCATCTTCACTCAGAAGAGCCTCTCCAGACAGGCCCCTCGCAATGATCTCCACTGCCTCAAACCACTGGGCGAGCTCAACAGCTGTGGTCAACGTCAACTCTCTTGGAAACTCCAATATCCTGGACCGGACCACTTCGCTACAAACGTGTTCCACCAGTTGGTCTGGAATCATCTCCTCTTCCAGGCGTCCAAACTCACAACCCCTTGCCAGCCTATGGAGCTCGGTAATGAACGTTGTCACCGGTTCACCTAACTGCTGGTGGCGCTGTCGAAAATGGATGCTCCAGACTGTGACGCTCTCATCCGCGCAAAAATGGCACGCCATCAATTCCACCACGCCGTCAAAACTATCAGCCCCACCCAGGCTGTCCAACACTCTCTGCCCCTCAGCGCCCCACTTATGAATTTACACCGACCTCGCGCAAAGCCTCTCACGCTCACCGAGGTCCAAGACCACGAGGTAGTTGGTAAAAGCCGAGAACCAACGAGGCCACGGCATGTGCGGCATGCCCGGCGCCTCCAGAAACGGCTGAAATTCAGCAACAAACTTTTCCATTCCCGCTTTTACCTCGTCGCCAAATGTTATGTCCATAACTGGTATAAAAGCAAACACTCGGTTGCTGCAGTTTAACAGAGCTTTATTACATGCAGTGTCATATATGTACACAGACTCGTGGCACAAGCTCGCTGACCAGGTGGCTCCCATGATGAAAGAGGCAGAGCCTCTTCCACCCACTCCTTTATACCGTGGGTGGTGTCACCACTGGAAACCGGCAGTTGCCACCCCGGTCTAGCCCATGACCAACCCGGCCACCATCTTACTACTACAGCCTATTTACACACACAACAGATAATATCATTGGCAAAAACACAGAAGCATCACACTCAGGGAAAAATTACATGAAAACTCCACCCTCAGAAATCCAAACCTCCAGAGAAGATAAAGAACCCTTAAGCTCTGGAGATGACAAAATGGAAATTTCATCCTCAGGAGTTGGATATAAAGGATCTTTACACTCCAGAGGTGACACGGGAGCTCTCTGCTATGAAGCTAACGCAGGAGACTAAAGTTCAGGGGTCAACAACACAGGAGCTTTCAGTTCTGGAGATAATACAGGATTTTCCCATTCAGAAGATAACAAAGATTTCAATACAGAATTTTCTCGATCACAAGGTGTCAATACACGATTTTCTAGATCAGAACATAACATGGGGGTCGCAAATTCAGACAATGATATTGGAATCTTCTGCTCAAGAGACACTGATTCAGGAATTTGTAGCTCAGGGAAGACTGATGAAGAAATTCCTAGTTCAGAAGACATGGATACAGGAATATCTGATTCAGGGGACAATGACAAGAAGTCTTAATTTCACAAACGGCAGACAGGTAAGTTATTAGTTCCATAGCCGGTGATGAAGGCGCTTCTTGCTCTGAAGCAGGTGGCTGAGGCACACAGCCCTCAGAAACAGCTGACAGAAGTGCGCTGGACTCAGGAACAGATAATTGTTGTGCACTAACCTCAGATGTTGGTAACAAAGGGACACTGAGTTCAGGGATTCATGACAGCAGCGCACAGTCCTCCAGAGCAGGTGTCAGCAGTGCACTGGATGCAGGAAGAGACTGCTGGAAAACATCACTTCCAGGAGTTGATGACAGTGGTGTTATGTCTGCAATAATGGGAGACTGGAGTCGGTCTTGTGCCAAGCAATGAACTGCACTTTATTGAAAGAACAACAATGTGTATACTGGTCCTTCAGCCCACCTGACGTCACCACCAGGGCCGCTACCGCAAGCCCTCAGGGCCACACACACACACCACATTCTACACACAAGATTCCCCTCCCCCTTACAAAAGTCCAAAACACATACACCCAATTCAAACCCACTACAATTTAGGACGCAAATCATGCACTAAGAAAATAACAAGGAACCGTGAACTCTAATGGCCTAACACATTCACCCAAAACAACTAAAACTAGGGGGAACAGGTGGACTGCTGTTCCTCCCCACACAGCAAAGCGGGTTATTCTGCTGCTATTAAACTAAAGAGTCCATTTATATTAAACAACTGCTGTGCTTCTAAACTATAAAAAGTAAAACACATAAAATTAATCCCCAACAACACATGTTCACATGCACATCACACACATCCAACAATATATTTGGAACACATGCACATATCGTCGTTAGCCTCCGTCGGTCTATGATGACCATGGAAGAGAATCCTAAACGTCTACTCTGCTGGAACAGCACTGCCTGTGGCTGAACAGGCCGATGCGCACTGGTGTTCTACCTTCCAGCGTTGGGCGTTGGTAGGATTCAAGCCTGGGCAGGAAGATATGGAGGACAAGATGTTACCCATGCAGCATGTCCCCCCTCTCCACATCACTGATGAATCCAAAGGAACAGCAGGGCTGCTATAGTTTGGCACCAGCGCCGTCACAGGAGCTGCCAGAACAATGTTGAGCACAACAGAGAACTGCCTTAGGGGCTCCGACTCCGGATTTTTCCTCAGGGTTGACTCCCGAAGCCTTTCCCGTGACCGGGTGTGCCGCAAGGCAGCGGAGGTTTGAAATCAGGGTTTACCTTCCCCTAGATGGGCTACCTTCCCAGGTTGACGAGCCACCATCTACCTGAAGCATCTGGTTTTAAGGCACCAGAGATCCGCCCTCGCCCCTTCTCCTATTAATAAAAGCAGTTCTGCCGGGCTTAGAGACTAAACCACACGGGCAGGCTAGGAGTTGGACTTAGTTGTCAGAGGCTTTTCGAGACGCACGCCTTAAGGAGCATTTTATGAGCACTGGGAGCTTAACCCCAGTACCGCTCCTGGCTATGACAACCTTGGAACCATGCACATATGAACCAATTATTATAACTATTATTATTAAACACCATATAGACATTTTTACACTGAAAAATATTACATTACTCCAATGTTCACAGGCAGTCAAAGGTAAAAGTGGCTCGGAGGCCTAGGGCAGCCCCACGGCATGCACGCCCCTGGCCACCACCTACCCCCAGGATCCAAACCGACCTCCCCAGCAAGAATTTCCCTTCTTCTCACCATCGACTGCTTCTCTCGTCTGGACCCACAGTGCTGCCGTCCGGCACACCGTCCCTTCGTGCCTGTCGTTCCACTCCTGACCACCTTCAACACCGCTCTAGCTGTCGCCGTTGTAACCCAAACACTTTGGCCACCCATGGCTGAACTCCAGGGAAAACCAAAACCCACTCATCAGCGCTGCTCCTTGACCCAGGTGCTTTGCTGCTGCTCCCGGCACCCTCGTCCAAGGCACTTCGCTGTGCTGCCTCTGTGCCCAGCTGTCATTACACACTCCTGGGGCTCACAGCATCATTCTTGATGGTGTCACTCATTGACCCAGGCGCTTCGCCGCTGCGCCCAGCACCCTCGTCCAAGGCACTCTACTGTGCTGCCTCTATGCCCGGCTGTGGTTGATCACTCCCGGGGCTCACAGCGTCACTCTCGTCAGCGTCACTCTCATTGGCGTCACTCTCATTGGCGTCACTCTCGTCGGCATCACTCACATCAGCGTCACTCACGTTGGCGTCACTCACCGACCCAGGCGCTTCACCGCTCTGCCCAGCACCCTCGTCCAAGGCACTCTACTGTGCTGCCTCTATGCCCGGCTGTGGTTGATCACTCCCGGGGCTCACAGCGTCACTCTCATCGGCGTCACTCTCGTCGGCGTCACTCTCATTGGCGTCACTCTCGTCGGCGTCGCTCTCGTCGGCGTCGCTCACGTCGGCGTCACTCACCGACCCAGGCGCTTCACCGCTCTGCCCAGCACCCTCGTCCAAGGCGCTCCACTGCTCTGCCTCTGGGCCCAGCTGTCACTGCTGCTTCCTGGGGCTTCCAGCCTGCTTGCTTCCACTCTCCCGCTGCCCCGACTCCAGCTGCAGGAAGACTCCGTTCGCTGCTCTCCCTCTCTGCTGCCACTGCTCAACAACACCAGCACTATGGTTGCACACTGTGCTGAGCTCTTCGGCTGGCTTGCCGTCTTCAGTAACCAGGGGCTACCCCACTCGTGGCACCAGTTCTGCCTCGAAGTCTAGCTGGTAGCTTGTCACTTGATTTTGGTGCACACCTAGCCCCGTGGCTAACTTCCCCATTGCCACTGACTGAACCGCTAGCTTCTCCGAGCTAGCAAGCTTAGCTTCTTTTGGTGCCAACAGCTCTTCTACACACAGCTGCGTGGTCGTTGTATGTTCAGCGAAATATTTAGCCAGCTGCCTGACAGCATCCACATAAGACCCTGTCTCTCCTAACATGCAGAGAATTCTCCGACCTTCTACGCCAAGACGGTGGGCCAGAAGTGCTCATCTTCATATTCCATCGAGTCTACTTAGGCCCAGCACCACGATGTAACCCTCAAATATGGCCACCCATTTCGGCCACAGGATTGCTGGCTCTCTCGGGTACTCCAGAAACAGTAATAAGGATGGAGGTAGCCCATCCACTCCCATAGTTTTCTCTCATCACCAGAATGTTATGTCTGGAATAACGGGAGACTGGAGTCAGTTTTATGCCAAGCAATGAACTGAACTTTAATGAGAGAACCACACTATGTAACTGGTCCTGCAGCCCACCTGACGTCACCACCAGGGCCGCTACCGCAAGCCCTCAGGGTCACACACACACACACACACACACACACACACACACACCACATTCTACAGTGCTGCTGCTCTGAATGGGGCTAGCTTAGCCTCCCTGGAGTCAACCTTCTGCTGCTCTGAGTGTGTCTAACTGGGCCTACCCAGAGTTAACCTGCTACTTCTCAACCTAGCCTACCTGGAGTCCAAATGCTGCTGTTGCTCTGAGTGTGTCAAGGTAAAGTTTGGAGAAGGGTGAGCATTGGATTGCAGATAATGGTCCACAGCAAGACCGCTTAATTCCATAAAGGTACTGTGTAGATATGATGAGCATTTGGTTCAAGTGGTGGCAACAGCAGGGTAGCTAATGAGTTAGAGTGATCCATATTAACCAGAATCTATTTGAATCAACTAGCACCATTAAGAATACAATGCCACCCAAAAGGAATGTAACATATGATGAGGTTGAGGAATTTAAAATATCACTTGACTTTCTCTCAGAAGAGGTAACTGTGGTGAGAAAACAACAAAAACAGATAATTGATTTGGTGGAAGAGATCAAAGCCTTGAGGCTGAAAAATGAGGAGAAAGACAAAAAGACTGCTTTTCTGGAAAACAGGGTGGACAACCTGGGACAGTACATTTGAATGAGTGACATTATTGTTTCAGGATTAGAAACACAGCCCAGATCCTATGCCCAGGCTGTGGCAAGAATGGATAATACAGACCTTCGTGAACTGGACGCCAGATCGGTGGAAGAACAGGTGACAACCTTCCTCCATTCTAAAGGCATAGAGATAGACAGTGACAACATAGAGGCTTGTCATCCTCTTCCTAAAAGAAGGAAGGGTGAAAAATCGGCAATAATCATCCTTCTTACAAACAGAACGTATAAAATGGATCTGCTGAAACAGGGAAGGAAGCTGAAGGGGACAGAAGTTTATCTGAATGAGCACCTGACCAAGAGAAATGGAGACATTGTCAAAAAGGCCCGATTCTTGCGAAAACAGAAGAAAATCCAATCAACATGGACTTTCAACTGCAAAGTCTTTATAAAACTGAATGGAACACCAGAGGAGTCCAAAGTGCTGGTAATCAGAAATGTGGAGGAGCTGGATAAATATATGTAAGGAAGTAAATCACAGTGAGGACAAATTCAATTCAATTCAATTCAATTCAACTTTATTTATATAGCGCCATTTCACAACAACAGTCATCTCATAGCACTATCAACTGTAGGGGGGACCCCCACAGTTGCAGAAAGACCCCAGCAATCAGGCGATGCACAGGCAATCAAATATGATTCCCCTGTGTGATCTATAATTCCATAATTTCATCAATGCTTGGACCAGAACAAGATATTGATCCTGATAACAATCTCTACAATAATCTAACAGTTCAATCTAAATGTCGTCTGATCATTGTATATCAATTATCCATTTCAATAGCAAAAGTTTATATGCAAATTTTCAAAAAATCAAAGAATATTTAAGTCAGTTCACTAAACCATTTAATGTGATTGCTATCTCAGAAACTTGGCTTAGTTCAGAGAAGGGGATGGACTTTGAGTTGAAAGGCTATGCGATGAATTTCAATAATAGAAAGAATAAAAGAGGAGGGGGTGTAGCTTTATATATTGATAAAAGTATCAACTATAAAGTAGTGGAAAATATGACATCAACCATTGATGATGTAATGGAATGCATTACAATAGAAATCTACATGAAAAATAAGAAAAATATAATTGTTAATTGTGTATACAGAACACCTAATTCCAGTATTGAAATATTTAAGAATAATATGGAAGGCCTGTTTGCAAAGTGTAATCAGAAGGTTGCGTTCATTTGTGGAGACATTAATATAGACATGTTGAATCCCCATAAGCATGTGATGACAGATGAGTTTGTTGCAACCATGTATAGTATGAGTCTATATCCACTTATTACTAAGCCAAGTAGAATAACATTGCATAGAACAACATTAATAGATATTTTTACAAATAATATGGAAAATAATATAGTGAGTGGGCTATTGCTGAATGATGTTAGTGACCATTTGCCAGTTTTTGTGATGTACAATTGTGGTTATAACAGGAAAAGAAATGAATGTAAAACTTGATATAGGAGAGTAAGAACAGAAGAATCCTTGAATACATTTAGAAGTGAATTATTATCACAAGACTGGAAAAAAGTTTATGAAATTGATGATATTGATATAGCCTATGATTCCTTTTTGAAAATATTTAAATCATTATATGATAAAAAAAAAAACTGTCCAATCCAGCAAAACAAGAAAAAAAATGAGTTATCTGGATAGGCAATGGATGGCAAAGGGATTGAAAAATGCTTGCAGAACAAAGAATACCCTATATAGGATGTTTCTGAAATATAGAACAATAGAGGCAGAGAATAGATAAGATATAAAAAAATAAATTGACTAATATTATTATTATTATTTATTTAGAGAATGCAAAGTCCTCAAGCCAAGCAGTTGCCTCCTGGTTTGCTGTATGGAGGGTGTGTAATCCTCCTTCCAGTCTTTGGAGCGGGCAAGCCTCTATGATGTGTTCCATAGTTTGCTCCTCTCCACATGCGCACAGTGGGCTAGGGCTACTGCCCCATCTGTGAAGGCTGGCAAAGCAGGGGCCATGTCCAGTCCTGAAGAGATTGAGTGTAGACCACTGTCTCCTTGGGAGATTGGTGCCCGGGACCTGTTGGTTGGGGTTTGTCACCAGGTGTTTGTTTGGGATCTCCTTGGTCTCCCATTCCTCTTGCCAAGCTGTCTGGGTGGTGAAGTCAGCTGGGGGAGGGTTTTTCCAAATTGGTCATCTGGAAGGAAGTCGGGCAGTGGGTGGGGTGTAGATATCTGCATGGATTGGTAAGTGAGGAGAATGGCTTTTTGAAGCATCCTTTGAGTTAGTGCTGCTCGCCGGATGTGTGGGGGGGCTATGTTTGACAGTACAGGGAGCCAGGGGAGTGGTGTTGAAAGGATTGTCCCAGTTATGGTTCTTATGGTTGTGTTGAGCTGGGTGTCTACGTATTGTGTGTAGGATGACCTGGACCAGACAGGGGTACAATATTCTGCTACAGAGTATGAAAGGGCCAGTGCTGAGGTGCGCAGGGTGGAGGCTGCCGCCCCCCATTTTGCACCAGCGAGCTTGCAGAGCAGGTTGTTTCATGCCTTCACCTTAGCAGCCGTCCCCTTTAAATGTTCCTTGAAGGATAGGGTCCTGTCAAGGGTCACTCCAAGGTAGGTTGGATTCGAGGCATGCTTAAGCTTGAGTCCGTGCAGGTGGATGTTTAATTCTCTGGCAGCTTTTACATTGTGAAGATGGAATACACTGGAGACGGTTTTTGCTGGGCTTGGTTTTAGGTGCCAGGTTTTGCAGAACTGGTCCCGTTTGGCAAGATCTTCCATGAGCACCCATTCCAGTGGCTCAAAGTCTGGTGCTTAGAGTGCCAAACAGATGTCGTCTGCATAGATGAATTTGCGGGATTTTGTAGTAGGCAGGTCGTTTATGTAGAGGTGGAACAGGGTTGGAGCTAGAACTTAGCCTTGTGGGAGTCCATTTTTCTGCATTCTCCATGCACTTGTGTTCTGACCGAGGTGGACTCTGAACCTTTGGTTGGTCAGCAGGGTTTTTATAATTGCTGTTGCCCAGGAAGGGATCACCTTTGTAAGTTTCAGGAGGAGGCCTTTGTGCCAGACCGTATCATAAGCGGCTGTAAGGTCAAGACACACAGCCCCTGTCTTCAGTCTGCTCTCAAAACCATTTTTGATGAAGTTGGTTAGGGCCAGTACTTGTTCTCCTGTGCTGCGGTCCTTGCGGAAACCTGCTTGATGCACACTTAGAATTTCCTCTATTCCTGGGGAAATACGTTGCGGTATTAGGTGCTCCATGGTTTTATAAGGAACACTGAGTAGGGAGATTGGACGGTAGCTTGCTGGTAGTTTGTGGTCTTTGCCAGGTTTTGGTATGGCAATGACCTTTGCTGTCCGCCATTTCTTTGGGATCGGGTTTGTTTGTATGATCCTTGTGTAGAATTGTGTCAACCAGGTTAGGGCTCGGGGGCCAAGATTTTTCATGAATTCTGGGAAGATGTTGTTGTATCCTGCTGCCTTTCCACATTTCAGGCCCTGTAGGACTTTCTTCAGTTCAGCAGCCTCAAAGGATTCAGGGTTCGTTTCCTCTACAGGCATTTTTTGGTGTTTTTTTTAGCTCTGTTGTAACTGCTCTACTGGTGTCTTTGTCTTGGGATGCTTTGGCGATGGTCAGTAGGTGGGATGCAACTTGGTTGGGTGTGACAGATGCTCGGCTTTTGCTAGGGAGCTTCTGTGCAGCTCCTAGGCGACGGATGAGGCTCCAACACTTCCTGCTAGAGTGGGTAAAGCTCCGGTCAGCAACTGTCTCCTCCCATTTCTTTCGCCGGGCTGTACTTAGCGATTCAATGAGATGGTCTGTTATCTCTGGGTCCCCTGATGTTTGATAGGATTGTAGGATAGCAGTGCTTTCTCTGTCCAGGCATGGGACATAGAGGGGTCGGTAGCCTCGTGGGATTGCTGTGTGAACAACCTTGAAGATTGCGCTGCAGAAGCGGTTGTATGCTTCATCTAGTGATGGTGTGGAGTGGGATGGTAACAGCACTCTGATCCAGGGTTTCACTGAATTTCTTCCAGTTGGCTTTGCGGAAGTTCCAGCGCATCTTCCTTGGGCTGTTTATGACTGGAAGTTGTAGGCCAATGTGTACAAGCAGGGTCCGATGTTGGCTTTGTGGAAAATCATCAAGAATGAGGATCCGTGTAGGATATGGCGTCCCATTCAAAGAGCTGACCCAGCACAGGTCAGGTATATCAGAGCGAGATCGTTTCTAGATGCCCAGTCTGAAAGTACCTCCCCGTCACTATCCACTGCTGGGTACCCCCAGTCAGGGTGATGACTGTTAAAGTCCCCCACATAGATGGCAGGGTGGGGTAGGGTGGGTAAGACCTGCAGACCTGTCCAGTACTCAGGCTTGCCCAGGGAAGCTAATGATCCTACCAGCAGACTAAATTCAAAGAGACGACGCCTCAGTGCCAAGTCAAAGAAGAATCCTAGTCACAGTCCCAAAGCCAGAAGCAAAATAATATTATAAGGATATGTAACAATGATTATTATAATAAATTATTAGAAAATAATAAAAAATAATATTAAGGGAACATGGAAGATATTGAATAGAATTATTAGAAATGGACTAACCAATACTAGTTGTCCTGATTATTTCATTGATGGTGGTAAGATAATAATATGAATGAAGTAGCAGATAGGTTTAATACTTTTTGTGTAAGCATTGGACCTAAACTGGCTGATCAAATGGATGACCCACAGCTTAGAGAGGGAGGTGTTATTAAGGATCATGGAGACAGCAATCCTGGCTCAATGATTTTTAAGGGCTGCGGATAAAAATGAAATTATAGATATTGTTAGCAAATGTAAAAATAAAACATCTAAGGATTGGGATGATATTGATATGACTCATGAAAAAAGTAATTGATTGTATTGTTGAACTATTAGAGTATCTCTTCAATTTGTCATTTAATACGGGTATATTTCCATGCAAAATGAAAACTGCAAAAGTTATCCCATTGTATAAAACAGGAGACAAACATCAGTTTACAAATTACAAGCCTGTATCCTTACTTTCCCAGTTCTCTAAAATACTGGAAAAACTCTCTGTTGCAAGATTGGACAGTTTCTTTGAAAAACATCATTTATTTATGGGCAGTCAGTTTGGGTTCCAGGCAGATAGATCAACATCAATGGCAATGATAGAGATGATCGGGGAAATTACCAGTTCTATTGACAATAAGAAGCATGCTATGGGTGTGTCTATAAACTTAAAAAAAGCATTTGACACAATAGAGTGGTGACTCAGTTGGTAGAGCATCTGCCCCACACCTGGGAGGCAGGGGTTCAAATCCTGGCCTGGTCATGCCAAAGACCATATAAAAGCGGAACTTCCTGCTGTCCAGCTTGGTGCTCAGCAATAATGGAACGGAGGAGGGAAATTTGTGGAGGTGCCTTACGTGGCAGTGACCCCTCTGATTCTAGATGTGATTAGCATTGTAGATAGGAGAAACATAATTTTGTTCTTCTGTGTGGATTGAATGACAATAAAGTTGGCTTTACTTTAGAAGATCATGACATTTTACTTAAAAAAATGAGGACTATGGTGTAAGAGGGATAGTCTTAAATTGGCTTGGAAGTTATATTAAAAATAGACAACAGTTCATGCAGTTGGGTGAATTTAGATCAAGTCAGTTAGAAATTACTTGTGGAGCTCCCCAAGGGTCAGTATTAGGCCCCAAATTGTTTATTTTGTATATTAATGACATTTGCAAGGTATCAGATATTTTGAAACTAGTAGTTTTTGCGGATGGCACTAATGCCTTGTGCTGGTGAGAATTTGCAGCAGTTGTTGAATGCGGTCACAAATGAATTGGATAAATTAAAATTATGGTTTGACAAAAATAAATTATCTTTAAATCTGGATAAAACTAAATTTATGTTGTTTGGAAACCATATTATACATGAACAAGTGAAAGTGATGATTAATAATGTATTGATAGAGTATATGAAAATAAGTTCTTGGGGGTAATATTAGACCACAAACTCTGCTGGAAAGCTCATATAAAACACCTGAGCTCAAAGCTGGCTAAGAATATTGAACTTCTGGGTAAAGTTAGGCAGATTCTAAACCACAACGCACTGTATACACTGTACTGTTCACTTGTGTTACCATATCTGCTTGATTGTGTTGAAGTCTAGGGTAACACCTACAAAAGCACTCTACAGAAATAATATACATTACAAAAGCAAGCAATAAGAATAGTAAACAATGTAGGCAACTATGATCATGCTAATGTTTTGTTCTTAAAGTTAAAATTATTGAAATTTGTGGATCTGGTGAAATTAAAAATGCTACAAATAGTTTATAAAGCAAGAAATAATTTACTCCCTGGCAATATACAGAAATTGTTTCTGGAGAGAGAGGGAGAGACTGATTTGAGAGGAAGATTTAATTTAAAAGTTCCTTGTTTTCACACTACGCAGAAAAGTTTGTGCATTTCAGTTTGTGGGGTGATTTTGTGGAATGATTTGGATGAGGACATTAAACAGAGTAATAATGCCATACAGTTTAAGAAAAAGTACAAAAATACTATTCTTGAAAGGTATAGACTTGAGGAAAAGAGTTGTTTTGCTCCCTAATGGGAAAGAAATAATGATATACATTGTTCATGTTTTTGTTTTTTTCTCATTCTGAATTGGTCTGTATAGGTGGCAGCGTAACATTTAAGTATTAAGTACTTACAGTATTGAGGGGTAGGACTTGAAAAGCTTTTGCTTCTTCCTACTCTTTTTCGGGCACCCAAGGAAAGGGTTTCGTCACTTTGCATTGTGTTGTTGTATCTTTTGTTGTATTTGTTGGATGTTCTGTTTGTTTCCTTTTGTCTGAAATAAATAAATAAATAAATAAATAAATACACACAACAAGCGGATCACAAGTCTGAAGGAGCAGGTGTTAGTGGTGCACTGAATGCAGGAACACAAGACGAAGACGGTGCAGCGGGCTCCACAGGGGATAACAGTGTTGGGGAGCTGCTGGCTCTGGCGAGGAGGAGACGGTGGGAAACGATGGTAGCGGAGGGATAGGAAACTCTGGCACCCAAGGATAGGAACGGATTTCTGGATTTGCCACCAACAACTCTGTGGCAGTCTCCCAATGGTTCACAGTGTCCTCCGGTTTAGAGCAGCATTGCACAGCGGGCCGCACAGTCCAGTATCTGGATAACCACTCAAAGCTGCTCAGTTCTCCAACTCTTCTTGCTTCTCCTTTTTTTGTTGCCCACTGGGTCCTGGGTTGGTGGCATCATGTCACGAAAGCTCCTCCAGGGTGAGGAAGAGGGCCCAATTGTGAGGTGGATTTGGTAAACCATGATTTATTTACTTAACAGAAAACAGAAAATAAAGCAGCACGTGGGTTGACCAAAGGCAAACTAGGCAAACTTACAGGCTGGTGGGATAATTCACAACACGACAGTAACAGACTGGCCTGAAGCGTGGGGAACATGCCAACATGAAACTAGGACACCACGCCTGACATAGACTGACACTGGTATATATAGGGACAAGGGAAGAATCAAGACAACACGAGACAGATGGATGGATGCTCACGCAACGAGTTTGGCCTCTTTTAGTCTCTGTTTTAATGTATTGTAACATGTTTTAATGGCATTCTGTGTGCTGTTTTGGTCCTTGAATGTATGTGCACTATATAATGAAGAGCTTCTTGGTTCCACCAAGATGGATTTTCTTCTTTTTATTGCACAGTGGTTCCTTTCCAACTGCCTTGTTGCCTGGAAGTCAGCGCTGTCACGCTGGAAAGAATGCAGTATTCCAGAGACATGTTACTGCAGCTAAAGGAGAGGTCTGGAAGATCTGTAGGTCTGGAAAGATGCCGTGGTTTTCCTTGTTCCACAATCCAGCTGTCCTAAAACATTAAATGATTTTAGACCAGTTGCCTTGACTTCAATTTTAATGAAAACTTTTGAAAAACTGGTCAGATTTGAGGTTCTAAAGCAGACTGAGCATGCACTGGATCCTTTGCAGTTTGCCTACAGGCCTCACAGAGGAGTGGAGGATGCCACTGTCACGCTGCTTACCATGCTTTTTAAACATCTGGATTTTAATGGGACACACACCAGGCTTTTTTTGTGTGGACTTTTCCTCTGCTTTTAATACAATCCAACCTCACATTTTAGTTGAAATGCTCCTGCAACAATTTGATTTGAGTAATAATCTGATGGGTTGGATTCTGGATTTTTTAACCAACAGGACACAGAGAGTAAGATTCAAGATTCAAAGATTTTATTGTCAATGCTACTATACGTGCAGGACATACAGGAGAATTGAATTTCACTTGTCTTGGCCAGCTGCCTTGCGTGGGTTGATCATGCAGAGGGTCCTCTTCACGTTAGCTGGATCCAGACTCAAGACCTACTCGTCCAGAGGAGGAGTGGTCTTCTGTGTTGATGTGCTGTTTTGTGCTTCAACTCAGCCAAAGAAGTCATTTAGGTTGTTGAGCAGTGTGATGTCACTCACACAGGTCTGAGGTGGAGGTTTGTAGTTGGTGAGGGTCTGTATGCCACGCCAGAGGGAACATGCATCTCTGGTATTACTAGAGTGTCTAGATATTTTCTTGCTGTACTGTCGTTTTGCCTCCTTGATGCCACGGGACAGGTTGGCTCTAGCTGTTGTTAGTCCTGCAGTGTCACTGGCCCTGAAGGTTGCATCCTCAGCCCTCAGGAGTCTGTGGACCTCTGCTGTCATCCATGGCTTATCGTTGCCACAAACAGTGGTGGTCTTGCAGTGAGTAACATCATCAATACATTTGGTTATGTACTGTATGCCACAGCAACCTCAGTGTAGTCCTCTAGGTTTGTGTGTCCATTATGAGTGGCTGCATGCTTGAAATTGTCCCAGTCTGTGGTCCTGAAGCAGTCTTTCAGAGCATCCAAGGCCCCCTCTGGCCACACACGTACCTGCTTCTTTGTTGGTCGAATGGCTTTCACTCTGGGTTTGTATGCCGGCCTTAACAGGATGGTGATGTGATCAGAGGGGGGAGGGGGAGGGTTTGTATGCATTCTTATGGGTTGTGTGCACCAGATTCAGCAGGTTGTCTCCCCTCGTTGCAAAATTTACATGTTGGTATAGATTTGGTAGAAGGGCCTTTAAATTTGCATGGTTGAAGTCTCCTGCTGTGAGAAGAAATCCATCTGGATGCGCTGTTTGTGTCTTACTTATTGTCATGTACGAGGCTGGTGTTTTCTGCCCCGTTTCATGACCTGCGGCTTCAGCCTTTGATTATCTTTTTCAGCTGGCAGATTATTGGTTCATCTGTCAGTCTGCAGCCACAGCCCTCCTCTCACCTCTCTCTGCCAGACACCTATCAGCCTATTGCCATCACCTGGGGTTACACACACACACACACACACACACACACACACACACACACACACACACACACACACACACACACACACACACACACACAAACCAGACACTCATACATACTGATTCATCCACTCTGTTTGCCATGCACCTGTTTCCACTTGCCGCTTGTTAGTATCTGGGGGTATTTCTGGCCGGTAGTGGAAACACTCAGAGCGTTGGCATCAGTCAGTCTCTTTGGATTGACCTGGCTCGCTCTTCCACGGACTACTAGTGTTGTTGCTCCAGAGCCATTCTGCTCCGACGCTAATGTAAGTCTTCTCTTCTATTATTTTCTGCCCTTTTTCTCCGCTGCCAGTTCCACCCTGGAGTGTGTGGGGCTTACCTGTAGAGCTTGTAGCTGGTCACCTTCACCATACCATCATTGCTACTCATCGGACAGTGTTATGGACATTTTGTACATCATTTTCCTTTGCTAATAAACACGTTAAACTTCACCAGCATTTGGGCTTGCATCAATTCATATGTTCGCTGTGCTATTACACAGCAGACATGACACTTATAGCCTGATAGAGTACTTTCAGTGCTTCCCTCCTCTCGCTGGCGTCGGTGGGTGGAACATACATGGTGGCAAGTAGAACCGATGAAATTTCTCTAGGTGTGTAAAAGGGTCTGCACTTGATGATCATAAACTCTAACAAAGAAGAGCAATGTCTGTGAACAGCAACAGAGTCACAGCACCAGGCATTACTGAGTACACACACACACGCCTCCACCCCAGGTTTTTGCTCCTACTATTAGCACTCTGTCACTGCAATAGCATGTTAGCCCAGCTAAGTGAATGGCAGAATCCGGTATATTGTCATTTAACCACATTTCCATAAAGATAAAAACACAGCAGTTCCGCACATCACGTTGCGTGGATCTCAGGAGCTGTATGTGGTCTATGTTGTTATCAAGAGAGCGCACGTTGGCCAGAATCAGTGAAGAGATCGTGAGTTTGTACGGGTTAGCAGTTAGCTTTGTCTGGATACCTCTGCGTTTACCTTGCTTCCGTCTCCTCTTGCACCGTCTATGGCATCTCCATGTGGGATGAGGCACGGCAGTCGAGTCCGAGGATGTGGGGGACTGGCAGAGGAGCCCTAGGCCATGAAGCTCGTCTTTGACGCTTTCATCCAAGGCGTAATCTGTGACTTTGCTCCTTTTCTTCAGAAGGCTGTGGCAACTGTAATTCATGCGCAGCATCATACATTCAACAGTTAAACAACACTAAGTGGCACAAAACACAAAAACTAGAGAGAAATAGAGAGAAAACCTGAAGAGAGGAGAGAGGCTGCTGCGTGTTCACGCGAGACTTAGTAACTATTTCAAGAGTCAACTGTACATTGCCTGACCAAAAGTGTTCTTCTACTGGCTCTCCCCAGGGGTGTGTGTTGTCACCACTGCTCTTCATCCTGTACACAAACGTGTCAAAGCAGACATGACAACAGACACATTATAAATTATGCTGATGATTCAGTTATTGTCAGTTTTCTTCAGGATGGTGAGAGTGGCCACGGCCCAGTAGTTGATGATTTTGTTCACTGGTGTGAGGATTCCTACCTGCAGCTGAATACGACAGAAACTAAAGACATGATTATTGACTTTAGGAGGAAAATTCCCAAGCACAAAGTCGCTTTTGTAAAAGGACAGATCATTGAATGTGTGCAAGCTTACAAATATCTTGGGATGATTATTGATAGCGAATTAAACTTTGAAGAGAACTGTGAAAGGGTGTGCAGAAAGGGTCAGCAACATTTGCAATGTTTAAGGAATCTTGCACACTTTCATATTGACTGAACCATAATGGCAATGTTTTATCAGGCTTTTATTGAATCTGTTTTATCCTTTTCTTTAGTGTCATGGTTTGGTCAGATAAAACTGAAACAGAGGAAATCCTTAGACCAGGTAGTTAGATGGTCCAGTCGCTGGCTTGGTGAGTCAAAGCTGAGCCTGACATCCCTGTACACCAGACAGGTACAGAGGATTGCTACCTCCATTTTAAATGATGACTCCCACCCTTTGCACCGCAACTTTCAGCTTCTTCCCTCAAGACGGAGGTTTGTTGTCCCAAAATGTAAAACTCAGCGCTACAAAAGCAGCTTTGTTCCTGCTGCTGTCAAAGAGTTGAACAAGATGTAGCAATATATTGCACATAATTCATCTATTTATCAATTTTATTTTATATTTATTTATTTATGTAGGTTTTTTATTGGAAATCTTTTATTGGGTTTTAAACTTTTTATTGGGTTTTTAATCTCTTTGATTTAGTTTTTAACTTTTTTACTGTGACTCTTGTCTTGTCTTTTTCTAATGTCCTGATTGGTGGAGCCTTGAGTACTTTTATCGTGTCTATAGTCAGCTTCATGTGTGCTTGTGTTGTGTTCCTGTTGCATGTAATTGTGTTTTGTAAATATGTGTTACAAGGATGACACCTGACTGCAAAAGAAATCTACTGACGGCTATAAATAAAATAACCTGAACCTGAACCTGAGATGGGAGCAATCAGGGGAATCAGAGACAGCAGGGAGTGGTTACAGGCATGGGAAACATGAGGGGCAGAGACAAACGGCAAACCAGAACATGAACACAGGACCAAGGAATACACACCTATGATAAATAATAACAAAAAACAGAATCAAAAACATTAAACTCAAACCCCAGACAAGAATAAAGAACATAGCGTGACTGTGATAATGAATAAAGATTCAAAATTCAAGATTCAAAGATTTTATTACCTCCACCAAGGAGGTTATGTTTTCATCGGCGTTGGCTTGTTTGTTTGTTAGCAACATAACTCAAAAAGTTATTGATGGATTTTCATGAAATTTTCACAGATTGTCAGAAATGGGGTATCCTACAGATGATTAGATGTTGGTGGTGATCCGGATCACGGTCCAGAAGAAAACCGCCATTACAGAAAATGCCATTTTCGTGAATAACTACTGAACCACTAATCCTATCATTGTCAATCCAATTGCTAGTCATATGTTTTCATGGTCAAGGAATCTGAAAACATACACACAAACACTGTATGGGGGGAACTGTGGCGCTTGGCGGAGGTCTGCGGTCTCTGAGTGTTTTTCTAGTTTGTCAATACTACTATACATACAGGACATACAGGAGAATTGAAATGGTGTTTCTCTCTCTTCAGTGGTACGCACAATATAAAAAAAGAAAAAGGAATAAGGCCGGAAAAACAACAACAGCAGTCTATATACAGTAATGCTGCCTGTAGTGCAAATGGCAACAAAGGATAGACCAGACCTCCTATAGTGCAAATAGAGATAAATGATAAAACCCAGCAATCTTATATACAGAAAAGTAAAGCAGTAATACTCATAGTACCAAGTTCAGTGGTAGTGTAGGTGCAGACAGTAACAGATAGGACTGGACATGATCAATATTGCAATAACAGACAGCAGCAGGTATGGCATTTCTGCAAATGGTTGCAGTAAAGTGCAGAGACATACAGCAGCAGATGTATTATTGTTGGTGTGCCAGTCTTTCTGTGCCAACAGCTGAGGTAGTTATTGTACGGGTGAGTTTGTTATGGTCCGGGGGTGGACAGAGTTCAGGGTCCTGATGGCCTGATGAACAAATCTGTTTAGCAGTCTTGTGGAGCGAGCCCAGAGGCTCCAGTACCTTTTCCCCGAGGGCAGGGGGCTGAAGAGGGAGTGCGAGGGGTGGGAGGTGTCGCCTGTAATGTTGATGGCTCTGCAGGTGAAGCGGGTGTGGTAGATGTCTGAGAGCAGGGGCAGAGGGGCACCGATGATCTTGCTGGCTGCTTTCACTGTGCATTGTAGTGTCTTCTGGCAGGAGGCGGTGCAGCTTCCATACCACACCATGATGCAGCTGGTGAGGATGCCCTTAATGGTGCCACGGTAGAATGAGCACATGATGGGGGTGGGACTCGTGCTGTCCTCAGTTTGTGGGGGAAATTGAGGCAATAACAATAAATACAGAAAATTTAAAAAAAAAAAAAAACAAACAACTGAACTGAGGCAGGGGAAACACAAAATGGAAAAAAAAAAAAACTTAGAGAGGGACAATGGTCCCCAACCCATGCTCAGACCCTGACAAAACTTCAGCAGAAGAATATGAGAGAGGTATGGTCTGGAATGAAACAAATCACTGGGTGTAAGGGGAGAGACAGACAGACAGTGGGGAGCTTTGAGAGAGCTGATGAACTGAACCTATTTTTAATAGGTTCAACTCACCATCTGTGACCCCCACACACCCCTCCCCCCTCACTCCCCTGTGCAGCAACTCCCTCTACCCTCAGCCCCCCTCCTCTCCACTGAAGACATCAGCACCAACCCCCACGTCTCTGTGACTACAGACCAGGTTAAGAAACAGCTGGAAAGACTTCACCATCAGAAGGCTGCGGGTCTTGATGGCATCTCCGCCAAGATCCTGAGGAGCTGTGCCAACCAGCTAGCTCTGGTACTGAAACACCTGTACAATCTGAACCTGAGTCTGGAGAGAGCACCGGTGCTGTGGAAGACATCCAGCCTTGTTCCTGTCCCCAAGTCATCACCATCAGACCTGAATGACTATAGACCAGTTTCCCTCATATCTTATGTGATGAAAGTCCTGGAGAGACTGGTCTTAGCCCACCTGAGGCCACAGGTGAAAACATGGCTGGACCCTCTGCAGTTTGCATGTCAGCCCCATTTAGGAGTTGAAGGTGCTGTCATCTACATTTGTGTATTTATAATATTTATAATATTTATAATTGTGTATTTATAATTTTTCTGCATTGATGTATGTGGTTATTGTGTATATTTTTATCTTGATTCTTTTTTCTAAAGCCCATCCAGGGACAAGAGTTGCAAATTAGCTAATAGCTATACACTCTATGTGCAACACATCAGATTGATTGTCTTTGATTAATTGTCTATGTTTATTGCACTGTCCCTGTCAAATAAACTAATCTACTACTACCTGCTGTTACAAGCCTATTTGCACCTGGATGGCGGAGGAGACACTCCATCCAGCACTCCTGCTGGGTAAGAAGCTGCAGATGATGGAGGTCGACAGCTCTGTGATCTCCTGGATTAGTGACTACCTGACAGGCAGGCTACAGTTTGTCCAGCTAGGCAGTGTCTTGTCTGATGTGGTGGTTAGTGATACGGGAGCTCCACAGGGGACTGTGCTATCTCCTTGTCTCTTCACCTTATACACCACTGACTTTCAGTACAACACCGAGTCATGCCACCTGCAGAAATTCTCTGATGACTCAGCTGTTGTTGGGTGTATAAGAGGGGGAGAGGAGGGGGAGTACAGGGCACTGGTAGACAGATTTGTGGAGTGGACAGAGCAGAATCACCTGAGGCTGAATGTCAGCAAGACCAGAGAGATGGTGATTGACTTCAGGAAGAAGATGACGCCTTCACAGCTATTGCGGGTTGGGGGGAGGAAGTGGAGGACTACAAATACCTGGGTGTCATGATCAGCAGTGGACTGGACTGGAAATCTAACACCGATGCTGTGTGCAAGAAGGGGATGAGTAGACTGTACTTTCTGAGAAAGCTGAGATCCTTCAACATGTGCAACAGGATGCTGGAGTTTTTCTACCACACTCTAGTTGGCAGCACCATCTTCTTTGCTGCTGTCTGTTGGGGTAGCAGTATCAGAGCCAGCGACACCAACAGACTTGACAAGATTATCAAGAGGGCTGGCTCTGTAATTGGTCTCAGGCCAGAGACCTTTGAGACTGTGATGGAGAGGAGGACATTGAACAAACTGTTATCCATCATAGACAATCCTGATCACCCCCTCCACCCTTCCACTGGACAGACTGCGGAGTACTTTCTCCAGCAGACTGCTACAGTTTCACTGCCGAATGGTTAAGTACAGGAAATCTTTCCTGCCACATGCCATTTCACTGTACAATAACTCACTCTGATGTTGAATTCTGGTCATAACTATGCTGTCATACTGCACCTTACAGTATAATTGGTATCTCACATTTCACCTTGCGCCTTATAGTCCTTCATTGTACAGCCAGTACTATCCATAGACTCATAAAGATCATCATCTATTTAACCTTGTAGTAGCCTGTGATCTTGCCAAAGCCTAGGTCTTTAGCAGGAAGAACATTTTTAATTAATGATCTCATTATAAAACAAAAACTGGATTTTTGTGTTTTTAACAGAGACTTGGTTACATGATAATGGTGGATCTTTTCTTATTGAAGCAGCCCCTCCCAACTACAGCTTTATAAGTGAACCCAGGCTGCATAAGAAAGGAGGAGGAGGAGGAGGATTTGTTTAATGATTCCCTCCAATGTAAGCAGATATCTTATGATATGTTTACTTCATTTGAATATGTGGCTCTTCAGCTGAATTCCTCCTCCCATGTGTTGTTTCTTAATGTTTACAGACCACCTAAACACCATGCAACCTTTATTAATGATTTTACAAAGCTTCTGTCTATTATCTGTGTTGACTTTGACTGTGTAGTTATTGTTGGTGATTTTAACATCCATGTTAACAACTCTCAGGAAAGAGGGACCAAAGAATTGTGTTGTGTCCTTGATAACTTTGGACTGACTCAGCATGTAACAGAAAAAACTCACAACAGAGGACACAGTCTGAACTTGGCCATCTCCAAAGGTCTGAACATCTCTAAGGTTATGGTGATGAACGTTGCTCTGTCCAACCATTCTTGTGTCTTCTTTGAGAGTGCTATTAATGTCAACAGAAATATCCAGACAGAGGTCATCAAAAAACGGTGCATCAGTGATAATACCAGTGAAACATTCATCCAAGCTTTCTCTTCCTCACCCTCCTGTAATATATAAATAGAGGGTACTTTATTGTGAAGTGCAGTGTGGTGACGTGGATGTCCTGTCACGTCACCACACTGCCCTATGTAAGGCAGGGGGCATCCATCTTACAGCCTCTTATGCCCGATGCCCACACTGTGTGCCATGCTGAATGCTGCTGCCCTTCATCTTCAATGAAGCTGTGTTCGCTAACTAATCTTGCCCCATGCTTGGTCAAGGTATTTTCCATACATAACATTTGGCGACTGAGGATTAACTCATGGAGGTGTGCTTTACACCACTGCAGCCTTTTCTGGAGCTTCCCGGCGAGCCGCAGGTGCCATGGTCCAACTGGTTGGTGGCCTTCGAAACCTACATCACGGCTCTGGATCTGAGGAAGCTGGATGGAGTGGGGAAGTGAGCGCTGATGGTCCACTTCCTAGGCTCAGACGGTCAGAGAGTTTTTCAAATGCTTGGTCCAAAGGACTGTTATGAAGAGGCTATTGAGATGCTAACCAGCTACTTTGCTAAGCTCAAAAATGTGGCGCAGCGCACAAGAACCTGCCACCATCAACGAAAAGCTGAGCTAGCTAACCCCACACCCTACAGAGATGGTATAAGAATTATGAGCCCCGAAGGCTGGCCAGGACTGCAACGTGTTGTGAAGCTAGACAGCGTGAGTGTGCCCATGATGATAGCCACCGCCACCACACAGTCCATAGCGAGTGAGGCCATGGTTCGGAGGCTCACCCCCCAGCGCTCTGATGCAGTGGAATTACCGGATAACGGGAGCTCCGGTGCAAGTAGGAACATCACATGTGCAGTGCAGCACAGCGAAAAAGTGATTCCAGTGTTCCGGTTCCAGGTGACACACTGGGGTAGAATTATTGTGGGGTGAGGTTTATTCATTGAGCTGGGGTTTACTTTCACAATCGGCGGGCAAATGGTCAGCGGCCCAGGCCCAGTTCACCCAGGCTTCGTGGACGTGGGTGCGGCCAAAGAGCACAGTGTGGACAGTGAATGTAACACAGAGAGTGGATATGGCATGGGCAGTGAAGACGACATGGAGGTCGAACAGAGACCGGGATCGCCTCTGCCCCTTGCGCAGCCAGAACCGGAGCTGGAGGAGAGAGAGCCCGAGTTAGGCAAGACCAACACGATGAGGTTTTTATGGACATCGCTGACACTGGAGAGTTCGATCCACACTCTCAGGGAGAGAGCTGCCCCGAAGGGGGACCCAAGCATGCAGGAGGAAACAACACACAGCAATAGCAGATGAACTCGGACGCAGTGCCCGGCACAGCACAGCAGAGTGCCTTGTACAGCTCAGTGGAGGAACCGGATGACTTCAGTGCCCGTGCTCGGCCGGCTGCAGTAGGAGCGACTGAGATGGTGGGCGGAGGGTCTGTTTTGACGAGCGACACCAAAGAAGCACTGGGCACCTTCAGCACTCAGGTTGAGTTTCAGACAGCAACGGGTGAGGGGACCGCTGTGACAATGGTGGCTGCTGAACTGCCACAGTATAACGAAGGTGCCGGACTGAAGGAGAGCGCAGAGCTGGGGAGTGCATGGTGGCACATCAAACCAGGTAAAATGCCATTACAAGTCATGGACTGGGTTTCAGTTCCTGCCAGCGGGAGGCCGGGATGGCGATTGATCGGACCACAGCCAGTTAAACAATGGGTGCCACTGAGGAGTGGGGAGAAGCTGGGAACAGAGTGTGTTCGGCTGATGGACAATTCACTGTGGCATGTGAATAAGCTGTGGTGCATCTGGGCAGTAGCTCCCCATGGAGGGGCTCCGCGGAGTTGCGTCGCTACAGCGTGGGACCCATTCTCCGGTGTCAGGAAGGTTGGCCCTGAGGGTCTGAAAGTTACTGGGAGGAGGCCACCACGAACCCGTTTCAAATCTCCGGGGAGTAGGGGACCGCCATGGGCCTGCTTCAGGGCTCCAGTGAGGAGGCCGCCACGAGGCCGCCTCAGAGCCCCTCTGACTGAACTATTTTTCCCTGCCTGTCCCACTTTGTCCCCAAGTGACTGTGCTGTGACAGTTTAATATGTTTATAGGTATTTTGTGTGTTTCTCTTTTAGTTCAGGAGCATGGCGTGTGATTTTAGTTTAATAAAAAGGACCTTTCTTTGGGCATGGGTTGCAGAATAATCCACCCCACCTTGCAGGCTGTACGGTAGTCCACCCGTCAGCCCTATCTTAGGTTGTTTTGAGTGAGTGTGTTAGGTCAGTTGAGTACATTATTTTTCGTTATTTTAATGTGTGATTCAGGTTCCAAATTGGGGTGGGTTTCAATTGTGTGTGTAGTTTTGTACTTTTCTAAAGGGGGGAGGAAATGTAATATATAAATAAAGGGCACTTTATTGTGAAGTGCAGTGTGGTGACATGGACATTCTGTCACGTCACCACACTGCCCTATGTAAGGCAGTGGGCATCCATCTTATGGCCTCTTATGCCCGATGCCCACACTACATGCCATGCTGTATGCTGCTGCCCTTCATCTTCAATAAAGCTGTGTTTGCTAACTCATCTTGCCTCATCCTTGGCCAAGGTATTTTCCATGCATAACACCCCCCTCCCTTCACCTTCAGTAAATGAGTTCGCATAAAATTTCAATGGTAAAATTACAAATATTATCAATGACATTGCTCCCATCAAGGTGAAGGTGGTCTCTATTAAAAAGAAACCTCTATGGAGAAATGCACAAACTAGTAAGAGCTGAAAAAAGAGTGTCGAAAAGCTGAACGCAGGTGGTGGAAAACTAAACTACAGGTTTATTATGAAATCTATAATGAGAGATTGAGCATTTATAATTTGGAGCTTAGAAATGCAAGGCAAGCATATTTTTCTGACATCATTGCTAAAATCAACAATAGCACACGCACCTTGTTCACTACTGTTGACAGGCTAACAAATACCCCTGTGTTAGCAGCTCCTGAACTTTTATCCAGCTGTGCCTGCAATGACTTTGCTTTTTTTTCTTTACTGACAAAATTCAGAAAATTAGACAGTCAGTGCTCCTGTGCTTCCTCTGTGTCAATGCAGAGAAGATGTAGATACCATGACAATGTTTTTTCCAATAAATCATAAAATCTTGATTGACATCATACACCACCTGAAATCCACTACCTGCTTCCTTGACATTTTCCCAACAGGGTTTTTTAAAAACATTTCATATGGTATGGCCTTAGATCTACTACAGATCATAAATATGTCTCTACATTCAGGTGTCTTCCCTCAGTGCTTTAACACAGCTGTTATTCAAGGATTCAAGGATTCAAAGGCTTTATTACTATGTGCACAGTTAAGAAATGCAACATTTCCTGAGCAATGAAATTCTCACTCTGTTCTTCGAATGAATGCCAAGGTAATAGATGCACATCGATACTAATAAAGATAATAACACACCTGATACTAATGAATACTACTAACACACATTAGGCAATTAGGACAGTTAAAGCAGTTAAACTAGAGGAAACAAGAAGAATGAAAATTGAAAATTCACTGGATGACTATAATGGACAATGGTATTGTTATATATTGATTATGATTATTATTATTGTATGTTGTGGGTGACGGCTACACCTTTCTGGTCCCGCCGCCACCCAGGGTATAAAAGGCCTACCCGGAAGAGACACGGTCTTTTAACGACCAGCGCCTCTGCCTTGACGGGAGCACCGTCTTGTTCTGTGAGTTACTGCAATAAAGGTACATTATACTGCACCTTCGGCCTCATCATTGGAGTATCGGTTATGGACATAACATTTGGCAATGAGGATAAAGTTATGGAGAGAGGAGTTTCTAGTATTTGGCCATTTTTGGAGCTCCCAGGCAAGCCACCAGTTCCCTGGGCAAGGTGGTTTGCAGCATTCCAAAATTATTTGGTGGCATTGAACCTCGGCAAATTGAAGAAACTAAGTGCACAAGCGATACTGGTCCATAATCTCGGCATGGAAGGGCAACGTATTCTCAGCACAATGGGAGAGAGTGATAGTTTTGAGGACGTGGTTGTGCTAATGGAGCGCTACTTTCGTGCTCCTGAGAACGTCATCGTCTGACGGATCCAGTTCCAACAGTGACGCCAGCGGCCGGGAGAGTTGGTGCAATGGTATGTTGTGGACCTGCGCCAGCTGGCTGGAGAGTGCCAGTTTGGGGCTTTGGAGGGAGAAATGGTCCACGATCAGTTAGCAGCGCACACACTTTGTTCTGCGGCACGGTCCAGGCTCCTCATGCACTCTGGTGAACTGACATTGACTGCAGCTGTGGAGATAGCTCAACAGTGTGAAGCAGCAGATAAACTATCAAAGGACCTTGGTGAGAGAACAACGTTGAGGCAGTCTGACTCACAATCAGCAGCGCAGGCTGTGGACCCGGGTAGCGATGATAGCACAGAAGATAAAGAAGACTACGCAACCGCTATTAAAATTAGATCTGCCCTGGGGTTGCTCAGATGTTTGGGCTGCGGGTCCACCAGGCACCAATACAAGGCGAGAGAGTGTCCGATGAGGGGCAAATGCTACGGAAAGTGTGGACTCCTACATCATTTCGCCAAGACCTGCAAAAAGTTTGAGCGAGGGGAACGGCGACACAAGATGGATTCCCCCGCCATGACTCCTACGGTTATTCACACCATCTCCCCGGGCACAGATGGCTTGATTTATTGTGATGTGATGCTGGACAGCGTGGAAGTGCCATTGTTAGTGGACATGGGCGCAGCAGTGTCCACGTTGAACTGGCCTACTGTGAGGAGTTTGCTCCCATATTACCATGTGAGTGGACTGTCAACGGCGTATTGTGGCTATGGCAGTAATAGACTAGCCATCGTGGGTTCCTGGAGCTGATGGCAAGGTACACGTCAGCTGTGGTCTCAAATGTCCAGTTCGTGGTGACTATGAGGGGGTCAAACACGATGGGCTGCGACCTGTTCTACGGACTGGGCTTTAAAATCACCAGCGGTACCGGAGAGGAGTGGTCGGGCCGATGGTTTGTGGGACGGACCAGTTCCATGCATGGTGGACGATGTGGTATGGGATGAGGATTGGCCTAGTATTCTGGGAGATGGACAGGACCGAAACCACCCAGGGCTATAGCATGGCAGTTCCAGTGCCAGGGCCCAAGTTACCCTGGATGTGGGAACTGGGCGGCACGGTGGAACATTTGCCATGGCGGGTGGAGCTGTGAGAATAGCTCCATCTGCTTCCAGAGTTCGGCCTGGGGATACTGAGAAGCAAGGGGCTGCAATGGCTTTCCCAGTATTTACAATGAAGAGAGCGGGGCAGGACTGGCTGGCACGGTGGACAGACGTGCCACACAGAAACACTAGAGGCCGAGTCGGGCTTTGCATGAGGTCGGTGGAGCGATTCCACCCAGAGAGGAAGCCCGTCTAGACGTTGTGGACGTTTGAAGCCGAGTCGAGCTCCCCTGCGGGTCGCTGACGTGGTTTGACCTAGGGAGGAGGCTCAGCTAAGAGGAGTTCACAGCAAGAGGAAACGGCAAAAGGACCAGGGACGGCTGCAGGTAGTGGCCGTCCAAGAGAACAGTTATCTTCAGATGTCCAATGGGTCATGGAGATGTGCCGGTGAGGAGAAGGAGGTGTCGGGGCGCCGACATGGTTCATCTCCGGGGGTGAAGCGTAGAAGAAGCTCTGGTCGGGACCCGCCAGACGGGTCTCCGGGGGTGGTCTCCCCATCGAGACTGTATGGTGACAAGGGGGCGATGTATTTTGGGGTTAACCTGCTAATGTTTGAAATGTCAATGTGTGCACTGCCAGGTCTACATTATTGTTGTGTTAACGTGGTTTATGCATAAAAGTGGCTGGGTTGAGCATTCATTAAAAAAAAGAGCGTTGGCTGCTTTTATCGGGGGGTCTGTGCAGGATTTATTAATAGGTGTGTATTGCCTGAGCCATGGAGGTGATATGTTTCACACTTACTTGATGTGGGATTGTCCTGTGTGTGTAAAAATAATAATAATAATAATAATAATAATAATAAGGCCCAAAACTGTTTGTATTGTTGCATTAACTTGCATGTGTGATGTGTAATTTACCTGAGTTGTAGGGTGAGGGTGTTGGGTGGGAGACTGGCACAGCGGGGTGTGGATGCACATACTGTCTGCTAAGTGTTTTGAAATGGCTTTGATTGTAAATATGTTTTGGGGTTATTACCTCCGCCAAGGAGGTTATGTTTTCGTCGGCATTGGTTTGTCTGTCTGTCTGTCTGTCTGTTTGTTTGTTAGCAACATAACTCAAAAAGTTATGGACGGATTTTCATGAAATTTTCACAGATTGTCAGAAATGGGGTATCCTACAGATGATTACATTTTGGTGGTGATCCGGATCACCGTCCAGAAGAAAACCGCCATTACGGAAAATGCGATTTTCGTCAATAACTACTGAACCACTAATCCTATCATTGTCAATCCAATTGCTAGTCATATGTTTTCATGGTCAAGGAATCTGAAAACGTACACACAAACACTGTATGGGGGGAACTGTGGCAGTTGGCAGAGGTCTGCGCTCTCCGAGTGCTTTTCTAGTTTTACATGTTATACTAGGAGCACGACAGCTTACTTTGTCCTGCGGACTGTTTTAAATTAGAGATGGCAGAATAACCCGTCTGGCCGTGTGGAGGTGGGGCAGTAGTCCACCTGTCCCCCTCTAGTTTTAGTTATTTGTGTGCATGCATAGGCCCTGTTATTGTATTTACTGTTACTGTGTGATTCGGGTTGAAATTTGGGTGGGCCTGATGGTGTGTGTGTCTTGGACTTTTCTACGGGGGGGGGGTTATACATTAATTATGATTATTATTATTATTGTATGCTGTGGGTAACGGCTAGACCTTTCCGGTTCTGCTGCCACGCAGGGTATGAAAGGCCTGCCCAGAAGAGGCACGGTCTCTTTATGACCAGCGCCTCTGCCTTGACGGGAGCACCTTCTTGTTGTGTGAGTTCATTAATAAAGCTACGTTATACTGCACCTTCGGCCTCATCATTGGAGTATCGGTTATGGACATAACAGGTATATTAATATCAGAGATGACATGAACCTGAGATGGCATAAGCCTATGTACTGCCGTAGACTATGTACATGCCAAGACTATGGACTAAAATGGCTCTCGCACGCATTTTTTCCAACTCACCAAGGTCCAGGGCCACCAGATAGTTTTGGAAGGTTGCATACCACCTCTCCCAAGTAACGGGCGGCTCGCCTGGGACCTCCAGAAATGGCCGCAAGCTGGAAAAACCCCTCTCCATATCTTTTACCTCATTGCCAAATGTCATGTCCATAACTCGTAGTCACAATGAGAAGACCGATGGTGCAGTCAAACGTAACTTTATTAAGGGAACCAATAATACAATAGGTGCTCTGTATGGCCAAGAGGGTCGATGGCGAAAGAGACCACGTCCCTTCTGCCCTGGCCCTTTATACCCCGGGTGACGCCACCACCAGAGAGGTGGGCCGTCACCTCCCACTATTCCCAAGGTGCCACAGCCGCCACCTTCCTACACTACAGACATGAGACGGGGTGAGACTTTGTACACTGTACAAGTGAGCAATGTGCAAATTTAGCAACTAGTGTGTGACTTTTTATTTGCAAAGCTGTGTTTGCAGAGTTTTAGGGAGTTTGTTATTTGTTCAAGAGTGTGATGGCAGTGGGAAAGAAAGAGATTTTTAGTCTGGTTGTCCTGCATTTCACACTTCTGTACCTCCGGCCTGAGGGTAGAAGTGTGAACATTCTGCTTTGGGGGGTGGGTGGGTTCCCGAAGGATGGCAGCAGCTCAACTTTGGACTCTGCTGTGGTAGATGCTCTGCAGAGAGGGGAGTGGAATTCTAATGATCTTCTCCGCTGTCTTCACCACTCTCTGCAGGTGTTTGCGGTTCAGGGAAGTAGTGCTGCCGTACCAAAATGCGCTTGATGATGCAGCTGTAGAAATTGTTGAGGATTCTGGGGGACATGCCAAACTTCTTCAGCCTCCTCAGAAAGCACAGCCACTGTTGAGTTATCTCTGACTTGGTTGTCAAGCCACTTCTAAAAAAGAGCAACCTAGACACCTCACTCATGAACATCCCTAGGCCCAAAGCAAATCTCCCTTTTCTTAGTAAAATAATAGAAAAAGCTGTTTTTCAACAATTGTACAACTTTGTACAACAGGGACTATTTTGTGTCAGTAAGTAACTACAAATCTGAGCAAACAAAAATAACCTGTGGAGTTCCCCAAAGTTCCATTTGGGGACCTTTGCTTTTCAACATCTATATGCTCCCACTAGCTGAAATCATAAAAAACAACAAAATATATTACCATAATTATGCAGATGATAGACAAATCTACATAACCGTCTCACCTGGAGACTATGGTCCATTTAAAACCCTGATCAAATGCATTGGTCAAATTAAAGAGTGGCTCCAAAAACTATTATTTCAGTTTTGTCTTTGTTTAATTGAAGAAAATTCTGGCCCATCCAAAAAAGAAAGACTCAAAGTTAGTACTCAGTTGCAATCAATGATGCTAAAAACCAACAGCCAAGCCAGACATCTGGATGTGGTTTTGGACTCAGACATTAGTTTTAACAGTCATATTAAGACAGTAGTAAAGTCAGCCTATTATAACTTAAAGAACATCGCGAGGATTAAAGGTCTGATGTCTCAGCAGGATCTAGAAAAACTTCTCCGTGCATTTGTCTTTAGTAAACTGGACTACTGTCATGCTGTCCTCACAGGTCTTTCTAAAAAGTCCATCAGACAGCTGCAGTTGGTCCAGAACGCTGCAGCTCGAGTCCTCACTAAGACCAAGAAAGTTTATCATGTAACTCCAGTTCTCAGATCTTTACACTGGCTTCCTGTCTGTCAAAGAATAGACTTCAAAATACTGCTGTTGGTTTGTAAGCTCTGAATGATTTATGGCCAAAATGCATGTCAGATCTGCTAGTCCATTATGAACCACCCAGAGCCCTCAGAATACACAACATAACAAAAATAATTTTTTTGTAAGCTGTCTGTGTTTTTTCAACTGATTTAAGACAATTTTGCTCTGCTGAATCCAAAAATGACATCCGTTTCTTTCAATCAGGTCAGGTTTTTATGCTAAGATGTACGCAGTTGTACAACAGTTGTACAGTTGTACTATAAATTGAATAGTAGACATTGATAAAGGTAAGAACATGTAAATTGAATGTTACATCATCATTGTTCAAAATTCAGAGAATTTCAAGAAATAAAAAAGAATTTTGCATCATATAAAGCAAAAATACCCGTACATGTAAACAAAAACATAAAAAACATGTGGCCATAGTTCAAAAAGTTGACCTGATTGAGCAAAACCGATGAGATTTTTGGATTCAGCACATCAAAATTGTCCTAAATCAGCTAAAAAAAAATGAGACAATAAATTTGGTGTTGACCAGTGTTATCAGAGTAAGGCCTACTATCTCTGCCCAGAGTTAGAACCAAACATGGTGAGGCAGCATTTAGTTTTTATGCTCCTCACATGTGAAACAAAGTCCCAGAAAGCATCAGGGCTGCTGAAACTCTCAGTTGCTTTAAATCCAAGTGAAAAACTCTCCAACAGTATTTACCACGGCCTTTCAGTAGCCAACAATGTATTGGAACTTTTATTTCTGTCATATTCTATTTTAGCTTGTTTTTGTTTCTCTTTAATTTACTTTTTAGTTTGCATTTAAATTCTTGTTTTTGTAAAATATACACTACCGTTCAAAAGTTTGGGGTCACCCAGACAATTATTTTGTGTTTTCCATGAAAAGTCACACTTATTTACCACCATGAGTTGTAAAATGAATAGAAAATATAGTCAAGACATTGACAAGGTTAGAAATAGTGATTTGTATTTGAAATAATAATTTTTTCCAGATACTCAACCTGCTCAAAGGAAGGTCAGTTTTATAGCTTCTCTAACCAGCTAAACTGTTTTCAGCTGTGCTAACATGATTGCACAAGGGTTTTCTAATCATCCATTAACCTTCTGACGCAATGAGCAAACACATTGTACCATTAGAACACTGGAGTGATAGTTGCTGGAAATGGGCCTCTATATACCTATGTAGATATTGCACCAAAAACCAGACATTTGCAGCTAGAATAGTCATTTACCACATTAGCAATGTATATTAGATATTAGAGTGTATTTCTGATTAGTTTAAAGTTATCTTCATTGAAAAAAACAGTGCTTTTCTTTCAAAAATAAGGAAATTTCTAAGTGACCCCAAACTTTTGAATGGTAGTGTATGCTTCAATTTTAAGGGAGGGTTTGACTGAATCTGCAATAGGTAAGCAGCTTGGTGTGAAGAAATCAACAGTGGGAGCAATTATTAGAAAGTGAAAGACATACAAGACCACTGATAATTTCCCTCAATCTGGGGCTCCACGCAAGATCTCACCCCGTGAGGTCAAAATGATCACAAGAATGGTGAGTAAAAATCCCAGAACCACATGGGGGGACCTAGTGAATGACCTGCAGAGAGCTGGGACCAAAGTAACAAAGGCTACATCAGTAACACACTACACCGCCAGGGACTCAAGTCCTGCAGTGCCAGACGTGTCCACCTGCTTAAGCCAGTACATGTCCAGGCCCATCTGAAGTTTGCTAGAGAGCATTTGGATGATCCAGAAGAGGATTGGGAGAATGTCATATGGTCAGATGAAACCAAAATAGAACTTTTTGGTAAAAACTCAACTTGTCGTGTTTGGAGGAGAAAGAACACCATACCTACTGTGAAGCATGGGGGTGGAAACATCATACTTTGGGGCTGTTTTTCTGCAAAGGGACCAGGATGACTGATCCGTGTAAAGGAAAGAATGAATGGGGCCATGTATCAAGAGAATTTGAGTGAAAACCTCCTTCCATCAGCAAGTGCACTGAAGATGAAATGTGGCTTGGTCTTTCAGCATGACAATGATCCCAAGCACACTGCCCGGGCAACAAAGGAGTGGCTTCGTAAGAAGCATTTCAAGGTCCTGGAGTGGCCTAGCCAGTCTCCAGATCTCAACCCCATAGAAAATCTTTGGAGGGAGTTGAAAGTCCGTGTTGCCCAGCGACAGCCCCAAAACATCACTGCTCTAGAGGAGATCTGCATGGAGGAATGGGCCAAAATACCAGCAACAGTGTGTGGAAACCTTGTGAAGACTTACAGAAAACATTTGACCTCTGTCATTGCCAACAAAGGGTATATAACAAAGTATTGAGATGAACTTTTGTTATTAACCAAATACTTATTTTACCGAGGAATTTACCAATTAATTCATTAAAAATCCTTCATTGTGATTTTCTGGATTTTTTTTTTCAATTCAATTCAATTCAATTCAACTTTATTTATATAGCGCCATTTCACAACAACAGTCATCTCATAGCACTATCAACTGTAGGGGGGACCCCCACAGTTGCAGAAAGACAACTCCTCATTTTGTCTCTCATAGTTGAGGTATACCTATGATGAAAATTGGAGACCTCTCTCATCTTTTAAGTGGGAGACCTTGCACAATTGGTGGTTGACTAAATTCTTTTTTTCCCCACTGTAGATCAGGGCTCATAGATGGCCACTTTAGAATAGTCCAATGTTTGGCTCTTAGCCATTCTTGGGTGTTTTTAGCTGTGTGTTTTGGGTCATTATCCTGTTGCAAGACCCATGACCTGCGACTGAGACCAAGCTGTCTGACACTGGGCAGCATATTTCTCTCTAGAATACCTTGATAGTCTTGAGATTTCATTGTACCCTGCACAGATTCAAGACACCCTGTGCCAGATGCAGCAAAGCAGCCCCAGAACATAACATAACCTCCTCCATGTTTCACAGTAGGAACAGTGTTCTTTTCTTGGTATGCTTCATTTTTGCGTCTGTGAACATAGAGCTGATGTGCCTTGCCAAAAAGTTCCAGTTTTGTCTCATCTGTCCATAGGACATTGTCCCAGAAGCTTTGTGGCTTGTCAACATGCAGTTTGGCAAATTCCAGTCTGGCTTTTTTATGATTTGTTTTCAACAGTGGTGTCCTCCTTGGTCGTCTCCCATGAAGTCCACTTTGGCTCAAACAACGACGGATGGTGCGATCTGACACTGATGTACCTTGACCTTGGAGTTCACCATGAATGTGTTTAGAGGTTGTTCTGGGCTCTTTTGTTACCATTCGTATTATCCGTCTCCTCCTGCGGCCACGTCCAGGGAGGTTGGCTACAGTCCCGTGGATCTTAAATTTTTGAATATGTGCAACTGTATTCACAGGAACATCAAGCTGCTTGGAGATGGTCTTACAGCCTTTACCTTTATCATGCTTGTCTATAATTTTCTTTCTAATCTCCTGAGACAACTCTCTCCTTTGCTTCCTCTGGTCCATGTTTAGTGTGGTACACACCATGTCACCAAACAGCACAGTGACTACTTGTCACCCTTTAAATAGGCCGACTGACTGATTACAAGTTTGTAGACACCTGTGATGTTAATTAGAGGACACATCTTGGTTGAACATGTCCCTATGGTCACATTATTTTCAATCTTTTCTAGGGGTACCATCATTTTTGTCCAGGCCTGTTTCATGAGTTTGGGTTTTTTTAAGGTAATTCTGTTGAACCACAATTCAAAAGCACTGTCTAATTTTCATTGGTTAATTTTCATAGAATTTTTATTTATTACCACTTTTGTCAGATTCAAGTTATTTCTGTGACCATTGTGGGTTTTTCTTTCATTAACAGAGGGGTACCAACAATTTTGTCCATGGCTGTACCTATCTGAGAGTGGGTTAACAGCTCATTTATGTTAATTGCATGTTAATTAGATGTTATTAGGTAAATGTTATTTCTGAGTTTCATTTTCAACATCAAAGTTGAAAGAATGTGGGTTTAATAAAACAGAGGTGTTAGAAGGCTAATTAGTTACTTTTACTCAGGTACATGCATTGAAGTAACTTTTTACTACATGGTACTTTACAGAGTAGTTTTACTTTATGATACTTTTTACTTTGGCATTTTAAGTTCTGCTTTTAGTGAGTATAAGTTCATTTTGATTTAATTGGAGTTTGTCAATTTTTCTCTGCCCCCTCCCTCCATCTCCATGGCTACAGTCATAATGGAACTTGCTAAATCTCAAAAGAGATTATTTATTTTGTGTTATTTTAAATAGTTTTTAGTTCTGATTGAACCAGTCTGCAAATGTGAAAATGTCAGCATACAGACATGGACAAAATTGTTGGTACCCTCTGTTAATGAAAGAAAAACCCACAATGGTCACAGAAATAACTTGAATCTGACAAAAGTGGTAATAAATAAAAATTCTATGAAAATTAACCAATGAAAATCAGACAATGCTTTTGAATTGTGGTTCAACAGAATTATTTTTAAAAAACAAATTCATGAAACAGGCCTGGACAAAAATGATGGCACCCCTAGAAAAGATTGAAAATAATGTGACCATAGGGACATGTTCCACCAAGATGTGTCCTCTAATTAACATCACAGGTGTCTACAAACTTGTAATCAGTCAGTCGGCCTATTTAAAGGGTGACAAGTAGTCAATGTGCTGTTTGGTGACATGGTGTGTACCACACTAAACATGGACCAGAGGAAGCAAAGGAGAGAGTTGTCTCAGGAGATTAGAAAGAAAATTATAGACAAGCATGTTAAAGGTAAAGGCTATAAGACCATCTCCAAGCAGCTTGATGGTACTGTAACTATAGTTGCACATATTATTCAGAAATTTAAGATCCACAGGACTGTAGCCAACCTCTCTGGACGTGGCCGCAGGAGGAGACGGATAATACAAATGGTAACAAAAGAGCCCAGAACAACCTCTAAACACATTCATGGTGAACTCCAAGGTCAAGATACATCAATGTCAGATTGCAGTATCCATCGTTGTTTGAGCCAAAGTGGACTTCATGGGAGACGATCAAGGAGGACACCACTGTTGAAAACAAATCATAAAAAAGCCAGACTGGAATTTGCCAAACTGCATGTTGACAAGCCACAAAGCTTCTGGGACAATGTCCTATGGACAGACAAGACAAAACTGGAACTTTTTGGCAAGGCACATCAGCTCTATGTTCACAGACGCAAAAATGAAGCATACCAAGAAAAGAACACTGTTCCTACTGTGAAACATGGAGGAGGTTCTGTTATATTCTGGGGCTGCTTTGCTGCATCTGGCACAGGGTGTCTTGAATCTGTGCAGGGTACAATGAAATCTTAAGACTATCAAGGTATTCTAGAGAGAAATGTGCTGCCCAGTGTCAGACAGCTTGGTCTCAGTCGCAGGTCATGGGTCTTGCAACAGGATAATGACCCAAAACACACAGCTAAAAACACCCAAGAATGGCTAAGAGCCAAACATTGGACTATTGAGATGAGATGAGATTCAACTTTATTGTCATTACACATGTATGAATACAAGGTAACGAAACGTGACTTGGCATTTGGGCACGCTCTGCAGAGCGCATCCAAGGCCGGGGCAGCCGCTAGGCGCCAGTCAAATTCTAAAGTGGCCTTCTATGAGCCCTGATCTAAATCCTATTGAACATCTGTGGAAGGAGCTTAATCATGCCGTCTGGAGAAGGCACCCTTCAAACCTGAGACAACTGGAGCAGTTTGCTCATGAGGAGTGGGCCAGAATACCTGCTGAGAGGTGCAGAAGTCTCATTGACAGTTACAGAAATCGTTTGATTGCAGTGATTGCCTCAAAAGGTTATGCAACAAAATATTAAGTTAAGGGTACCATCATTTTTGTCCAGGCCTGTTTCATGAGTTTGTTTTTTAAAATAATTCTGTTGAACCACAATTCAAAAGCATTGTCTGATTTTCATTGGTTAATTTTCCTAGAATTTTTATTTATTACCACTTTTGTCAGATTCAAGTTATTTCTGTGACCATTGTGGGTTTTTGTTTCATTAACAGAGGGGTACCAAAAATTTTGTCCACGTCTGTAAATTAATATATAAAAATGCAAAATTATTCAGAATTAGTCATTTTAATTTCTATGAAAACTTATTTTCTTTAGCAAATACAGTGGAACCAGAAAGTCTTCACAGTGCTTCACTTTTTCCACATTTTGTATCATTACAGCCTTATTGCAAAATTGATTTAATTCATTTTTCCTCAAAATTCTACACACAATAACCCATAATGACAACATGAAAAAAGTTTTGTTTTTGATTTTTTAGATTTTTGCAAATTTATCAAAAATAAAAACAAAGAAATCACATGTACATAAGTATTCACAGCCTTTGCCATGAAGCTCAAAATTGAGCTCAGGCGTCTCCTGTTTCCACTGATCATCTTTGAGATGTTTCTACAGCTTCATTGGTGAAGAAGAAGAAGAAGAAGAAGAAGAAGAAGAAGAAGAAGAAGAAGAAGAAGAAGAGCTTTATTTATATAGCACTTCTCACAGATGAAGATCACAAAGTGCTTTGACAGTTAAAATTGCAGAGTAATATGAAACAAGGAAATAAGATAACACAGCAATTTAAGCAAAAAGAAACATTAAAACATATGATTAAAATAATAAAATACAGTAAATAAAAAAGCATTCCATCAGCCAATTAAAAGCTCGCCTAAATAACAGTGTCTTCAACTGTTTTTTGAGTCAACTGAATCAGTCAGATGCAGAGACAGAGGGAGAGCGTTCCACAAGCGGGAAGCAATGGACTGGAACGACGGGCCACCTCTGGTTTTATAGCGAGTTTTAGGGACCAATAAAGGATTCCGACCTGAAGAATGTGGGGTTAAAAGATCACAAATGTATTTTGCGGCTTGGCCATGAATTGTGCTAAAGGTCAAAATTAGAATTTTAAAATCAGTACAAAATTTGACTGGTAGCCAGTGAAGAGTGACTAAAATTGGGGTGATATGGTTCCATTTGCGAGCTACTGTTAAAAGCCTGGCCGCAGCATTCTGAACAATCTGTGAAAAGAGAGTTGCAGTAAATGATTCTGGATGAAATAAAAGTGTGAATAATCATCTCAATCTAATCTTGACAACACATTTTGAATTTAGAAATATTCCTCAGCTTAATTGGAGCCCACCTGTGGTAAATTCAGTTGATTGGACATGATTTGGAAAGGCACACCCCTGTCTATATAAGGTCCCACAGTTGACAGTGCATGTCAGAGCACAAACCAAGCATGAAGTCAAAGGAATTGTCTGTAGACCTCTGAGACAGGATTATCTCAATGCACAAATCTGGGTAAGGGTACAGAAAAACTTCTGCTGCTTTGAAGGTTCCAATGAGCACAATGGCCTCCATCATCTGTAAATGGAACAAGTTTGGAACCACCAGGACTCTTCCTAGAGCTGGCCAGCCGTCTAAACTGAGTGATCAGGGGAGAAGGGCTTTAGTCAGGGAGGTGACCAAGAACCTGATGGTCACTCTTTCAGAGTTCCAGCACTCCTCTGTGGAGAGAGGAGAACCTTACAGATGGACAACCATCTCTGCAGCAATCCACCAATCAGGCCTGTATGGTAGAGTGGCCAGACGGAAGACACTCCTTTGTAAAAGGCACATGACAACCCACCTGGAGTTTGCCAAAAGGCACCTGAAGGACTCTCAGACCATGAGAAACAAAATTCTCTGGTCTGACGAGACAAAGATTGAACTCTTTGGTATAAATGTCAGGCGTCATGTTTGGAGGAAACGAGGCACCACTCATCGCCATGCCAATAGCATCCCCACAGTGAAGCACACTGGTGGCAGCATCATGCTGTGGTGATGTTTGTCAGTGGCAGGAACTGGGAGACTAGTCAGGATAGAGGGAAAGATGAATGCAGCAATGTACAGAAACATCCAGGATGAAAATCTGCTCCAGAGCGTTCTTGACCTCAGACTGGGGTGATGGTTCATCTTCAGCAGGACACCGACCCCTAAGCACACAGCCAAGATATCAAAGGAGTGGCTTCAGGACAACTCTGTGAATGTCCTTGAGTGGCCCAGCCAGAGCCCAGACTTGAATCCAACTGAATATCTCTGGAGAGATCTGAAAATGGCTGTGCACCGACGCGTCCCATCCAAGCTGATGGCGCTTGAGAGGTGCTGCAAAGAGGAATGGGCCAAACTGCCCACAGATAGGTGTGCCAAGCTTGTGGCATCATATTCAGAAAGACTTGAGGCTGTAATTGCTGCCAAAGGTGCATCAACAAAGTATTGAGCAAAGGCTGTGAATACTGATGTACATGTGATTTCTTAGTTTTCTAATTTTAATACATTTGAAAAAATCTCTCTTTTTTTGTTCATATAGTCAATATGGTTCATATAGTCATGTGTAGAATTTTGAGGAAAAAATGAATGTAATTAATATTGGTATTAGGCTTTAACATAAAATGTGGAAAAATATGAAACGCGGTGAAGACTTTCTGGATGGACTGTATGAAATATTTTGATTGTTACAGAGCCATGAATTGATGACATTTAATGTTTTGGTATATTTATTATATTCACATTTCTGTTATTAATTTTTAATGTTGAACCAGCTTTTTTATTCTGTATTTTATACCACAGGAACTTATTATAAATTAAAATAAATTAAATTAGACGTTTTTAATTCACTTTTACAGAAGTTTTTGCTTTTCTTTTAAAAAATAAACTTCTGTCACAGCAATTTTTTTAAATTATAAAATATCCTAAAACTGTAGTTTGTGTTAACTTTGATTATATTATTAATATTATCATCACTATGGAAATTATTCTGTGTTTTAGGAGGTGGAGGCATTGACAGTTGCCATGGCGATGACGACAGACAGCTCAAATCATCCCGACAATAAAACAAAGAACCGATATGGCAATGTTCTGGCTTGTGAGTTAATTAATAATTTTAGTAAAATCAGAAAACATCTGATGTTCATAGACATTCTGACATTGTTTTATGTTTTATCAATAATTTAAATTCTGACTTTTCACAGTGAAACTGTAGGTCACAGATTTAATTTTAATTTTCAGCTACTGTATGTCATTATTCAACTGTGAATTTTTATTACATTTATTAACATTTATTATTAACAATGATAGTTTCTCAGCTTTTCATTATCAATTTATCAGCTGTAAATTAAAACATTCAATCCTTTATTAATATTTATTAATGTGTATTAAGCTTTTAAGTAAGTTTTTACATTTTTAACTGTTCATTAACTCTTTATTAATAATTAACAGATATTAACTGTGAAGAAGCAATTTATTCAACTGTGTAACTTTTTCATTAACCATTTAACTGTTCACAATTGTTCATAAACTGTGTATTAATTGTTAATTAATGGTTTAACTGCTAACTCTTCATAAACTATTTAATAAACTATTTAATTAGCTGTTGTGAAGTTGATAATTATTAAAAAATTAACTATAATAATCAATTTATCAAAACTGTTAATTAACCCTTTGTTAATATCTAACTCTTATCAGCTGATTATTGACTGTTTATTAACCTTTTAACTGCTGACTCTTTATGATCATTAATTAACAGTTTATTAGCATATTTAAACAGCAGGCTCATTAATTTCTGAGGAATCAATGTGTAGTTCAGTCAGTGACCATCAGGAGTCATTATAACACCTTTTCACTAAAGTTCCTCACAGCTTCTTTGATTTAATTCAGCTTAAAATCTACTCAGTTAAATTAAGTAAAACAACATTTAAAGTTACAATAAATTATCAAACAGATCTTTGAAAAAAAGCTCATGAAGGTTTAAAAACTCACAAAGTAGTCACAGATTTACAGATGAAAATGGGTAGATTTATTTTCAATAAAAGGTATGAAAATTAAATCATAAATGTAGTAGAAAAACATTCAGAATTACAAATTAAATGTTTCCACTAATTAATGACAAAAAGTGTTGAATTTGCAAGGAAAAAACAGTTGTTTTTATCAGTTCTTTTAGCCAAATCTTTTAGGTTTATGACAAAACGTTTAAAATAAAAAAGTTACAAATATAAAAGCAGCAGGGATGCTGATGCCTCGGTGTTTGTCTGCAGACAGACTCACTAACACACAGAGACAATGTAAGACTACCGTATGCCTCGTTTCACTGAGCCAACATAACCCTACAACCAACCATGTTTGAGCAACAAGTCTAAATGTACGGGAAGAAAACATCATTTTAGGAGAAAAACAAATCAATTCATGAGGAAAAAAAATGTGAATTTACAGGAAAAAAGTTGTTAATTTATAGAGTAAAAATGAGGTTTTATAAAATAACATCTGGAAAAATAAAATTAATGATTTTGTCTTTAGTTCCAGAATAATTATAAGATTGATAATCTCAAACTGTTTTTCTGATCACATGACTTTGTCTCACCCTCAGATGACCACAGCCGAGTCCAACTCTCCCCGCAGGTCACCAAAGACGGAAAAACCACGGATTACATCAACGCCAACTTTGTAGACGTAAGAAAGTTTCAGTCAAAGTTGTAACAAACACAAACCTTCATCTTCGGCCCTAACGAGCCTCTTCACTATCATTCAGGATGGTCCTCCTCACTTCCAGTTAAAACCTGTTTCAGCATCCCGGTGGTTCTTCAACAGCGGTGGAGGCACAAAGAGGCAATTCAGTCAGGGCCTCACTAAAGACTCTCGTTAAAGAGTGTTGCGGTGATGCCGTGGAGAGTCTCTCCACATCCACTCCAGTGAAAACTGTCAATCATCTCAAGGTTATCCACAATTTAATGGCACTCTCCAACTAAAACTTTATTGTCCTTGATGAGTTTGTTGGATTCAACGAGAATAACCTCGAGTCCCGTAAACCCAATGAATGATGCTGGCGAAGTGAAAAGATTCAACAACGGCTCTGAGTTGTGAAGGAAAAATGTGGTTTTAACTCTGATCAGACAAAAAGTTTGTTTTCTAAAAAGGAAAAAAAACAAAAAGGAAAAAAGTGGAGTTAAAAATGACAGCGTGGTCCCCATGGGCCTTTTGACTTCGTCCTCTTTGTTATCTGATGGTTTCAGGATGATGGACTGGAGGGAAAAAATGTGAGTGGAGGCGTACAAAACTGAAATGATTTCATGTCTGAACCTTTTTAATGCTGTAGAACCAAAACACTGAAGCAGGTTTTAAACTGTTTCCGTTCAGTCACCGTGGGACTAAAAGCTTTATCTTATCTTAAAAGTTATGACTATTATAACTTCCCATAATAAATCCTTAGGCTTTCCAGTGGACTGGTTTCCCCCCTGCTGAACAACAGCTTGCTGTCTTCTTTCCACCCATGTACTGGTACCAGAGTCAGTTCTGGTCCGATGCTCAGCTCTTGAAGACACCAGTTAGGTTTTCCTCTGGTGGGGCTGAGCTGATAATGGTGTGACGACATCAGTCTTACAGACATGGTTGGGCTCCAGAAGAAGCAGAAGTCCAGTCTCCTGGCCCATGATATCACTGGTGTTATAAGGCCAGACAGGTTTGTTCTGGAGCCAAAAAAATGTCATCAGATTTTCAGAATGGGAACCAGTGCTTCAGCTGTGGCAACATAGAGTTGTGTTCAGCCGGGTTCCAACATGCTTACAAAGTCTGAAATTGGCCTGCAGATTCTCACATCATGTTTGTTTTTATGTACATCCCACCATGTGTGTGAAAACCAGCCATGCTTTTGTGCGTGTGCACCATTCATACATGAGGCATCTGGACCTTTCTGGACCTGAACAACTGTCCTGCTGGAACAGAACGTTCCCCAGAGATTGTCAAGAATGTTATGGTTAGATGAAGGATTTCCTGGGAATGAAACAGTGGCCCAGTACTTTTGTTCACATCGAGCATCATAAACAAATCCCAATATAAGATGATCACATTAATTAGGTGAAGTAACTGATTTTCTTAAGCTGAAAAACAATGATGCAAACTGATCACATGACAGGACAAATGAAAGCAGACAAATATTAACGAGTCGTTAAAGTCTTCATCTTTGGTGTGTCTCCTAGGGTTATAAGAAGTCACGGGCGTATATCGCCGCTCAGGGTCCACTGAAGTCCAGTATGAGGGACTTCTGGAGGATGGTGTGGGAGCAGAAGGTGGGCGTGATTGTGATGATCACCAACCTGGTGGAGAAAGGACGAGTGAGTGACAGATTTTATATGATAAATAGCAATGTTAGTGCTGTGGTTTTTAAACGTTAGCCATCACCACTGCAGATAAAGTGTGACCAGTACTGGCCTCTGGAGGTTCAAGAGGACTACGGCGGACTCCTGGTGACACTGAAGAGATCCGACATCCTAGCCTACTACACCAAGAGGACGTTTAGCATCAGGAACACCAATATTAAAAAGGTGAGTCAGTGTATTAATTCTCTGAAATACTTAATTTTTTCAGATCACTGTCAGGATCAGGACGATGGGCTGTGCCATGTCCTCACCCGAATTAGTGTTTTGAGCCTCCTGTTTTTACCGGGACATGAGCAAAGCCCATATTCTCGCTTTGTTTTCCTATTATCATGGTTATGTTTGGTATGTTTATTCCTGTCTTGTTCTCTGTTTTGGTTTGGCTCTTATTTTTACAGTGATTTTTGTTTACTTCCATTCTAGCGTGCTTTTTATTTCCCCAGCTGTTTCTCTTTGTGTTTGATTAATTGATTATGCACAGCTGTTCCTCCTGTTAACCTTTGATTTTACTATTTCTATTTGATTTTACAATTTTTGACTATTTGGCTCCTAAAGAAAAATATTACTACAGTAAATGCTTCTTAGATGATGTTGTAACCAAATTTATGCAGATTGTTTCCTCTATGCCATGTGTCAACACAACGGAAATAAGCTATAGACAGCTTGCTCCTTCTGTAATTGATAGCATGGTAGATAGTGTTACAGTTTCTCTGCATCAGACTCTAGACATGGTGGCCCCTTTAAAAAAGAAAAAGTCTAATCAGAGATTTCTGATTCCTTGGTTCAACACAGAAACCCGTAGTTTAAAACAGAAGACTCGTCAATTAGAAAGAAAATGGTGCTCCACTAATTTAGATGAAATCTATTTAGCTTGGAGAAATCATCTTTTAATTTATAAAAAATCTCTTAGAAAAGCTTGAATGAGCTATTATTTTGCATTAATAGAAGAGAACAAGAATAATCCCAGGTTTCTTTTCAGCACTGTAGCCAGGCTGACAAAGAGTCAGGACTCTGTCAATCCTAGCATTCCCTTAGAGCTTACTAGTCAGGACTTTATGAACTTTTTCAATAATAAAATTTCATCTATCAGAGATAAAAATCAGTCAGATTCTTCCCACCATAACACTATGTTGGACTTAATAGAACTTCATTGCAGTGGTTTAGATCTTATTTATCTGATAGGTTCCAGTTTGTTCATGTCAGTAATGAATTGTTTTTTGTTTTGTTTTTTTCAACCCAAAGCTCAGTCATGGAGTTCCATAGGGATCTGTGCTAGGCCCTACTCTTTTCAGTTTATATATGCTTCTGTTAAGCAACATTATTAGAAAGCACTGTATACATTTTCATTGTTATGCAGATGACACACAATTATACCTGTCAGTGAAGCCAGATGATAGTAATCAATCAGCCAAGCTAGAAGCTTGTCTTAAGGAAATCAAAGCTTAGATGACTTGTAATTTCCTGCTATGAAATTCAGATAAAACTGAAGTCATTCTTGTTGGTCCAAAAAACCTTAGAAATATCTTTCCAAATCAAACTTTCAGTTTGGATGCAGTTACTCTTTCTCTTAATAGTTCTGTGAGGAACCTTGGAGTTATTTTTGTTACGTGTGCCACACAATGAGAGCCAAGGGCGAGTCAGTGAGTTGTGATGTTTACTGATGACAGGGGTAAGGGATAAGGAAAGCACAGATGCTCATACAAAGTATACTCACGAGCAGTACAGCACCAGAGTTAACAGTTGGCACCGGGCGTAGGGGTAACAGCATGAGAACTCACAGCGGGTAACACTCACGGGTTAAGCAGCCAGAGAGCTGGCACTGGCCATAAGGACTCCAATACACTGATACTCATTCAGATGACACTCCCAAGTGATACGGTAAGGTGAGTAGAGAGCTAGCACCAGACATGGGGGTACAAAGGCACAATTACTCCTTACGGGAAACACTTACGAGCAATGCTGCAAGATGAGTCAGGGGCTGGCACCGGACGAAGGGGCTCCAGCCTAGCAGTGCTTAAGTCGCAGCCCCGAGTGATCGAGGCTGCTCCTTTTTATCCTCATTAGCAGCGCCCCAGCTGATGAGGATTAATTGGCCCCAGCCGTCCCTTAACACTGACAGCTGGGAGCCTGCTGAGACACTGTCCAATGAGAGGCAGGGATGAGAAGGGACATGGTCTGAGCGCCGACCCGGCGTCTCATCCCATGGTGACAGAGCCTCCCCCTCACGGTCGGGCTCCGAACGACCAGGAACATCCCAGCCCCCCCCCCCCACTTAGGGTGGGCGGAAGGGAGGCAGGACCGGAGGGAGAGAAGCAGAGGGGAAAAAAAAAGAGAAAAACAGACCATGAACAAATACCAAGTACAAGGGCAGACAAAAAAAACCAACTACAACACTTTGAATCCCACAGAAAATAATAACCAGGACACAGATGGAGAAAATACTAAGTGTGGTTACAGATAAAACCCACTACCCAAAACACACAAATGACGTGTAGATCGGGGCAGAGAAAGAGAAACAAAATTCACCAAAAAAGGCAACAGGAAAGAACAAAGCAATTACGGAGTACGGCTAAGGGGAAACAAAACACGCTACTCCATAACGCAAAAACAAGACTAGGAACAGGACAAAAAAATGACAAAAATGCTGAGTACGGGTAATAGAAAAAGCAATACACAGCGTTATATGGAACAGAATAAGGCAGTCACAGAGTGCGGTTGAGGGGAAAACCAAAAAACACATCACTCCATAATGCACAAACAAGACTAAGACCAGGACAAGAATGATGAAAAACGCTGAGTATGGATAATAAAGAAAACAAAATACACAGCGCTGAATGTATATAAAATCCCCTAAAGGAACGAAGGTGACAGGAACAAATGAGCAATTACAGAATAAGGTTAAGTGGGAAACAAACGCGTTACTCCAAACAATAACACACAATCAATGATTAAGTTGGGACTAGGGAAGCCCCCCACGAAGATAACAGGGAAAGATGAGGTGATCTCACTAAACCTGTCGTGAGCACTACGAAGAAACGGACCAGTGAAGCTGAGGAGAAGCTGGAAACGTGCATGGAAATATCTGACTGGGGCATGTTTAAACGAGCCACGCATGATCTGGATGAATATACGGACACTGTGTAGTCATATATCCACTTTTGTGAAGAGGACATTCTTCCATCACGCACCAGGGTGAGTTACTCTAATGACAAACCCTGGTTCACAGCTAAGCTCAGACAGATCAGGAAGGAGAAGGAAGCAGCGCTGAAAAGTGGAGATAGGGACTGCTACAGGGAGGTTAAATACCGGTTTAACAGAGAGCTGAAGAGAGCTAAATCTGTGTATTCTGAGAGACTCCAGCAGCAGTTCACTGCTAATGATTCGGCTTCCGTGTGGAGAGGACTGAGGCAAATCACCAACTATCGGCCTCAGGCTCCTAAAGGTCAGGATGACAAAGCCCTTTGTCAAAGACTGTCTCAACACTATGCCCGTTTTGACACCTCGTCATCTGTGTCCAACTCCCCCCCTCCCTCCAGCTCCACAGCCTCCACAATCCCTACTTCATTAAAGGCACCCCCCCCTCCTCCCCCCCTGCCCTTATCATCAGTGAGCAGGACGTGCTCAAACAGTTCTCCAGACTGAACCCGCGCAAGGCCCTCGGTCCGGACGGCGTGTCTCCCTCCACCCTGAGACACTGTGCGAAACAGCTGGCTCCTGTCTTCACAGACATTTTTAACACCTCCCTTAAGTTATGCCACGTGCCGTCCTGCCTCAAATCCTCCACCATCATCCCTGTCCCCAAGAAGCCACGGATCACTGGACTTAATGACTACAGACCTGTAGCGCTCACCTCTGTAGTCATGAAGTCCTTTGAGCGCCTGGTCCTGCCCCACCTCAAGTCCATCACCACCCCTCTCCTGGACCCGCTGCAGTTTGCCTACCGAGCCAACAGGTCTGTAGACGACACAGTCAACCTGGCCCTCCACTCCATCCTGCAGCACCTGGACTCCCCGGGAACCTACGCCAGGATCCTGTTTGTGGACTTCAGCTCCGCATTCAACACCATCCGCCCCGCTCTGCTCCGGGACAAGCTGTCCCTGCTCAACGTGCCTGACTCCCTCTGCAGGTGGATCACCGACTTCCTGACGGACCGGAGGCAGCATGTGCGGCTGGGAAAGACTGTCTCAGACTCTACTAGCATCAGCACCGGATCACCCCAGGGCTGTGTACTTCCCCCCCTACTCTTCTCCCTTTACACCAACTCCTGCACCTCCAGCCACCAGTCTGTCAAGTTGATCAAGTTTGCGGACGACACCACCCTCATCGGGCTCATCTCCAACGGCGACGAGTCCGCCTACAGGAGAGAGGTGGCCCAGCTGGCGTCCTGGTGCAACAATAACAACCTGCAGCTGAACGCTCTGAAGACAGTGGAGATGATTGTAGACTTCAGGAAAGTCACTTCCCCTCTGCCCCCCCTCACCCTCACAGGCTCTCCCATCACCACTGCTGATTCCTTCCGCTTCCTAGGCACTACCATCACCAGGGACCTCAAATGGGAGCCGACCATCAGCTCACTCATCAAAAAAGCCCAGCAGAGGATGTTCTTTCTGCGGCAGCTGAGGAAGCTCAAGCTACCCACCAAGATGTTAGTGCAGTTCTACACAGCCATCATCGAGTCCATCCTCACCACCTCCATAACCGTGTGGTACGCAGGAGCCACTGCCAGGGACAGACTAAGGCTGCAGCGCGTCGTGCGCACTGCTGAGAAGGTGATCGGCTGCAAGCTCCCATCTCTCCAGGATCTGTACATCTCCAGGACCCGGAGGCGTGCTGGCCGGATCATAGCCGATCCCTCACACCCTGGTCACATACTGTTTGCCCCCCTCCCCTCAGGTAGAAGACTTCGGTCCATCCAGACTAAAACCTCCCGTCACATGAACAGCTTCTTCCCCTCTGCCATCAGACTGCTGAACACTAAGTGACTTATTGACTCTCGTGCACTATGTACAGCAGCTCAACCAGACTCATGTCAATCATCACTGTTTTCTTCCTGCATTACCGACTGCACTATATAGTTCTCCACAGTATCTGCTGCTCGCTAATATATTTTAACTGCTGACCAGTATTACTCACTCTTATTCTACACTTTATTGCATGTATAGTTTATTTCTTTTATTTTATCATGTTTAATGTTGCAGCATTGCACCGAGACAAATTCCTAGTTGGTGTACTACATGAACAATGGCAATAAACCTGATTCTGATTCTGATTCTGATTCTGATCACAGAGTACGGTTGAAAAGGGGATCAAACACATTACTCCATGATGCACCAACAAGGCTAAGGACAAGATAAGGGTGATGAAAACGCTGAGTACAGATAACAAGAAAAACATAATACACAGCGCTATATATTAAGAGGGTCACCTAGAACAATAAAGGTGACAGGATACGGACAGGATAACAATGAGGGAAAAATGCTGAGTACGGTTAATAAAAAAAAAAAAACAATACACAGCACTAAAAATACATATTCCCCTAAAGGACAAAGAAGCTACACCCGAGTGACCTTAATAATAACAAAAAGGTAAACGACACCCGAGGAGACGGCAAGCAGAGACCAAAACGGTAGGGATTGTTCTGGTGGTCTCCCCGCCCGTTGTCCAGTTGGTGAGCCGGGGAAAAAGAAATGTTCGGACGGCCCACTCCAGACCCAGATCCCAAGAAACCAGTCCACCGGTAGCCGTGCCAGGCCACCCAGAAGCAAACAGAGTTTGTCGGGGGGTTGGACCAGATCGCCGAACCGGAAGTCTTGCAGGTCCGGCCGTCGACCCGCATCATTCAACCACCAGGACCGTTGAGACGGACAAAGGGTCAAAGCAGACCCCGGTGGAAGAGGCTTAGGGGAGAGCCGATGACGAGGTCGACAAGCGTCAAGACGCAGGGAAACAGCCACCTCCTCACCGGACCTAGACAACACTAGAGCAGCACCCACGTCGGACCCCGAACGGGCCTTAGGCGAACCCACGTCGGACACCGCTGGAGCAGCACCCACGTCGGACCCCGATTGGGCCGGCCCCGCACCAGAACTGACCTCCAACGTTGAACCTGGACCCTCCAGCACCACGAGGGACCACAACTCCTCGCCGGCGACCCTGGAGGAAGGCTCAAGAGAGAAAACAGAACCAGGATCAGGGTCACCGGCAGCGCCAGAACCCGGCGAGACAAGCTCGGACGCAGCGGGCGGCTGCACCCGGCTCATCTCCCCTAGAGACAGGCTAAAGTGCTCAAAGATATAAGGAGGAAAAGGAAAAGAGAGCACTCGCCTGATCTCGGGTTGTGACGCCGTCCAGGACTGCGAAGATCCAGGATCCGTCGTCAGGAGTTCGTCAGGCTCCCACCCAGCTGCGTCGGGCCCCGCAGCCGGCACGATGGTCAGCGCAGCTTGAGGTTCCTCCAGCGTTGGTAACCACGCTGACGGTCCACGCAGCGTGACGACAGGAGAACCTCGTCCCGCTGGACCGAACCGCACCTCCGTGGAGACCCGGGGACGCTTGATCGTCGGCGCAGACTCCACGTAGCGGTCAGTCCTCCTCCTCCGTCCACAACGTAGCTGCGGAGCCGCAGGCCCTCTCCTCGTCCCACGATGTTGACCCGAAGCCGGGGACCGCTCGGCAGAGAGAGACACAAAGGATGCAGGATTAAGGACACAAGTTACAGCAGGTGGTGGGAGTTCAGGGAGCTGCGGACCCCGAACTCCACCTCCAGGAATATGACAGAGCAAATCACAAAACTGATGTGAAAAAACTGGGACTTGCCTGTCTCCTGGAGGTTGGATGGCGCCTGCTGTGGTGGAAATTGCTTCTTCCTCTCCCCGCCGGGCGATAACGGAGGGCCCCCTAAGAAGTCGTCTGGGGACCGCTCGCGTCGTCTCCAGGAGAGGGCTTACCAGGTCAGAGTTCCAGGCACACACAGCAGTCGGGAAGCTCGTCGAGGAGGAGGGGGTAATAGCCAGGGTGAGCCAGCCCAAATGCCTTGGAGTGACAGCGGGGGAACGAGGCTCAGGGAACGAGGCTGTGAAATCTCCATGCTGACGAGACGAAGAGGTGACAGCTGCGTGGGGGGAAAGGTCCTGGCGACAGCCCAGAACTGGATCCGGACGGGGTTCGTGCGGAGGTGACTTGGCGATGTGATGACGGCTATTCCCAGGGGACGAAGTGAGGGGGGGACCCAGGAATCGCCGCTCCTGAGTAGAGACCGAAGCGAGGAGGGCGTTAAACTCGGGAAAGCTCCATAGCCCTGGACTCCTCTCCACAAATCTCACCGCCGCCGCCACATGCCTGAAGATGGTAAATGGATGCACAGCGGAGCTCGCGACAGCCACTCGGTCCCGGACGTAACTGCTGTCAGCTACGGCTCCTTCAGGGGAATCCCGAGTGACGTAGTGCAGAACAAGGGAAGCCCTCTGGGTGGCGCGAACTCCTGGGCTGGAATGAAAGCAGGAACAGGATCCCGAAGCGGGGGGCAACATTATCCACTTCAGCTTCCTGCCGGGATTTCCTTCCAACCCGTGGAGCTCCTCTCGCAGTGCAGCCATGGCGTCTCTCCTGGCACAGGCCACAGGACGGTAAGAGTGACGAGGAAAACTGTCCAGGAGGCCCTCAGCACGGTCCAGATGCCAGCGTCTCGCGTTGGAGGCGTCGCGCAGGGTGAAGAGCGTCCTGTCGACAGCCCCTGGGATGGACCTCAGCTCGTCGCCCTGGCGTCGGACGTGACTCCTGGGAAACGGCATGCTAACAGCGCTGATACCCGGACAGGAAGGTACAATTCCACACCAACTCACGGCCGCCGGCAACTCGTCTGGCTGCGACTTACTGTTACGTGTGGCTCCGGGGAGCCACACAATGAGAGCCAAGGGCGAGCCAGTGAGTTGTGATGTTTATTGATGACAGGGGTAAGGGATAAGGAAAGCACAGATGCTCATACAAAGTACACTCACGAGCAGTACAGCACCAGAGTTAACAGTTGGCACTGGGCGTAGGGGTAACAGCATGAGAACTCACAGCGGGTAACACTCACGGGTTAAGCAGCCAGAGAGCTGGCACTGGCCATAAGGACTCCAATACACAGGTACTTATTCAGATGACACTCCCAAGTGATACGGTAAGATGAGTAGAGAGCTAGCACCGGACATGGGGGTACAAAGGCACAATTACTCCTTACGGGAAACACTTACGAGCAATGCTGCAAGATGAGTCAGGGGCTGGCACCGGACGAAGGGGCTCCAGCCTAGCAGTGCTTAAGTCGCAGCCCCAAGTGATCGAGGCTGCTCCTTTTTATCCTCATTAGCAGCGCCCCAGCTGATGAGGATTAATTGGCCCCAGCCGTCCCGTAACACTGACAGCTGGGAGCCTGCTGAGACGCTGTCCAATGAGAGGCAGGGATGAGAAGGGACATGGTCTGAGCGCCGACCCGGCGTCTCATCCCATGGTGACAATTTTTGATCAAGATCTGTTTTCAATTCACATATTAAATTTGTTTCTAAGACTGCCTCATATCATTTGCGTAATATTGCCAAGATTAGGAGCATCTTGTCTCAGAGTGATGCTGAGAAACTGATCCACGCTTTTGTTAGCTCTAGATTAGATTATTGTATCTCTTTATTATCAGGTTGTCCTAAAATATCTTTAAAAAGTCTTCAGTTGATCCAAAATGCTGCAGCAAGAGTTTTAACAGGTACTAGAAAGAGAGATCATATCTCTCCAGTTCTGGCCTCCCTTCACTGGCTCCCCATAGAGTTTAGAATTAAGTTTAAAATCCTTCTTCTCACTTTCAAAGCTCTAAACAATTAGGCCCCTTTTTATTTAAAAGATCTGATACTACCGTATTATCCTAACAGAGCACTACGCTCCCAAAATGCAGGATTACTTGTAATACCTAGAATCTCCAAAAGTACAATGGAAGGCAGAGCCTTCAGTTATCAAGCTCCTCTCTTGTGGAACCTGCTGCCAATCTGGATTCGGGAGTCAGACTCGATCTCTGTTTTTAAGAATAGGGTAAAAAACCTTCCTTTTTGATATAGCCTATAATTTGGGAGGGATCATGTGTCTCTGAACCCTCCCTTAGTTATGCTGCTAATAGGTTTAGACAGCCGGGGGACCTCCAGTAATGCACTGGGCTTCACTCCTTTCTTCACTCTCAACAATTTTTTTTTTTTTTTTTTTTTTTTTTGCTGGTCATTAACATCTGTTTGTTCTCTCCCATGGATTGAGTCCCCATCGTGCTGTTTGTTCTCTACATGTCTGTTCTTTTCATCTTCTCTATCCCCTTACCTCCCAGCCAGTCAAAGCAGTTGACTGCCCCTCCCTGAGCCTTGTTCTGCTGGAGGTTTTTTCCTGTTAAAAGGGAGTATTTACTCTCCACCGTCTCCAAGCACTTGCTCATAGGCGATCGCCTGATTGCTGGGGTCTTTCTGCAATTGTAGAGGTTTCCCCTACAGTTGAAAGTGCTATGAGATGACTGTTGTTGTGAAATGGCACTATATAAATAAAGTTGAATTGAATTGAATTGAATTGAATTTGTTGCCCTCTATATATGTTCACCACTGGCACTACTCCCCGGGGCGTTGCACTGTTCCTGCTCCTGTTTTGTTGTCATGATCCCAGTCCCATCTGGTTAAAGGTCTGTCATGTTTTTTCCAAGTCTTGTTATTTAGCCCACAGTTCCGTCCTGTGAGGGGCTCAACTCTGACAGAAGAACGCCGCCAGTATGAACCCAGTGGACGTTAAATTTTTTCAAATGGGCTTTGATGAGGATGAAGTTTGGGCTGCTTCCCTCATCAAGGACCTCACCAAGGATGCCTGCACCCCCCACATGCCAGAGAAAGTCCTCAAAATTCTTAGAAGTGCCGCAGAAATAATTGAGGGTTTTCAAACCCTGTGGGCTTATCGCCGGCTCGCTGGACTCCTGCGCTCCATCACAAATTTGCAGTGGATGCTTCAGGTGATGCTGGTGAGGACACCACCGGTGGAGGGGAAGGAGCAGAGGGAGGAGAGACTGCACCGATCTGCGGGGAGACACGGCTCGCACTGGTGCCGACAGACACAGCGGCCCAGCTTTTCCTCTCCAGCAGAGGCGCTCCAGGCCTCTGTGTCCTTTTCCCTTTACTTTGTGAAAGCACCACGCCATCGTGCAGCAGCTCCTCATCAGGCAAGCTCCATTATCACCCGGGAGGACTCATCTGACTCTCCAGTGGCAGCAGAGAGGGAACAAAGGCAAGAACCTTTTCATTTTTAAACATCTTTTTATGAATGGTCCTGCCTTGTTTCCAGTGAGGGGGCTCAGTATCAGCTATCTACTGTTGCTGAGCTCTCTCCACCTGTCTCTGCTGTCACCTCTGCTGCTGCTTTTATTCATCCATCTTCACCTGCTTCTCCCCTCTCTATCCAAGCACCATATCAGAGAGGGTGGATGTGATGATGCCTGACGCTCCACCAGCAGCTGCAGTCTCCATGTGTGGGTTCCAAGCAGCTGTAGACTCCAAGTTTTCAATTCAATTCAATTCAATTCAACTTTATTTATATAGCGCCATTTCACAACAACAGTCATCTCATAGCACTATGAACTGTAGGGGGGAACCCCCACAGTTGCAGAAAGACCCCAGCAATCAGGCGATCCCCTGTGAGCAAGCACTTGGCGACGGTGGAGAGGAAAAACTCCCTTTTAACAGGAAGAAACCTCCAGCAGAACCAGGCTCAGGGAGGGGCAGTCAACTGCTGCGGCTGGCTGGGGGGTGAGGGGATAGAGAAGAAGAAAAGAACAGACATGTAGAGAGCAAACAGCACGATGGGGACTCAATCTATGGGAGAGAACAAACAAATGTTAATGACCAGCAAAAAAAAAAATATTTCGTAGAGAGTGAGGAAAGGAGTGAGGCCCAGTGCATTACTGGAGGTCCCCCGCCTGACTAAACCTATTAGCAGCATAACTAAGGGAGGGTTCAGAAACACATGATCCCTCCCTAATTGTAGGCTATATCAAAAAGGTAGGTTTTAGCCCTATTCTTAAAAACAGAGATCGAGTCTGACTCCCGAATCCAGATTGGCAGCTGATTCCACAGGAGAGGAGCTTGATAACTGAAGGCTCTGCCTCCCATTGTACTTTTGGAGATTCTAGGTATTACAAGTAATCCTGCATTTTGGGAGCGTAGTGCTCTGTTAGGATGATACGGTAGAATCAGATCTTTTAAATAAAAAGGAGCCTGATTGTTTAGAGCTTTGTAAGTAAGAAGAAGGATTTTAAACTTAATTCTAAACTCTATGGGAAGCCAATGAAGGGAGGCCAGAACCGGAGAGATATGATCTCTCTTTCTAGTACCTGTTAAAACTCTTGCTGCAGCATTTTGGATCAGCTGAAGACTTTTTAAAGATGTTTTAGGACAGCCTGATAATAAAGAATTACAATAATCTAATCTCGAGCTAACAAAAGCGTGGATCAGCTTCTCAGCATCACTCTGAGACAAGATGCTCCTAATCTTGGCAATATTACGCAAATGATAGAAGGCAGTCTTAGAAACAAATTTAATATGTGAATTGAAGGACAAATCCTGATCAAAAATAACTCCAAGGTTCCTCACAGAGCTATTAAGAGAAAGAGTAGCTGCATCCAAACTGAAAGTTTGATTTGGAAAGGAATTTCTAAGGTTTTTTGGACCAACAAGAATGACTTCAGTCTTATCTGAATTTAATAGCAGGAAATTACAAGTCATCCAAGCTTTGATTTCCTTAAGACAGGCTTCTAACTTGGCTAATTGATTACTGTCATCTGGCTTCATTGACAGGTATAATTGTGTGTCATCTGCATAACAATGAAAATGTATACAGTGCTTTCTAATAATGTTGCCTAACAGAAGCATATATAAACTAAAAAGAGTAGGGGCTAGCACAGATCCCTGTGGAACTCCATGACTAAGCTTTGAGTTGAAAGAAAACTCTATTTACATGAACAAACTGGAACCTATCAGATAAATAAGATCTAAACCACTGCAACGAAGTTCCATTAAGTCCAACATAGTGTTCTAATCTATCAAGTAGAATATTATGATCGATAGTATCAAAGTAGATCATAGTATCAAGTTTTGTGCTCCATTAGCAGCTCCTGTCTTCACATCTGGGGTTTTGCTAGCTCCACGTCGCTCTGTATCTCCAATGCCGGCCCCACAACGCCCTCTAACTCCAGTGCTTGCTCCACAGCACTCTCTAACTCCAGTGCAGGTAACACGTTGTCCTTTAGCTCCAGTACCCGCTCCCCTGCTCCAGAGCCCCTCACTTGTGTTCCTGCTGCTTCACCATGGACCTCCTCGCCTGCAGCGCACTTCGAGATCGTCCACTCTGCAACTCATCCTGAGGTCATCATGGCTGCAACAGCAGAGATGCCTGGGTCCTTGTCAGCAGTGAAGCAAGAGTTGAGGCAAGTCCTCTTCTTTGTATCTTCTAGATCTATACTAGAGAGGTCTTGCCTTGCTTGTGGTGGGGAGACCCAGTTGCAGCTGCCATCTGCTTCTGTGCTCTCCCCGCTGAGCCCCACTGCTGCTGTTGGTAGTGACCCAGCTTTGCTCTGAAAGACTGCTTCAGCACCACAGACTGGGAGACTTTCAACCATGCAGCCACTCACAATGGACACACAAACCTAGAGGAGTACACTGAGGTTGTTGTGGCATACATAGCTAAATGCATTGATGATGTCACTTACTGCAAGACCATCACTTTTCGTACTAACCAGAAGCCATGGATGACAGCAGAGGTCCACAGGCTCCTGAGAGCCTTCAGGGCCAACCACACTGCAGGACTTACAACAGCTACGGTCAGCCTGTCCCATGGTATCAAGGAGGCAAAATGTCAATACAGCAAGAAAATATCCAGACACTTAAGCAACACCAGAGATGCATGTTCTCTCTGGTGTGGCATACAGACCTTCACCAATTACAAACCTCCACCTCAGACCTGTGCGAGTTTCATCACGCTGCTTAACAACCTAAACGACTTCTTTGGCCAATTTGAAGCACAAAACAGCACATCAGCACAGAAGACCACTTCGCCTCCTGACAAGCAGGCTATGAGTCTAGATCTGGCTAGCATGAAGAGGACCCTCTCTAGGATCAACTCCCACAAGGCAGCTGGCCAAGACAACATACCGGGTCACATCCTGAAGGACTGTGCAGAGGAGCTTAAGGATCTCCTGGCCGGCACCTTCAACATCTCCCTGATTGAAGCTGTTGTCCCCACATGTTTCAAAACTGCCATCATAATACCAGTCCCAAAGAAGTCCATCTCATCCAGCTACAATGATTACTGGCCCGTAGCACTGACCCCCATCATAATGAAGTGCTTCAAGCAGCTAGACTTGCAGAACATCAAGTCCATCCTGCCTCCCTCCCACGACCCATCTCAGTTTGCATACAGGTCAAACAAATCCACAGAAGATGCCATTGCTGCTGCTCTCCATCCAGACCTCACCCACCTGGACTCAAAAAACTCCTATGTGTGAATGTTGTTCTTGGACTTCAGTTCAGCATTCAACACAATCATCCCCCAGCACCTGATACAAAAACTCAGACACTTGGGACTCAAAACCTCTCTCTGTAACTGGGTGCTGGACTTTCTCACAGGGAGGCCACAGAACATGTGGGTTGGCAGCAACACCTCCCAGACCATCACACTGAGCACAGGGGCCCCACAAGGGTGCATGCTCAAATCAGAATCAGAATCAGAATCAGAATCAGAATCAGATTTATTGCCATTGTTCATGTAGTACACAAACTAGGAATTTGTCTCGGTGCCATGCTGCAACATTAAAAACATGATGAGATAGAGAGATAAACTAAAAAACTAAAAGACTAAAAACATGCAATAAGTGTAGAATAATAAATAATAATAATAATAATAATAGATAAGAGATAAGATAAGATAAGCCTTTATTAGTCCCACAACGGGGAAATTCCAGGATTGCAACAGCACAGGGATAGCAACACTCAGAGCAACAATCAGAAGGCAAGAAAAAAAACAAGCAAGCAAGAGCAGCTAATATACATATGTACATATTACTATAAAATATACAGTATATATATACACACACACACACAGACACACAGTGCAGAGCATTGTAGCTGGATGGAATAAATATATGAATATATGAACACACAGTGCAGAGCATTGTAGCTAGATGGAATAAATATGTAAATATATAAACACCCACAGTACGGAGCATTGCAGCTAGGTGGAATAAATATGCAAGTATATAAACACACACAGTGCGGAGCAATGTAGCTAGATGGAATAATATGTAGATATATAAAAACACAGTGCGGAGCATTGTAGCTAGATGGAATAAATATATAGATATATAAATATAAACACACCCAGTGCTGAGCATTGTAGCTAGATGGAATAAATATGTAAATATATAAACACACACAGTGCAGAGCATTGTTGCTAGGTGGGATGAAACAGCATAACCGTCTATTTAGTTATCTTAATAATGAGTAATACTAGTCCAGGCAGATTTAAATAAATTAGCAAGTAGCAGATAATATGGGGTACCACAGTGCAGTCGATAATGCAACAGAAAAACAGTGATGAACGACATGAGCTGCTGTACGTAGTCCACGAGAGTCAATAAGTCACTTAATGTTCAGCAGTCTGATGGCAGAGGGGAAAAAGCTGTTCATGTGCCGGGAGGTTTTAGTCTGAATGGACCGAAGTCTTCTACCTGAGGGGAGGGGGGCAAACAGTACGTGACCAGGGTGTGAAGGATCGGCTAAGATCCGGCCTGCACGCCTCCGGGTCCTGGAGATGTACAGATCCTGGAGAGATGGGAGCTTGCAGCCGATCACCTTCTCAGCAGTGCGCACGACGTGCTGCAGCCTTAGTCTGTCCCTGGCAGTGGCTCCTGCATACCACACAGTTATGGAGGAGGTGAGGATGGACTCGATGATGGCCGTGTAGAATTGCACTAACATCTTGGTGGGTAGCTTGAGCTTCCTCAGCTGCCGCAGAAAGAACATCCTCTGCTGGGCCTTTTTTAATGAGGGAGCTGATGGTTGGCTCCCATTTGAGGTCCCGGGTGATGGTGGTGCCCAAGAAGCGGAAGGAATCTGCAATGGTGATGGGAGAGCCTGTGATGGTGAGGGGGGGGCAGGGGGGTTGTGACTTTCCTGAAGTCCACAATCATCTCTGCTGTCTTCAGAGCATTCAGCTGCAGGTTGTTGTGGCTGCACCAGAACACCAGCTGGGCCACCTCTTTCCTGTAGACGGACTCGTCGCCGTTGGAGATGAGCCCGATGAGGGTGGTGTCGTCCGCAAACTAACTGCTGCTCTTCACCCTGCTGACCAATGACTGCGTACCAGTCTACAACACCAACCACATCATCAAGTTTACAGTTGACATAACGGTGGTGGGCCTCATCACCAACAACGAGGAGGCAAATTACAGAAATGAGGTGAGCCAACTGGTCCAATGGTGCGAAGACAATAACCTCTTCCTGAATGTGGGAAAAAACAAGGAGATTGTGGTTGACTTCAGGAGGGGTCACACACAGCACCCCTCTCTGATCATCGATGGCACAGCTGTGGACAGGGTGAGCAGCATCAAGTTCCTGAGGGTGCACAGGTTTTTTGTATGTCTTCACCTTTTTGGGAATTGTTTTGGGAATTGTCTGCCTTTCTGTATTAAATGTGCTGTGGTGAACCCTGCACGTAAATCCTCGTTATTTCATCCTCCCTCTCTGTGCCCTGCGTAAGAGCGCACGGAGGGTCATGATCAATGGATTTACGTGCAGGATTCACCAGATAATACATAATACATAAATATATAAAGATAATACATAATAAACCCGATGCCTGAGCCACAGAAAATACACTGCTATGATTTTACTGAAAAATCGGGTTTAAATAAATTATATTTATGAACAAATAATTTGTTGCAATATCTGTAAAAAAAAAGCATAACACTCTGTGTTCCCCTGCCGTGTGTTTGTCACTGCTGCTGTGCCAGCCATGTGTGCCTCTCCACTGTCACTCTCTGAGTCTGACTTGCTTGGCACAATGCCCGCTTGGCACGGCTCAAACCTATACAGTCTGATGCCCCCAGATTCTTCATTGTCATCCCATTCTTCGGAACTATAATTGTCTGAAGATTGGACAACACAAACCAATTCCAGACTACATGTGCTGGAACCATCATCAATGTTTTCTACCGCTTCCATCCTGTGTGTACAATGGGCAGCCAAGCGTTGTGTTCTGTGGATGACGTTACAACATGGCCGGGGGGGGGGGGGGGGGGGGGGTTCCAGCCACTGACGCAATTGGTGACGTGGTGCTCATGAAAATGTTGGATATTCATGTGAAAAAAGCCTGTTTGACTTAGAACTGCACAGACCAACCTATTTCGTCATATTGTATTATGTACCTTTTTGTTCTTATTAAAGACAAAAATAGAAAGGAGATGTCTTTACTTTTTTTTTTTTTTTTTTGTTACTTATTTGTACCCGTAGGTAGATTTGGTTTGCAGTCTGGTGACAAGCCACCGGCTGCCGGTCGCTGCGTGCGCGAGCGCCCTAAACCTACATGTTTTTGGTATGCGGGAGGAAACCGGACAAATCCCGGTGTAAACCCACGCAACACGGGGAGAACATGCAAACTCCACACAGCTCACTGTTGGTCGGGGGCATGTATGAAGCCCAGCTACGCGAACCTCTCCTATGACCAGTTCGTGCGAGATTTCCTCGAGGTTTTTGACCACTCGCGTCGTGACAGCGTCCTGGCCGACCAGCTCCTTAGCCTTCACCAGGGTAGCCGGTCGGCGGCCGATTACGCTGTTGGCTTCCGGGTGGCAGCGGAGAAGGTTGGCTGGGGCGAGGCGTCTCTCTGCAGCATCTTCCTCCGCAGCCTCAGTTCTAGTCCGCGGGATGAGTTGGCCAGCCGGGATCTTCCGGGGCGGTTGTCTGAATTAATCTCCCTGACAATCAGTTTAGATAACAGGCTGCGAGAGCGGGCCGCCGAGCAGAAGTCCTACAGCCGCTCGCGCGGATCCCCCGCCCGTGCCTCTCAGTCTCGCCCCCTGGCGTTACCCACTCCGGAGTCCGCCGATGAGCCTGAGGCGATGTTGGTCAGGCGAACCAGGCTCCCCCTAGCGGAGAGACAACGCCGCCGGAAGCTGGGCCTCTGCATGTATTGCGGGGTCGACCAGCACTCCGTGGACCATTGCCCGATCAAGCCAAACGGGGGGATCCGCAAGTCACTGTAGGGGGCCTCGCAGACACCAACCAGCCAAATCCCCTCTCAAATTGTTCGCTGCCCATTAGGTTCTGTCACAACTCCACCAGGTACCTCACTCACGCACTGGTGGACTTGGGGGCAGAACAAAACTTTATTTCCAAGAGCCTGGCAACCCGCTTGGGCATCCCTTATCAACCATTGTCAGCTCCCCTTAACATTGTCACCCTCTCCCGTTGGCCCCTGGGAGTAGTGACGCATCGCACCAAGCCCGTGTCAGTCATTGTCTCAGGCAACCACCAAGAGGACCTCAGCCTGTTCGTCCTGCCCACCTCGGTGGCCCCCGTCATCTTGGGTTACCCGTGGCCGCGCCTCCACAACCCCGTGCTTGATTGGCAGTCTGGAAGTGTCCTCTCGTGGAGCTCGTTCTGCATGGGTACCTGCCTCCAGTCTGCGGCTTGTGCCCCATCCTCTCCTCTTCCTGCTCCTGCCTCCTCTCCTCCGGACCTTACCCTGGTACCTCCGGAGTTCCACAATCTGGGGCTCGTTTTTAGCAAGTCCAAGGCGATGTCTCTTCCTCCTCACCGCCCGTATGACTGCGCCATAAACCTCCGACCGGGGGCGCCTTTACCACCCGCTCACCTCTACAGCCTTTCTGCCCTGGAATGGGAGGCCATGGACACATACATCAGGGAGTCGCTCAGCGCTGGTATCATTCGCCCCTCCTCATCTCCACTCGGGGCCGGGTTTTTCTTCGTCTCCAAGAAGGATGGATCCCTGCACCCGTGCATCGACTTCCGAGCCCTGAACAACATCACGGTGAAGGACAGATACACCCTGCCACTCATGGACTCTGCCTTCCACTCCCTCCAGGGAGCCACCTTGTTCACCAAGCTGGACCTCCGCAGCGCGTACCATCTCGTTCGGATTTGGGAGGGCGATGAGTGGAAGACAGCATTTCGGACGCCCAGCAGTCACTTCAAATACCTGGTTATGCCGTTTGGGCTCACCAATGCCCCTGCCGTCTTCCAACGGCTCATTAACGACGTCCTGCAAGATTTCCTAGGGGTCTTCGTATTCGTATACTTAGATGACATCCTGATCTTCTCCAGGTCTCGGGAGGAGCACCAAGCCCACGTGAGGCGGGTTTTGCAGCGGCTTTTAGAGAACAGACTTTATGTCAAAGCAGAGAAGTGTGAATTATTTGCCAAAACTACGTCTTTCCTGGGTTTTATTATCTCCCGCAATCAGATCCTCCCCGACCCCGCCAAGGTCAAAGCGGTGGTCGAGTGGCCCACTCCCTCTTCCAGGAAACAGGTGCAGCAGTTCATCGGCTTTGCTAATTTCTACCGCCATTTTGTGCCCAACTTTGGCGCAATCGTCACCCCTCTGACCCGCCTCACCTCTCCCAAGGTGCCCTTCCAGTGGACCGAGGAGGCAGCTGCTGCATTCGAGACCTTGAAGATGGAGTTCTCCTCCTCCCGGGTCCTGAGGAGAACCTGTCCTGGAGTGTGAACACCTCTGAGCTGGTGAAAAAGGCCCAGCAGAGACTGTACTTCCTGAGGATTCTCAGGAAGGAGAACATCACACAGAGACTGCTGGTGTCCTTTTATCAAGCTTCTATTGAAAGCATATTAATATACTGTATATGCATCTGGTACAGTAGTTGTACAGTAGCTCAGAGGAAAGCACTCCAGAGGGTCATTGACACCGCCCAGAAGATCATTGGCTGCCCTCTCCTCACACTGGAAGACCTACACCGCTCCCGTTGTCAGAAGAAGGCTCAAAATATTTTAAAGGATACTTCTCATCCTGGACACTCATTGTTTGAACTACTGCCATCTGGGAAACGATATAGACAAATGAACACAAGGACAAACAGACTCAAACACAGCTTCTATCCAACAGCACTAACCATTCTGAATAAAATGAGGAAGTAATCAGGTTCAGGTTCAGGTTACTTTATTTGTACCCATAGGTAGATTTGTTTTGCAGTCTGGTGACAACCATATTTACAAGCCACTAATTACATTCAACATAGACACAGACACAGGCACACATGAAGCTGACTATAAACATGATAAAAATACTCAAGGCTCCATCAAACAGGGTATAAAAAGACAAAGAGATGAGGGAGAAACCAGAGGTAAGAGAGAGGGGTCATATTAAAGTTAAAAGTTAAAAACTAGTCAGAGGTTAAGAAACTCAAAGGTCTAAAACCCAATAAAATATTTAGAACCCAAGTGACATCATACAAAATAAGTAAATATAAAATATGTACAATATATTTTTATAGCTTGTTCAACTCTTTGACAGCAACAGGGACAAAGCTGTTTTTGTAGCGCTGGGTTTTACTTTTTGGGACAGCAAACCTCCGTCTGGAGGGAAGAAGCTGAAAGTGGCAGTGCAAAGGGTGGGAGTCATCATTTAAAATGGAGGCAGCCATCCTCTGTACCTGTCTGGTGTACAGGGATGTCAGGCTCAGCTGTGACTCACCAAGCAAACGACTGGACCATCTAACTACCTGATCCAAAGATTTCCTCTGTTTCAGTTTTATCTGACCAAACCATGACACTAAAGAAAAGGATAAAACAGATTCAATAAAAGCCCGATAAAACACTGTCATTATGGTTCGGTCAACTTGGAAGCGTGCAAGTTTCCTCAAACAATGCAAATGTTGCTGACCCTTTTTGCACACCCTTTCACAGTTCACTTCAAAGTTTAAATTACTATCAATAATCGTCCCAAGATATTTGTACGATTGTACACATTCGGTGGTCTGGCCTTTTAGTATGGTGACTTTGTGCCTGGGAGTTTTCCTCCTAAAGTCAATAATCATATCTTTCGTTTTTGTTGTATTCAGCTGCAGGTAGGAATCCTCACACCAGTGAACAAAGTCATCAACTACTGGGCCGTGGCCACTCTCACCATCCTGGAGGAGACTGACAATGACTGAGTCATCAGCATACTTTATAATGTGTCTGTTGTCATGACTGCTCCGACACATGTTTGTGTACAGGATGAAGAGTAGTGGTGACAACACACACCCCTGAGGAGAGCCAGTAGAAGAGCACTTTAGGTCAGACAATGTACCATTGACCCTTACTCTCTGCCTCCTGTTGGTTAAGAAATCCAGAATCCAACCCACCAGATTATTGCTCAAATCAAATTGTTGCAGGAGCCTTTCAACTAAAATATGAGGTTGGATTGTTTTAAAGGCGGAAGAAAAGTCCACAAATAAAAGCCTGGCGTGTGTCCCATTAAAATCCAGATGTTTAAAAAGCATGTTAAACAGAGTGACAGTGGCATCCTCCACTCCTCTGTGAGGCCTATAGGCAAACTGCAGAGGATCCAATGCATGTTCAGTCTGCCTTAGGACCTCACGTCTGACCAGTTTTTCAAAAATTTTCATTAAAATTGAAGTCAAAGCAACTGGTCTAAAGTCGTTTATCGTTTTAGGACAGCTGGATTTTGGAACGGGAACAACCACGGCATCTTTCCAGATCTTAGGCACATGTTGTGTCTGTAAGGACTTATTGAAAATGTAATGAAATATAGGACTCAGTTCATGTGCACAGGACTTTACCAAGCGCCCACATATATTATCAGGGCCCTGACTTTTGTTCACTTTTACAGCACAGAACTCCCTTTTAACATCCTGCACCTCAATATTAAAGTGCTGATTGTCTTTGAGTTTCTGTTTCAAATCTTGGATTTCTGTACTGAAATCAAAGGAATCAAAACGACCATAGAAACAATTAAGAGCATTAGCTAGCTCTGTGTCTGAATTAAAACCATCTAAAAACACACGATTACTGCGCTCTGTGCTCTGAAGGCCTGCAATAGTTTTCATACTGGCCCAGGCCGAACCAAGTTTATTTGCTGCCATCTTACTTTCCAACTCTGATTTATAATTCTGTTTTGCTCTTAAAATTTCGGACTTCAGCTCTTTTGTGGCAACCTGTAGCTCAGAAACAGACCCCTGTTTAAAGGCAAGTGCTTTCCTCTGTAAGCAGGATTTAACTGATTTAGTAACCCATGGTTTGTTGTTGGGATATATTTTGACACGTTTACGTGGAACAATCTTATTTTGACAGTAAGCCATGTATGAGCATGTGAGCTCAGCCAGAGAGTCCAAATCATCCCCGCAGGCCATTATGAACATCTCCCAGTCTGTACAGTCAAAGCATTCCTGGAGGCTGTGCTCTGAATCTTCTGTCCACACATCAATGTCTCTTGTCTCCACCTTGCCTCTTCTTAATGTGCTAAATGGACATGATTATATGTTGTTGGATGCTCCTTGCAATGACTGTGTGTGCATGATGTCCTGTGTTGATGTCTGTGTGAATGTGGCTTGCTATTTATTCTTTTTAATTATTATTTTTAACTGATTTTTTTAGTAATTTTAGGTCTATGTTTTTTATAATGGGGCAATGTTTTTATAAATGGGGCACTGACTGGAGAGCACTTTTGAATTTCGTTGTACTTGTGACAATGACAATTAAAGATCTATCTATCTATCTATCTGACCCAGGTTGACCCCGCGCTGCAGTGCTTGGTGGAAGTGGACTCGTCTGATACGGGGGTGGGGGCGGTTCTGTCCCAACGTTCTCCGGTGGATGGAGTTAAGCGTCCCTGCGCCTTCTTCTCCTGGCGCCTGTCTCCGGCTGAGCAGAATTATGACGTCAGCGACAGGAAGCTTCTGGCTGTGAAGCTCGCGCTGCAGGAGTGGCGTCACTGGCTGGAGGGGGCAGCGCAGTCTTTCGTGGTCTGGACGGACCACAAGAACCTGGAGTATTTGAGGTCGGCCAGGCGCCTGAATGCCCACCAGGCGCGCCGGTCTCCGTTTTTCGCACGCTTCCGGTTCAGAATCACCTACCGTCCAGGCTCCAAGAATGGGTTGCCCGACGCACTGTCCAGACAGTTTGCCCCTGAGACCCCGGAGGAGCAGGACCACACCATCCTGCCCAACTCGTGTGTTGTGGGGGCAGTTTCCTGGTCCATCAGGGACAAGATCCGGAGGGTACAGGAGACCGAACCGGACCCTGGCGGCGGCCCGGCTAGGAGGCTCTTCGTGCCATCGGCAGTTTGGGGGGATGTCATTCACTGGGCCCACACGTCCAAGCTTGCCTGTCATCCTGGCATCTCCCGACTGGTGGACCTCCTTCAGCGCTCTTTCTGGTGGCCCGGACTACAGAAGGACGTCGCCAATTATGTCCAGGCCTGCCCCCAGTGTGCTACGAGCAAGACCCCGAACTCCCCCCCTGCAGGGCTGCTCCATCCTCTGCCGGTCCCGGGCAGACCCTGGTCACATATCGCTCTGGACTTCATTACTGGCCTCCCGGTTTCTAATTCTTACAACACCGTTCTGATTATTGTGGACTGATTCTCCAAGGCCCCTCACTTTGTGCCTCTCCATGGTCTCCCTTCGGCACAGGAGACGGCCGATCTCCTTGTCCGACAGGTGGTCAGACTGCACGGGATCACAATGGACGTCGTATCTGATCGGGGGCCCCAGTTCGTTTCCCAGGTGTGGAAGTGTTTTTGCAACACCCTGGGGGCCACGGTGAGTCTCTCCTCCGGTCACCACCCCCAATCCAACGGGCAGTGTGTGCGCGCCAACCAGAAGCTGGAAGCTGCCCCACGCTGCGTCACCTCCTCCAACCCGTCCTCCTGGAGCTCTTACCTGGCCTGGGTGGAATATGCCCACAACGCAACTCTGTCGTCGACTATCGGGATGTTCCCCTTCCGGGCGTCATTGGGCTACGATCCCCCTTTGTTCCCCGAGCAGGAGAGTGAGGTAGCCGTTCCATCCATCCAGGCACACCTGAGGCACTGCCGGAGCCTGTGGACCAAAACGCGTGAGGCGCTTTTACACACGGCGGCGCACAACAGCACTACGGCTAATCGCCACAGGAAGCCGACCCCCAGTTACCAGGTGGGCCAACAGGTCTGGCTTTCGGCCCGGGACGTTAATCTTAAGGCCGAGAAGAAGAAGCTGGCGCCACACTTCATCGGCCCCTTCACCATCTCCAAGGTAATCAACCCGGTGGCTGTGCGTTTGGCCCTCCCCCCCTCCCTCCGTGTTTGCCCCACGTTTCACGTTTCTAAGGTCAAACCCGTGATCTCCGACCCACTCTGTCCTCCTCCTAGGGTACTGCCCCCTCCCGTGATGATCGACGGCCACCTGGCATGGGGGGTTGCTTCCATCCTGGACTCCCGGCGCCGAGGTCGTGGGCTGCAGTACCTGGCGGATTGGGAAGGGTATGGCCCGGAGTGGAGATCCTGGGTGCGCTCTTCCTTTGTGCTGGATGAAGACCTCATCACGGAGTTCCACCGGGCGCACCCAGATAAGCCAGCGCCAGGAGGCGCTGCTCGGGGGGGGGGGGAGTACTGTCACAACTCGCCGCTCCTAGTCATCTGCCTCAGCTGCGCGCACACCTGTGCCTCGTCAATCACGGGCTACTTAACCCACTCGGCGCAGAACATCGGTCTGGAGCCATCTGTGTATCTACGCTCTCAATCTCTCCGCAGGAACATTCCTTCCCGACCTGCAGTTCTCCTATCAGCACGTAAGCTGCGTCTCCACTCACCTGTCTTCCAGTCTCTCCCCTGTACACAGGTGGATTCCCTGGCGGTGGATTCCTCCCGTCTTCGCCAACTCCTCTCCCCTCTCCTCCACGCCTCGTCGTGTGCGCAGCAGGGCGCTGTCTCCCAGGCAAGAGATCCTTAGCCAATGCCAGCCACCGTTCCATCTGCAAGTAAGCAACTTTCAGTACATTTACCCCGCATGGTGAAGGTGAACTCATACCCCTGTCTCTGCTCTTTCCATAGGGTTGCCTGGCTGCACGGCGTGCCATTCTGCCCCCGACGCTCCTCGTTCACCCACAGACCATTCACATACCACATAAACGCACTCATACATTCCTTGTTGTTGAATAAAGCTTTTGAATCTCACCTGAGCCTGCCTGCATGTTCCCTGGGCCAGTAATTATGTCATATTGTATTATGTGTTGAAGAATTAGATGAAGTCAAAAACGTGTCATCAAACCTTTAAAGCTTCCCCGTTGCTGTCTCCTGAGCTCAATGCTCCTGTGGCACCATGCTCCTCTTTCTGGTGGTCCTAGGACTCTGGGAGGCGACCAGACTTGCCATGTTCTCTGCTCCGGTGGCCCAGGGACTCTGGAAGGCCACTTGATCCATCATGTTTGCTGGTCTAGAGGCCCATGAATTCTGGTTGACCCCTCGACCCACCTTGCGCTCTGGTCTGGTGGTCTAGGGACTCTGGCAGGCCACCTGACTCACCATGTTCTCTGGGCTGGGGGCCCATGGGCTCTAGGCGTCCCCTCAATCCATCTTGTTCTCCAGCTTGGGGACCCATGTACTTTGGTCGGGCCCCAATGAACTGTGTTGTTGGGAAGGGGGAGTTGTTTACCGGACCACCTGTCCCAGTGCCCCCACCTCCCATCTTTGAAGGGTGATCTCTTGTTTTTCGGGGATGTCTGGTATCCACCCCTTAAAGTTTGAGGGTATTTTCAAGATCAGGACTATGGGCTGTGCCATTTCCTCACCCTAATTTATGTTTTGAGGCTCCTGTTTTTACCGGGACATGAGCACAGCCCGTAGCTTTGCTTTGTTTTCCAATTATTATTATGGTTATGTTTGGTATGTTTATTCCTGCCTTGCTCTCTGCTTTGGTTCGGCTCTTATTTTAACGGCGGTTTTTGTTTACTTCCATTTTAGCATGCTCTTTATGTTCCCAGCTGTTTCTCTTTGTGTTTGATTGTTTGATTATGCACAGCTGTTTCTCATTTGTTGTCTTCTACAGCCGTGGACAAAATTGTTGGTACCCCTCTGTTAATGAAAGAAAAACCCACAATGGTCACAGAAATAACTTGAATCTGACAAAAGTGGTAATAAATAAAAATTCTATGAAAATTAACCAATGAAAATCAGACAATGCTTTTGAATTGTGGTTCACCAGAATTATTTTAAAAAAAACAAATTCATGAAACAGGCCTGGACAAAAATGATGGTACCCCTAGAAAAGATTGAAAATAATGTGACCATAGGGACATGTTCAACCAAGATGTGTCCTCTAATTAACATCACAGGTGTCTACAAACTTGTAATCAGTCAGTCAGCCTATTTAAAGGGTGACAAGTAGTCACTGTGCTGTTTGGTGACATGGTGTGTACCACACTAAACATGGACCAGAGGAAGCAAAGGAGAGAGTTGTCTCAGGAGATTAGAAAGAAAATTATAGACAATCATGTTAAAGGTAAAGGCTGTAAGACCATCTCCAAGCAGCTTGATGTTCCTGTGACTACAGTTGCATATATTATTCAGAAATTTAAGATCCACAGGACTGTAGCCAACCTCCCTGGACGTGGCCGCAGGAGGAGACGGATAATACGAATGGTAACAAAAGAGCCCAGAACAACCTCTAAACACGTTCATGGTGAACTCCAAGGTCAAGATACGTTAGTGTCAGATCGCACCATCCGTCGTTGTTTGAGCCAAAGTGGACTTCATGGGAGACAACCAAGGAGGACACCACTGTTGAAAACAAATCATAAAAAAGCCAGACTGGAATTTGCCAAACTGCATGTTGACAAGCCACAAAGCTTCTGGGACAATGTCCTATGGACAGATGAGACAAAACTGGAACTTTTTGGCAAGGCACATCAGCTCTATGTTCACAGACGCAAAAATGAAGCATACCAAGAAAAGAGCACTGTCCCTACTGTGAAACATGGAGGAGGTTCTGTTCTGTTCTGGGGCTGCTTTGCTGCATCTGGTAAGGGTATCTTGAATCTGTGCAGGGTACAATGAAATCTCAAGACTATCAAGGTATTCTAGAAAGAAATGTGCTTCCCAGTGTCAGACAGCTTGGTCTCGGTCGCAGGTCATGGATCTTGCAACAGGATAATGACCCAAAACACACAGCTAAAAACACCCAAGAATGGCTAAGAGCCAAACATTGGACTTTTCTAAAGTGGCCTTCTATGAGCCCTGATCTAAATCCTATTGAACATCTGTGGAAGGAGCTGAAACATGCCGTCTGGAGAAGGCACCCTTCAAACCTGAGACAACTGGAGCAGTTTGCTCATGAGGAGTGGGCCAAAATACCTGCTGAGAGGTGCAGAAGTCTCATTGACAGTTACAGAAATCGTTTGATTGCAGTGATTGCCTCAAAAGGTTGTGCAACAAAATATTAAGTTAAGGGTACCATCATTTTTGTCCAGGCCTGTTTCATGAGTTTGTTTTTTTAAAATAATTCTGTTGAACCACAATTCAAAAGCATTGACTGAGTTTCATTGGTTAATTTTCATAGAATTTTTATTTATTACCACTTTTGTCAGATTCAAGTTATTTGTGTGACCATTGTGGGTTTTTATTTCATTAACAGAGGGGTACCAACAATTTTGTCCACATCTGTATATATATTCACCGCCATCACTACTCCCCGTGGTGTTCTACTGTTCCTATTCCTGCCTTGTTTTTGTTCTCTTCATGCCATCTGGTTGAAGCTCTATCGTGTTTTTTCCAAGTTTTGTTATTTAGCCCACAGTTCCGTCCTATGAGGTCCATTAAAGTCTGTACATTTAATCACCATATGGCGTTCTGGTCTTTTTCAGCCCTCGGGCTATTCATTATTTTGTCCTTTTTAATAAATCCTCAAACTAAAGTCCAGCATTTGGATCTTGTATTTCACCCAGGAGGGGCTCAACTCTGACAATCATATGGTTTCACCCTGCAGAGATCGCCAGCCTGGAGACAGACAACAGTTCACTCTCACATTCAGACTTATGAACAATGTGGAATCCCCAGTTAATGCTGATGAACACCTTTGGACTGTGGGAGGAAACATGAGTACCTGGAGAGAACCCACCCAAACACGGGTAGAACATGCTAACTCCACACAGAAAGGTCCCGGCTGGTCAGCTCTTGGGTTCAAACTCAGCACCTTCTTGCTGTGAGGCGATAGTGCTAACTACTGGACCAAGCAGAATCAGAATCAGAATCAGATTTATTGCCAAGCACATTTACAAGTAAACAAGTAAACATACGAGGAATTTGACTTGACATTGGGCGCGCACGAAAGGCGCATCCCAATGACGTGGCAGCCATGAAGGGCGCCTGTCATATGGGGGGGGGGGTGAAGAGGGGGGAGGGGGGAAGGATAGGGAAAAACACAATAGGAGAGAGAAAAAAGCATTGTTGATCAAAATAGAGCTCATTTTATGACCAAAATTTTGATTACAAGAAAAAAACTCTCAAATGCACAATTAGCAGACAATAGATCACACAATGACAAAGCAGTAGTTGAGAGAGTCAGTGTATTGTGAATATATATCAGTAATTGTGTCAGTAATGTAATGTTGAATGCAAGTGTAGGTGTGTCAAGTGCTAGTGAACAGCAGAGGGCGCCTCCTGGCAGTGGATAGATGTTAAAGTCATGTGATCTAAACAGTCTAGAGTCTCTCTCTCTTGCTTGCAGATGGTAAATTGTCACATGGTGCACTGTCCTTGAGCGTTCATCTGCTGAACAATAACAACTGTGTCATTGTTTGGGTTAGCAGGCAGGCAGAGCCGCTCCTTCCGCTTATCTTCATCGGGAGGAATGTAAATACGGGGCACCAAAGACAAGGTCAAATCAAATCAGCACAGTGCACTCAGAGAATAGAATTTTTCCTCACCCGTGCAATTCTGTGCTTTCATAATTTCCATGTGCAGGCTTAAACTTTTTTCCATGGAGAGCACAGGGCTCCAGATGTATTCCTCCACTGAATCACTCTCATTCAGTTCACCGTTTGCCGCTACTCGTGCCCTCCCCAACTGGTCGAATTTGATGAAGGAGCTTGCCGGGTCCGCTTTGATCAGCTCTCTCATCTTCCTTCAATTTCTGATGCATCAGGGAACTTCACAGCCAAAAATAGAAGTCCTGAGATCATAACCAATAATGTTTCCACAGACACATGAATTCCAATGTCCATGAGTCTCCTCGCAGGTTCCAATTCTTGGGCTCCCCCTTGGCCCGATTCTTCTGCCTGGGTTACGAGAAAAAACCAACGTTACCAATGTTCATGTGTGGAGGAAACATGAAACATGGAGAGATGTTTGAATTGACTTTGGTAAATTATCAGAGAAGGCATCCATATCCTCAGTTCATGTGTTTGTCTCTGAAATCCTGTTGAACACAAGAACACTCGTTTACAAACAGAACCAGAACATTTACGAATATAGTCAGAACAATGGCCTTGAAGACAACCAGAACACATGCATCCAAACACCACCAGAACAATGCCGTACGAATAAACCCAGAGCAATCTCGTATGAACAAAACCAGACTTAAACCATGCTTCCTGTTGGCAGTAACCAGAGTTTCAAAATAAAAGTTTTTCACTTTGCCCCTTTGACGGTATGCTGTTAGCAACCCATTTCACCTGTTAACAACTTTTTAATGCTAATTCTTACCTGCAGAACTCCCAGAAGGGGATGGGCCTGGAGCAGACAGTGGTCCAATACCACTACACCATGTGGCCCGACATGGGCGTCCCTAAATTCGCTCTGCCGCTGCTCAACTTCATCAGGACGTCATCCCGCTCTCAGACAGACGACATGGGGCCGATGGTGGTTCACTGCAGGTGAGATCAGACATCACCTGTCTAGCGTCATGTGACCAAACCTCCGCTCACTTAGATTTGTTTTTGTGAGCAGTGCCGGCGTTGGACGAACAGGAACCTACATAGTCCTGGACAGCATGCTGAAGCAGATCAGAGACGAAGGCCTCGTCAGCATCACTAGATTCCTCAAACAGATCCGCACACAGAGGAACTTCCTGGTTCAGACTGAGGTCAGACATTTATTATGTAACTATTACTGCATCATAAAAAAGTCAGGCTGCTCCAGATAAGGATTCTGGATAAAACTGGTTTGGATTTGTGTGCCCAGTAATTACATTAACCAAGAGGATTTCCTCCAATAACAACTCACTTCATAAATAATCAAATAAATGAATCAATAAAATCAATAAAAACTCACTATAAAGTGACACCGGAGTTGACTCTCCTGGGGCCTCACGTACAAAGACTTGCGTGGATTTCCAACTTAAAGATGATGTACATTTAAATCAAGAAAACGCTGTAAGCAAAAAAAAAAAAAATCCAGATGTATGAAACCGTCCATACACAGGAATCCAAGCACATTTCCTTTGTACATTCCGATCTGCTTGAAATTGAATGCACGTGAGGAAATACTGGACTCTTCCCTTGACACGCCTCCATTTGAATATGCAACTAGATGCAAATAGGTATGCAAATAGATATATACAAGCCCAGCATGTCTGATTCTCCTGTATCCACAATGAAAAATAATGGATTGAATGGAATTCAATTCAATTCAACTTTATTTATATAGCCCCATTTCACAACAACAGTCATCTCATAGCACTATCAACTGTAGGGGGGACCCCCACAGTTGCAGAAAGACCCCAGCAATCAGGCGATCCCCTGTGAGCAAGCACTTGGCGACGGTGGAGAGGAAAAACTCCCTTTTAACAGGAAGAAACCTCCAGCAGAACCAGGCTCAGGGAGGGGCAGTCATCTGCTGCGACTGGCTGGGGGGTGAGGGGATAGAGAAGAAGAAAAGAACAGACATGTAGAGAGCAAACAGCACGATGGGGACTCAATCTATGGGAGAGAACAAACAAATGTTAATGACCAGCAAAAAAAAAAAAAATATTTCATAGAGAGTGAGGAAAGGAGTGAGGCCCAGTGCATTACTGGAGGTCCCCCGCCTGACTAAACCTATTAGCAGCATAACTAAGGGAGGGTTCAGAAACACATGATCCCTCCCTAATTGTAGGCTATATCAAAAAGCTAGCTCTGTCCTGGGGCAACGCCTTGATCCGATGGAGGAGATAGGAGAGAGAAGGATGGTGGCTAAACTGTCATCTCTGCTGGAGTCCGAGTTCCACCCTATGCAGGACATACTGGATGCACTGAGGAGCTCATTTAGCAGCAGACTACATCATCCCAGGTGCACAACCGAGAGGTTTCGTAGGTCCTTCCTACCAACGGCTGTCAGACTGTACAACCTAAGCAGGGCTGCTCGCAGAGATAGCAAAAAGACGTAACAAACTAATAGTTTTTTTTGAATGCAAAAGATGCAATAGACTTACACAATGGTCCCCTCCGGCATACAACTAGGAACATACCGGTCGCTATGGAGGGTGAGAATATGTATGGGCACATAATCATACCATGTAGGATAACTAAATAGACGGTTATGCTGTTTCATCCCACCTAGCAACAATGCTCTGCACTGTGTGTGTTTATATATTTACATATTTATTCCATCTAGCTACAATGCTCTGCACTGGGTGTGTTTATATTTATATATCTATATATTTATTCCATCTAGCTACAATGCTCAGCACTGGGTGTGTTTATATTTATATATCTATATATTTATTCCATCTAGCTACAATGCTCCGCACTGTGTTTTTATATATCTACATATTATTCCATCTAGCTACATTGCTCCGCACTGTGTGTGTTTATATACTTGCATATTTATTCCACCTAGCTGCAATGCTCCGTACTGTGGGTGTTTATATATTTACATATTTATTCCATCTAGCTACAATGCTCTGCACTGTGTGTTCATATATTCATATATTTATTCCATCCAGCTACAATGCTCTGCACTGTGTGTCTGTGTGTGTGTGTATATATATTTTATAGTAATATGTACATATGTATATTAGCTGCTCTCGCTTGCTTGTTTTTTTTTCTTGCCTTCTGATTGTTGCTGTGAGTGTTGCTATCCCTGTGCTGTTGCAATCCTGGAATTTCCCCGTTGTGGGACTAATAAAGGCTTATCTTATCTTATCTTATCTTATCAAAAAGGTAGGTTTTAGCCCTATTCTTAAAAACAGAGATTGAGTCTGACTCCCGAATCCAGATTGGCAGCTGATTCCACAGGAGAGGAGCTTGATAACTGAAGGCTCTGCCTCCCATTGTACTTTTGGAGATTCTAGGTATTACAAGTAATCCTGCATTTTGGGAGCGTAGTGCTCTGTTAGGATGATACGGTAGTATCAGATCTTTTAAATAAAAAGGAGCCTGATTGTTTAGAGCTTTGTAAGTAAGAAGAAGGATTTTAAACTTAATTCTAAACTCTATGGGAAGCCAATGAAGGGAGGCCAGAACCGGAGAGATATGATCTCTCTTTCTAGTACCTGTTAAAACTCTTGCTGCAGCATTTTGGATCAGCTGAAGACTTTTTAAAGATGTTTTAGGACAGCCTGATAATAAAGAATTACAATAATCTAATCTAGAGCTAACAAAAGCGTGGATCAGCTTCTCAGCATCACTCTGAGACAAGATGCTCCTAATCTTGGCAATATTACGCAAATGATAGAAGGCAGTCTTAGAAACAAATTTAATATGTGAATTGAAGGACAAATCCTGATCAAAAATAACTCCAAGGTTCCTCACAGAGCTATTAAGAGAAAGAGTAACTGCATCCAAACTGAAAGTTTGATTTGGAAAGGAATTTCTAAGTTTTTTTGGACCAACAAGAATGATTTCAGTCTTATCTGAATTTAATAGCAGGAAATTACAAGTCATCCAAGCTTTGATTTCCTTAAGACAGGCTTCTAACTTGGCTAATTGATTAGTATCATCTGGCTTCATTGACAGGTATAATTGTGTGTCATCTGCATAACAATGAAAATGTATACAGTGCTTTCTAATAATGTTGCCTAACGGAAGCATATATAAACTAAAAAGAGTAGGGCCTAGCACAGATCCCTGTGGAACTCCATGACTAAGCTTTGAGCTGAGAGAAAACTCATCATTTACATGAACAAACTGGAACCTATCAGATAAATAAGATCTAAACCACTGTAACGAAGTTCCATTAAGTCCAACATAGTGTTCTAATCTATCAAGTAGAATATTATGATCGATAGTATCAAAAGCTGCACTAAGGTCTAAAAGGACAAGTACAGAAACTAGTCCATTATCAGATGCAATGAGGAGGTCGTTAGTGACCTTCGTTAAGGCTGTTTCAGTACTATGATGGATTCTAAACCCAGATTGAAACTCTTCAAGTAAACCATTTCCCTGCAGGTGGTAAAATAATTGCGTAGCAACAACTCTTTCTAAGATTTTTGAAATGAAAGGGAGATTAGAGATTGGTCTATAGTTAGCTAAAGCTCCTGGATCTAGCATTGGCTTTTTGAGTAAGGGTTTAATTACAGCCGTTTTAAAAGCCTGCGGTACATGGCCTAAAGTTAATGAAGAATTGATTATATGAAGAATAAAGCTACCAATAAGTGGGAAGACTTCTTTAAATAACCTAGTAGGAATAGGGTCTAAAAGACAAGTTGAAGGTTTGGATGAGGAAACTATTTTGTCTAACTCACAAAGGTCGATTGGAGTAAACTCATCAAGACAGACATCAATAGAAGGAGTTGTAGTAGTTACAGTATTTAAGTTAACTGTGGGAAGAATCTGATTGATTTTATCTTTGATGGATGAAATTTTATTATTGAAAAAGTTCATAAAGTCCTGACTAGTAAGCTCTAAGGGGATGCTAGGATTGACAGAGTCCTGACTCTTTGTCAACCTGGCTACAGTACTGAAAAGAAACCTGGGATTATTCTTGTTCTCTTCTATTAATGCAGAGTAATAACTCGTTCTAGCTTTTCTAAGAGATTTTTTATAAGTTAAAAGATGATTTCTCCAAGCTAAATAGATTTCATCTAAATTAGTAGAGCGCCATTTTCTTTCTAATTGACGAGTCTTCTGTTTTAAGCTACGAGTTTCTGTGTTGAACCAAGGAGTTAAAAATCTCTGATTAGACTTTTTCTTTTTTAAGGGGGCCACCAAATCTAGAGCCTGATGCAGAGAAGCTGAAACACTATCCACCATGTTATCAATTACAGAAGGAGCAAGCTGTCTATAGCTTATTTCCGTTGTGTTGACACATGGCATAGAGGAAACAATCTGCATAAATTTGGAAACAGCATCATCTGAGAGGCATCTACTGTGATAATATTTTTCTTTAGGAGCCAAATAGTCAGAAATAGTAAAATCAAAGGTTAACAGACAATGGTCTGACAGTACAGGGTTATGAGGAGACACTACAAGATTTTCTATTTCTATGCCATATGTCAGAACAAGGTCCAATGTATGGTGGAGGTAATGAGTAGAATTTCCTACTTTCTGAGAAAACCCAATCGAGTCTAATATTGAATTAAAAGCCACATTAAGGCAGTCACTATCTACATCCACATGTATATTAAAGTCCCCTACTATAATTATTCTATCAGATTTCAGCACTAAATCAGCTAAGAAATCAGCAAAGTCGGATAAAAATTCTGAATAGGTTGATGGGGGACGATAAACTATGGCAAATAAAATTGGGTTTAACCTGAAATTGCTAAAGTGCCCAACACTGAGGACCAGGCCCTCAAAGGAATTATAACATGTTTTTTGCTTTACATTAACTAGTAATTTGGAATGGTAAATTGTTGCTACTCCTCCTCCACGACCAGAACTTCTGGGATATTGACAGTTTAAATAACCAGAGGGAGTTGATTCATTTAAACCAACATAATCCTCTTGCCCTAACCAAGTCTCTGTAAGGGAAATTAAATCAATCTGATGATCAATTAACAGATCATGGACTAACAGAGACTTGGGAGTTAGAGACCTAATATTTAATAAACTACATTTAATTTTTAAATTATGAGGAGGAACAGAGGCCAAATCATTCAATTTAGAGGCTTTATGTTTAATTTGAGTTTTACCAATATTTCACAGAATGTGATTTGGAGGCGCTGCTGAATAAGGCAGAGGCACGTAAAAACATTTTGTTTGGTACACTGTCCTCTGGCATTAGCACTGGATACAGGTAATTTAATAGCCTGCTCCCAGCCATAGAAGATTAGTTTATTGTTTCGTTTATTCAGACAGGGATAAGAAGGAGAAGTTTATTTAACTTTGACATATTTGTTGCTGTTGTTCGTCCGTCGTTCTCGATGACCAAGGACATTACAGGGAAGAGGACTGGGTGCGGTGTGTCTGCCTGTGGCTGATCAGTCCGATGCGGGTGCAGAAGGCTCTGCCACAGGTCGGGCACAGGTGGTCTGTGCAGGCAGAAGATACAGGGGTGGCTCTGGACTTGCGAAGGTCATGTTTTCTCTGGGCCTTGGCAATCCTGTTCAGTTCAAAGGAGGCAGCACCTTTGCTGGTACAGCTACGCCAGTCTGGTCAGTCTAGCGCTAGGATCTCTCAGGTGTCAGGACCGATGTCAAAGCTCTTCAGGGAGGCCTTAAAAGTGTCTTTGTAGCACTTCTTCTGACCACCCTGTGAGCACTTGTCCTCTGCTAGTTCACCGTAGAACAGCCTCTTTGGTAGGCATAAGTCAGGCATATGAACAAGGTGGCCACGGGCTCTCTTGAGCAGGGTGTGGATGCTAGGCAGCTCAGCTCGGGAGAGGACCTCTTTGTCAGGGATTTTGTCCTGCCAAGTGATCTTGAAGATCTTCCAAAGGCAGTTCAGATGGAAGCGGTTTAGCTTTCTGGCATGGCACTCGTAGACTGTCTAGGTCTCGCAGGTATACAGTAGAGAAGGCAGGAAAACTGCCTTGTATACCTTCAGTTTTGTGGTCAGCCTGATGCCTCTCCTTTCCCACACTGTTGCACCTAGCCGTCCGAATGCTGAGCTTGCCTTGGCAATGCGCGAATCAACCTTGTCTTCAATGTTGACAGACCTGGAGAGTGTGCTGCCAAGGTATGTGAACTTGTCGACAACCTTGAGTGTCTCCCCGTTGACAGTGATGGCTGGTTCCACATAAGTCTTCTGCGGTGCGGGTTGGTGCAGGACCTCGGTTTTCTTAGTACTGATTATGAGCCCAAAGTTGTCTCATGCAGTGGAGAGGCAGTTCATGCTCTGCTGCATCTAGGCCTCTGTAGCGGCATTGAGTGTGCAGTTGTCTGCGAACAGGAAATCATGCACTGAGTCCCCTTCCACCTTAGTTTTGGCTTGGAGCCTCCTCAGGTTGAAGAGCCTGCCATCCATCCTGTACCTGATCCTGATGGTGCTCTCTTCATCATCGCAGAAGGCATCAAAAAGCATGGCTGTGAACATCATGCTGAAAAGTGTGGGCGCGAGTACACAGCACTGCTTGACCCCGTTGGTGACTGGGAAAGCTTTGAAGGAGTGTCCATCGTTCAGTACTCGAGTAAGCATGCCGCCGTGGAACTAGCGCACCATAGTGATGAGCTTGTCCGAGCCGCCAAACTTCACCATGATCTTCCACAGCTACTCACGATTGACGGTATCAAAAGCCTTGGTCAGATCTACAAATGTTGTGTAGAGGTCCCTGTTTTGCACTTGACACTTTTCCTGAAGTTGGTGTGCGGCGAACATCATGTCAGCAGTTTCACAACCCTCTCTGAAGCCACATTGGCTCTCTGGCAGGTGACCGCCTTCCATGTGCTGAATGAGGGAGTTGAGAAGGACTCTTGCGAGGATCTTGCCGGTGATGGTGAGGAGAGAGATCCCACGGTGGTTGTCGCAGGATTGCCTGTTTCTTTTTCTCTTGTAGAGATGGACAATGGAGGTGTCCTTGAGCTCTTGGGGGTAACTTCCTGCTGCCACATGGTCTGAAAGAGCTCAGTGAGTATCTGTATTAGAACTGGTCCTCCTACCTTGTAGATTTTAGCTGAGATTTAGTCAGAGCCTGGTGCTTTGCTGTTCGAAAGGAGTTTGATTGCTTTTTGGACTTCTGATTCCGTTGGAGGTTCTGCCAGAGACGTGTTCACCTCTGCTTGGGGCATGCAAGTGATGGCTTCTGCATTGATGGACAAAGGTCTGTTCACGACGCTGCTGAAATGTTCTGCCCATCTTTCCAGGATTGTGTTCTTGTCAGTGAGGAGAGTGGGCCCGTCAGGACTGAGCAGTGGTGAAGTTCCACAAGACTGATGCTCGTAGCTGTCTTAAGGGCATCATGGAAGTGTTTGGAGTTGTTGCTGTCAGCTCACTGCTGTATTTCAACTGCCTTTTTGCTGAGCCAGAAGTCCTGCATCTTTCTGAGCTTTGCCTGCACCTTTCCTTTGATGGAGTTGAAGGTTGCCTTCTTAGAGGCAGATCTGCTGTCTTGCTGGTATGCTTTGTGGGCTTTATGCTTCTCGTCAAGCAGCTTTTGGATGGCCTCATCGTTTTCATTGAACCAGTCTTGGTGTTTGTGTATGTTCTGACCCAGATGAGTGAGTGACGTGTCGTACACCATGTCTCTGAAAGCTCCCCAGTCTTCTTCTGCTCCGTACGCCCCGAGGTCAAGCTGACTAAGCCTGCTGTCCAGGTCCTCACTGAGGTTCTGTCACACAGAGTGCTGTTCCAGCTTGCTAATATTGAGTCGGTTGTTTGCCTTTCTCCCCTGTGGACGCCGTTTGTGCTGGATGTGCATGTTGTTCTTTGAGAGAATGAGTCTGTGATCCATCCAGTAGTCTGCACCACACATAGCCTTCATCACTCTAACGTCCTGCCTGTCTCTTCTTCTCACAGTGATGTCATCAATCAGATGCCATTTCTTGCTGCGTGGATGCGTCCAGGAAGTCTTGTTGCAATTTGGCAAGCGGTGGACAGTATTAGTGATCAGAAGGTCAAGAGAGGTCCACGTCTTCAACAGAAGAAGACCGTTGCTGTTGCACTTTCCAACTCCATTTCTCCCAAGGACGCCTTCCCATGTCTGGTAGTCTGTACCAACTCTGGTGTTAAAGTCTCCAAGAACAATGAGTTTGTCCTTCGGTACATCTTCAATGAGAGTCTCTAAGTCTTCATAAAACTTGTCTTTGATTTCATCAGGGTTTGTCATGGTGGGGGCATATGCACTGATGAATGTGGCATGGCGTTTTCCTCAGAGGGGGAGCCGCAGGCTCACGAGGCGGTCGTTGGTTCCTTTGGACAGGCTGGTAAGCTTGCTGATCAGATTGGATCTGATTGCGAAACCCACTCCTGCTTCACGGCATTCTTCGCTGCCTCGGCCGCTCCAGAAAAAGGTGTAGCCGGCTTTGACTTCTGTCAGCTGACTTTCGTCTCCAAACCTGGTCTCGCTCAGAGCTGCAATGTGGATGTTGTACCTGCTGAGTTCTCTTGCGACAAGTGCTGTCCGTCTCTCAGGTATGTCTGCTTTGAAGCTGTCCATGAGCGTTTGCACATTTCAAGTGCTAATGGTGAGTGATGTCACCTTAGTTGATTTCTTTTGGGGGCGGCGGTTGCGCAGGTGTAGTGTGACCGACTACTGATCAGAGGGTCATGAGTTCCATTCCTGCTCTGTCTGCTGTCCGCTTGTCAAAGTGTCCTTGAGCAAGACACTGAACCCCCAGTTGTTCCTGGTGGCCTGGTTAGCGCCTGTGTGTATGGCAGCTCTGCTGCCATCAGTGTGTGAATGTGTGTGGGAATGGGTGGATTGCAGGATCTGTAAAGCGCTTTGGTCATCCTAGATGAAAAGAAAAGCGCTATATAAGTGAACGCCATTTACCATTTCTTTTGAGAATTTCTACTGCTAGGGTGGGATCCCCGCCAGCCGTGGCTTGTTTGCCAGGGTTATCAAAGCAGACTATGTTTAGGGCACCTTTTCTAGCCCCCTCCTCAGGCCATGGAGGTGAGCAGAGCGAATCCTAAAGAGGGCTGCTCAGACACCCAGGGACTGCCAAACTCTGTTACTGCTTTGGTCCAGTAGAGAGCAACCCTATGCCCTGGGTCGCCTGTGTGTGGGATTGTGGATACAGCTTCCAGTGTTTCCGCACCTGCTGCTTCATCACGTGCCCATCACCACAGGACTTGGGGGGGGGGGGGGTGAAAAGGAAATTGCGGGAAGGGTGATGTCTTGACTTGCGCGTGAATTTGATTTAAGTGAGGGAGAGTTGCGCAGGGTCATCAGCCTCACTCTCTCATCCCAGCCTATCTGGATCCAGTGGCAAGACGTAGTCAAGACGGCTGGAGATAGGTTAGGATGCAGTGGCTGGCCAGCAGTGTCCTACGTGTCTCACTGTGCCCTAGTTATGCTCCACAACGCTTTGCTGGGTTTGCCTTCCTGCCCATTGAGTCAATCTGGTGGTTTCCTCAGTGCAGTCCACCAGGTCCAGTCTACGCATGCGTAAGTAGACAAGCCCTACCACATTGAGGGTTTCAAACCTGTCGGTTACCCTCACCTGGTTTTACCATGGTTAAAATCACCCGTGACGGCCATAAATGTGTCAGGGTTCTTCTCCAGTAATGTGGCAGTAGTGGAGCTGATGATGTCACAGGCCACTGCTGTATCAGCTGATGGAAGGACGTAGACAATAATTACAATAGTACATGTGAACTATCACGGTATATAGTAAGGTCACATACTGACAGCCAGCAGTTCGGTGTCCAGGCTGCAGCACTGTTCCTTCACATGTGTCCACTATTGCATCACCTTTCATTTACAAGAAGTGCCAATCCTCCTCCCCTCTTTTTCCCGTTACTTATAATGCCCCTGTTATAAGTCTTATAACTGGTATCACTATGTTGATATCCAGGATCTGAGTGTAACCACGTCTTTGTAAAACACATGATACTACACTCACGATATTTCCTTTGCGTCCTAACCACCCGTATAAATTGTTAACTCTCGTGGTCTCTGTAGGAACAGTTTACTTTAGTTTTAGTTAACCTTGTGCGATCTTAACATTCTGTTTAGTCCCCTTGTCCTACGGGTCAAAAATGACCCGCCCTACCAAAGCCCCAAAATAAAGCAGCTTAATTGAATTTTAAATCCAAAATCTATTTTGCATGATGAAACAACCTGTTATTTATCAATTCAACTCAATTTAATTCATTTTTTATCATGTATTTTTTGTTACACAATACAAAAAGACGATCACCAGTGACCATTATTACACTTTTTTACCACAAACCAACTGTCATAACACTTTTCTTTTACACAGTAAAATTATATTATATTATAGTATTATATAAATATGATGTAATTACTTCTGAATTAATTATATTGAAAGGTAAAAAATACAGTCAACAATCTGGAACTTTTTTGTCAACAGTTTATTCTTTTATATTTTTTAGGAAGTGAATTATAAAAATACTTCTCTCATAACACAACAAAACAACAAAATGTTGCTTGACTTTGTGAACAATTTTCAACATCAACTCTATTTAGCACATGTAGGACAGTGTGTGCAAATGTGAGAATGGGCTTTGCAGATGTATTTCTCACATGTGCAGCACACAGCTTTTGTCTTGCAGTTCTTCTTCCAGGGGCAGAACTGGCACCTTTTTCTTTTGACTGACCCAGCTGCAGCCTCAGGTGGATCAGGACAAGATTCAGCTTCCTGAACAGTTTCCACAATGGCTGCAGAGACTTCTGTGCGGGGCAGGCGCTCCCTTCTCTCAATGCATGGGGTGACAAGAGCCTTTCCCAACTACTCAAGGAACATCCTTCTCTTGTTTTTCTTCCCTGACATCCAGGTCGGGTTGATCTCCTGCCATATCACAAAGGCATTATATGAGGACACATCAATGATGTTATGGAAGATGACCAGGGGCCAGCGTGCAGTCATCCTTCTGCAGCTGTACGTTCCAATAACCTTGTCGAGGTTGTCCACGCCTCCTTTATTGCAGTTATAGTCGAGGATGATGGCTGGCTTCCTGTCCTCACCATCACTGATTTCAGCTGTCTTGTGCAGTGTGCTCAGCAGGGCCACGTTCTTGTTCCATTTTGGAAGCCAAGAAACAAGAGTGGTGGTGGGAGTGAAGGCAAACTTTGATGAGAAGACCGCTCTGCCTCTTGTTGCGAGGAGTGCAGGGGGGAGTTCAGGCTTATTCTTCCAAACTGTGCCAACCATGGTCATCTTCCTTTTCAGGAGCTGCTGGCCGAGTTCATAGGAGGTGAAAAAATTGTCACATGTGACATTGTGCCCCCTCAGTCCATCTGTCAATTCAAGCACAACCTGCATCTCCTGGTTCTTCTCTGGTGTTCCACTCGGCATCTTCCCTGTGTACACTTGCATATTCCATGCATAGCTGGATTTTGCATCACAGGCCACCCATATTTTGATGCCATATTTTGCTGGCTTGCTTGGCATATACTGCCGGAAAGGACAGTGACCTGTTGATTTAAAAAAAAAAAGAGATTACAATCACTGAGTGTGAGTGTCACAGAAAACTGCATGAATCAAGGATGTTACATCACAATAAAATAAAAAATATTTCAGGTAAGTAACATTGCTTATATGAAAATAAAAAAAATTACCTTTGAATGGAACCAACTGCTCATCTACTGTGACTTCAGGCCCAGGGTTGTAGAGGTATGGCAGACGCTCAACCCACTTGTTCCAGACCTCTCTGATGGCTGCCAGTTTGTCCGTCACACACCTTGCTGGTCTTGACTCACAGTTGTCAAATCTCAGTATTCTTGAGAAAGTGTGAAAGATATTTCAGCAGCATCATGGCATGAAAAATTGCCCTTCCACTCTCTGCATCCCAGAGACTATATGTAGCCTCGCCACGGGACCTATATACACCTGCTAATATCAAAAGCTCTATGTAGCCAGGCAGGTCAATCTCATCCATATTTTTCCAGTTTTCTCCATATTTCCAGAAAATCTCCAAATTTGTATTCTCCAGGATGATTTTTTCGATGGCTGGTGTGATGAACCGGAGAAGAGTGGATGAAATGTCCTGGACATGGGCAGCTGAATACCTTGTTGGCCTTGGAGTCATCCTTATGATGTTTGGTGCTGCTGTTCTCCCCTGCTTGCTGTCTGAATTTGATGAGGACCATGCAATTTTGCTGTTCTTTGACAAAAATGTCTCTCTGTCAGCTTGAGGGATTTCCTCTTCTTCTTCATCTGAAGATGCATCATCCTCTGGGTTGCATTCCTCCCCATCTTCTTCTTCAGATACATCTTCATCTCCTTGTTCCTCCTGAGCTCCTGAAAATATCTCATTGAGGACCTGTTGGACAGTGAAATGTCTACTCATGGCTTCAGCAAGGAGCCAACTAGGGGTTCTTTGATTCAGGGTACCTTTATATCCTCTATACTGAATTTGTTTTTATTATGTCTGAGATTGTTTTTTTGTTTTGTCTGGGAGCTTGTGTGATGTGAGGGGTTAGCTGCAGATCAAAAGTGCAGGTGTAGGTCAAATGCAAGTTCAATTCGTACATCAATCCAGATTCTTTGATGTGTGTGTGTGTGTGTGTGTGTGTGTGTGTGTGTGTGTGTGTGTGTGTGTGTGTGTGTGTGTGTGTGTGTGTGGCCTTTGAACTTTTTTCTGGTGTTTAAATGCTTTTATAATTCACGGGTCAAAAATGACCCATAAGACAATCTTTGTACCCTAGTGGTGCACAGCCCACATGGAAACATAAACAAAAACAAAGTATCACTTTTTCTAATGATGAGGTCCCTTTAGGAAAAGTCATAAAATTTCAAGTTGGAAAAAGATAGTTTAAGGTATTTTTTCTACAGCTAAACATGGTAGTGGGTCACTTTTGACCCGCAAGACAACACAAGGGTTTTAACCATTTGTATAAATCATTAACTCTCCTGGTGTTACAGCCCTCTCCTTTCTGGAGTTGGACCTCTCTGTGTTTTTTTTTTTTTTTTCCTATGCTGTAGGTGGAGCCACGAAGGACTGTCCCTGGCTGAGAGGTGCCTATTAAGGTCATCTCTGTGTGCCTCTCAGTAGCATTAGGCTCATGTGGAGACCAGTCGCGTCTCTGCTTTGCCGTGAAATTGTTCTACTCCCACTGGGGGCCTGTCGCCTTCTGTGTTTATGCTCTGCCTACTGCCTGGGTTTTGTCGTTGGGTCAGGATTGTACTGGCAGCCCCCTGGTTGACTGTAGCCTGGAGGGTTTCTGGTTTTAGGTATGCCGCTGAGCAACATTAGAGCCCTGAAAAAGGCATGATATCGCCGGGTTGACCTGTGATTTGTTTTCTTTTTATTTTCCTTCACACACACACACACACACACACACACACACACACACACACACATACACACACACACCACTGATTTTACAGACACTTTCTTTTATTTCTCAACTTTAATAAATAACTTATTGTTTAAATTGGCACCTCTATGTGCTCTCCCTTCTTTGTCTAAGCCAGTGAGCCAAGCTTGTGGCACCTGGTCTCTGTAGGAACAGTTTAGTTTAGTTTTAGTTAACCACCCATATAAATCCTGAACTCTCCTGGTCTCTGTAGGAACAGTTTAGTTTTAGTTAGCCACCTGTATAAATCGTTAACTCTCCCGGTCTGTGTAGGAACTGATTAGTTTAGTTTTAGTTAACCACCCATATAAATCCTTAACTCTCCTGGTCTCTGAAAGAACAGTTTAGTTTTAGTTAGCCACCCGTATAAATCGTAAACTCTACTGGTCTCTGTAGGAGCAGTTTAGTTTTAGTTAACCACCTGTGTAAATCGTTAACTCTCCTGGTCTGTGTAGGAGCTGATTAGTTTTAGTTAACGGTCATGAATGGCCCATCCGGTGCAGAAAGACAGACCCACACGCTGGACTGCAGTAGTGCCATTTAATGAAAGAAAATACAAAACAGTGCAGAGAACAAAAATACAAACTAGGGTAACTTACAGAAAAAGGCACTCCAGAGCCGGAATTGCTCTGGAGGAGATGAAGAGATTACACAGAGGAATAAAGTCCATTCAAATCACATCAAGACTGTCACAGAGAAACAATAAGCTGACAGTGCTTAAAAAATAGACAGACAAATGAGCAGCAGGAGCAAGCAGGTGAGCGGGCAGGTGACCTAATTATCCAACTACTCACAGCTGAGATGGCTGAGGAGCAGGCAGTGAGTAGTTGGTGGGAGTGTCTGGGAAGGAAGGAAGGAATTCATGTCACAAAACCAAAAATATACACAGAACCAGACAAAAATAATCACAATAGACATTAAAGTTAGAGTCTGGGCTCTGTGGGAACACTGCGGCCAGACTCAGGACAGAGCCCCCCCCCTTTAAGGGGTGGATTCCAGACACCTCCAGGTAACACCCAAAAAGACCCCCCCCCCATCCCCCGAGAGAAAAAGGTACAGCAAAAAAACACCCCGGATGGGAGGTGGGGGAAACAGGTTAGGAGGGAGCAAAAATATGGAGTCCGCTCAGGACCCACACCCATGCTATGCCAAGTGGTATGAGCCGGGTGGCCTGCCAGAGAATATGGGCCACCCAACCCAGTGGCTCAGTCTATCGGGTGGCTAGCCAGAGCTCTTTAGCCAACAAGACCAGAGGGGTGACCAAGGAGGTGGTTCCCCCACGGGGAGGCCTGGTGAAGGGAAGAAGGGCCAAAGGGGGGGATCACGACGGTATCTGGCAGCAGAGGGGGAACCATGATGGTGTCAGGCAGAGGAGGGGAGGCCTCGATGTCCTTGGTGGTCCTGGGCTGAGAAATGGTTGCACCCATGGCGGTCCCAGACTGGGACGTAGCTGCACCCATGGTGGCTCCGGACAGGAGTATTGCGGCACCCGCGGTGGCTCCAGGCTGGATCATTGCGGCACCCGCGGTGGCTCCAGGCTGGAGCATAGCAGCACCCGCAGGGGGCATGGACTGGGCCAATGTTGCACCCGTGGTGGGCCCAGGCTGGGCCAGTGCTGCACCCACAGTGGGCCCAGACTGGGCCAATGCTGCACCTACAGTGGGCCCGGGCTGGGCCAGTGCTGCACCCACGGTAGACCCCAGGCTGGGGTGTAGCACCCATGGCAGGCCCATACTGGAGCGCAGCTTCCACGTTGGATTTAGGCTGGGGCGCAGCACCCACGAGGGTCCCCAACCAGGACACAGCACCCATGGAGACTTGGACCGAGGAGGAGGAACCCAGATGATGGCCTCGGGCAGAGGGGGAGCTGTACCCTCGGAGGTCCCAGGCTGTGCATCTGCAGGTCCCGGACAATGCATCTGCAGCAACCTCCACTGTGGGGGAAGCTGGACCCATGGTTGCCTCGGGCAACAAGCCTTGACCCACAGAGACATCTGGCTGTGCTGGAACCTTCTCGGTGACCCTGGGAGAAAGCTCAGATGGTACAGACAAAGAGACAGGGTCAGGGTCACTAGCAGCGGCGGAGCCTGGCGAGGTGAGCTCAGGTGCAGCTGACGGCTGCACCCAACTCTCCTCACAAAGAGCCAGGGAAGATTTTTTCCCGAACTTGCCTGAGCTCGAGCTCCACCGCCATCCAGGACTCTGTCGATCCAGACGAAGATGACGTCTCCAGCCCAGTCTTTGGGAGATCCAGCTCTGTCTCTATCTCTGCTGCGTTGGCATCCGCAGCAGGCATGATGGTGGATGCAGTCCTGATGCCCCCAGGTGAAATGACCCATGCTAGTGGCTCATGTGGCGTAGCAGCTGGGTGTCGGCTCACCGTTGGAGCTGGAACTTGGTCCTCCAGGTCCTCAGGCTCCTCCCACATCTGGCAGCTCAATCCCTGAGTCAGCGGGCACTCAGTGGCCAAAGGAGAGGACACGGAGAGGGCTGGTGAACAATTAATAACTGCAGCATGTGGGGAGAGCTCAGAGGACTGGATTTCCTGAGCCTCCCTACCAGGAATCAGGCAAGGCATATCATCATAAATAGAAATAGAATGAAATGAAACTTGCCTGTCTTCCCAGTGTTCGATCTTGCCTGCTGCAGCGTGTGGAAAGTCATCCCTCTCCGTGGCTATGGTGAACGTGGGCCCCTCAGAGGATTGTGGAAGAGCCCCCCTTGTAGTCACAGAGGCCTACATAGCCGGGGAACAAGCAGAGGACCTCTCGGCAGTGGGAGAGGACACCGAAGTGAAGCAAGGAGCAGCAGCAGTAGGGCGGAGTGAAGCTGACGATTCAGCCAGGGAAAAGAAAGCCAAAGGCTGTACTGCAGAGAGAGGCTTCTGCATCGTCGTCGGAGAAATGGCTGCCGGAGAGGCGGGAGTATTCCTCTGGCGGTCCGGAGCAGGATGATGGTGTCGTGGAGCTGATGTAACGGAAGAAGAGGCCAACGTCTGCCAAGGAGAGCGCCTCCATGGTGGCTTTGGTCCAGCGGAAGGTGACCCCATCATCAGCCCGGGAAACACTCGCTGAAGTGCGGAGACTGTGGATAGCAGTTTCATGTATTGCGGATATCTCCACAAGCCGGGGTGTGCCTCCACAATGCCCACCACTCCATTTACGCTCTCCCAGGCCTTCTTTGGTCCAGGAGTGGCAAGAGCCTCATCCACAAAGCTTTGGACGAAATCGGCAGCCCACTACTCCTCAAAGGTCGGGATCCTCGCTGCTGATCTCTCATTAATTGACGAGTGCCGGCGCGCCGGGGAGGCAAGTGAAAGAAAAACCAAAAAAGAGACAAAAAATGCACTGGTTGCAGCAGCTGGGTCTTATTCCTGGTGGCAGTCTTCTGTCATGAATGACCCCTCCAGGGCAGAAAGACAGACCCACGCGCTGGACTGCAGTAGTGCCATTTAATGAAAGAATATACAAAACAGTGCAGAGAACAAAAATACAAACTAGGGTAACTTACAGAAAAAAGGCACTCCAGAGCCGGAATTGCTCTGGAGGAGATGAGGAGATTACACAGAGGAATAAAGTCCATTCAAATCACATCAAGACTGTTGCAGAGAAACAATAAGTTGACAGTGCTTAAATAAGAGACAGACAAATGAGCAGCAGGTGCAAGCAGGTGAGTGGGCAGGTGGCCTAGTTATCCAACTACTCACAGCTGGGATGGCTGAGGAGCAGACAGTGAGTAGCTGGTGGGAGTGTCTGGGAAGGAAGGAACTCATGTCACAAAACCAAAAATATTCACAGAACCAGACAAAAATAATCACAATAGACATAAAATACGCAGAAATAAATTAAGAGTCTGGGCTCTGTGGGAACACTGCACCCAGATTCATGACAGTTAACCGCCCGTATAAATCGCTAACTGTCGTTGTCTCTGCAAGAACAGTTTAGTTTAGTTTTAATTAACCACCTGTATTGATCCTTAACGCTCCTGGTCATTGTAGGAACAGTTTAGTTCAGTTTTTGTTAACCCCTTGTTATGTCGGTAAAATGGCAGCCAAGGACAAGATTGTGTTGAACTGAACACTACTTTATTATAGACTCACTGGTATGATACAAAGCGCTGCCATCAGGCTGAGAGGAGGTAAAGAGACCGCCTCTCTTCCTCACAGCCCTCTTACACCCCGGGTGGCAGTGTAACCGGAAAGGTGCAGCCCAAATACAGTACCTCTTTGTCCTGCTTGGCACGCCGCAGCTCGTTGGGCTGCTGCCTTGAGCGCTCAGACAGCTGGAGATAGCCATCCTCTCTAACAGCCACCACCTGCAGCCAGCCCTGGTCATCCTGTCATTTACATTAGCCCAGAATCCCTCTCGACCGCACCTCCTCTCTGGGTTGGACCACTTCAGCAGCCCCCAGAGGAGCCTGACTCAGCTTCCAGTGTCCCTGTGTGGCATGTCGTTTTACCATGCCAGCTGGTCCTTCCCCACTTGCTTGCATTTTTGCCACCGGCGTCGCCATTATGACCCCCTGCTCTCCGGTCCCTTCCAGCCAAAATCTGGGAGCAGAAGGGGCCCCCCACTCAGTGCCACCCACCGTCACGGGTGTCCTCCGCGTCACCCAGTTCCCTCAACTAGGGCTACTTGGGCACTGACACCGGAACCCTCCCGCGATGGCCCTGAATGGAATTGGTCCTGCACATTGTCCAGATTACAAGCAAAAGTTTGTCCCACACAGCTCCGTCCATCAGCTCCATCCATTGTTCATAGAACCGGCCAGTCCCACAGACCACAGCCTGACCACTCTTCTCCAACCCAAGACTGTGAGAAGGAACTCCACATGGTTTCCCAATCCAACACCGATCTCACCACTCCCGTGTCAGCCAGCAATGGCACTGTCACTCCATCCAGTTCCACCATACAGAACAAATAGCCGTTGCCACCTGGGGATACAGTGCAAACAACCGTGGGAGGCGAAGTGGGGAGATTCACTATGTGTCTCGGATCTCCTCGCTCCAACCTGTAACATGTCCTGGCGAAATGATGCAAGAATCCGCATGTGCCGCAGCATCGTCCTCTTGCCGGACACTCTCTAGCCTTATAACGGTGCTTGGTGGACCCACAACCCAAACACCTGGGTGATCCCGGGGCAGACCTTATCTTTACAGCATTAGTGCATTGTTCATCTTTCTCATCATTGTTGCTGTCCAGGGCCACTGCTTGCGCCATTGACTGTGGTTCAATATGGCGATGCGCCATTCTTTCACCAAGCTCCCGTGATAGCTTGTCTGCTGCTTCACACTGCTGAGCTATCACGACAGCCATGGCTAACGTCATCTCACCCAATTGTGTGATAAGCTTCGACCTTGTCGCCAGGTGAACAGTATGTTCCACCAAGTGGTCACAGACCATCTTGCCCTCCAGCGCTGCAAACTGGCAGTCCTTGGCCAGCTGATCTAGGTCTACTACATACCGCAGTGCTGACTCGCCAACCCGCTGGCGGCGCTGTCAAAACTGGATCCTCTAGGCAATGACGTTTTCCGTGGCTTGAAAATTTCATGCCATTAGCTCAATCACTTCTTCAAAACTATCACCCTCACCTAAGGTACTGAGGATATGTTGTCCTTCCATTCCCAAATTGAGAACCAACAGTCCTTGTGCCCGTAACTTCTCCAGTCTTCCAAGGTCCAATGCCAGTACATAACTTAGGAAAGCGGCAAACTACCTCTCCCAAGGGACGGGTGGCTCACCAGGAAACTCTAGAAATGGCCGAATTGCAGCAACTCCCACGTCCATACTTTTTATTCTTGTCGCCAAATGTTATGTCGGTAAAACGGGAGCCAAGGAAAGACTGTTGTAGCACTGCCACATATGTTATTGCATTGCCCCTTTTATGGATAAAATGGTAAATACATACAGGGTGAGCCTAGTTATCATGTTCCCTGAGCTCAGGGTTTTTTTGTTGTGAATAAAAAACAGTGATGTCCTGTTATTTTTGGGGGGACATTATTTGGACTCTTCACTTTTTCTTGTTTTGTGCTGGCGAAGATTAGGACATTGTCACAGATGGTTTATCGCCAATATTTTGGTTATAAAAAAAAAAGACTGAATATGGTATGTGACACTTGTGGATAATTTGTAAGTTAATTATTGGTTGCATAAATAACACTGATTCACCTTGAGTTGCAATAATAACCCACAAAAAATCATGTTGGCTTGTCTAGAGTGAAATCATTTTGACCCTGTTTTTTTGGTAATATTCACTATTTTATAGCGAATGATACAATTCAATTCAACTTTATTCAACTTTATTTATATAGCGCCATTTCACAACAACAGTCCTCTCATAGCACTATCAACTGTAGGGGGGACCCCCACAGTTGCAGAAAGACCCCAGCAATCAGGCGATCCCCTGTGAGCAGCACTTGGCGACGGTGGAGAGGAAAAACTCCCTTTTAACAGGAAGAAACCTCCAGCAGAACCAGGCTCAGGGAGGGGCAGTCATCTGCTGCGACTGGCTGGGGAGTGAGGGGACAGAGAAGAAGAAAAGAACAGACATGTAGAGAGCAAACAGCACGATGGGGACTCAATCTATGGGAGAGAACAAACAAATGTTAATGACCAGCAAAAAAAAAAAATATTTCATAGAGAGTGAGGAAAGGAGTGAGGCCCAGTGCATTACTGGAGGTCCCCCGGCTGACTAAACCTATTAGCAGCATAACTAAGGGAGGGTTCAGAAACACATGATCCCTCCCTAATTGTAGGCTATATCAAAAAGGTAGGTTTTAGCCCTATTCTTAAAAACAGAGATCGAGTCTGACTCCCGAATCCAGATTGGCAGCTGATTCCACAGGAGAGGAGCTTGATAACTGAAGGCTCTGCCTCCCATTGTACTTTTGGAGATTCTAGGTATTACAAGTAATCCTGCATTTTGGGAGCGTAGTGCTCTGTTAGGATGATACGGTAGAATCAGATCTTTTAAATAAAAAGGAGCCTGATTGTTTAGAGCTTTGTAAGTAAGAAGAAGGATTTTAAACTTAATTCTAAACTCTATGGGAAGCCAATGAAGGGAGGCCAGAACCGGAGAGATATGATCTCTCTTTCTAGTACCTGTTAAAACTCTTGCTGCAGCATTTTGGATCAGCTGAAGACTTTTTAAAGATGTTTTAGGACAGCCTGATAATAAAGAATTACAATAATCTAATCTCGAGCTAACAAAAGCGTGGATCAGCTTCTCAGCATCACTCTGAGACAAGATGCTCCTAATCTTGGCAATATTACGCAAATGATAGAAGGCAGTCTTAGAAACAAATTTAATATGTGAATTGAAGGACAAATCCTGATCAAAAATAACTCCAAGGTTTCTCACAGAGCTATTAAGAGAAAGAGTAACTGCATCCAAACTGAAAGTTTGATTTGGAAAGGAATTTCTAAGGTTTTTTGGACCAACAAGAATGACTTCAGTCTTATCTGAATTTAATAGCAGGAAATTACAAGTCATCCAAGCTTTGATTTCCTTAAGATAGGCTTCTAACTTGGCTAATTGATTAGTATCATCTGGCTTCATTGACAGGTATAATTGTGTGTCATCTGCATAACAATGAAAATGTATACAGTGCTTTCTAATAATGTTGCCTAAGAGAGAAAACTCATCATTTACATGAACAAACTGGAACCTATCAGATAAATAAGATCTAAACCACTGCAACGAAGTTCCATTAAGTCCAACATAGTGTTCTAATCTATCAAGTAGAATATTATGATCAATAGTATCAAAAGCTGCACTAAGATCTAAAAGGACAAGTACAGAAACTAGTCCATTATCAGATGCAATGAGGAGGTCGTTAGTGACCTTCGCTAAGGCTGTTTCAGTACTATGATGGATTCTAAACCCAGATTGAAACTCTTCAAGTAAACCATTTCCCTGCAGGTGGTAAAATAATTGCGTAGCAACATCTCTTTCTAAGATTTTTGAAATGAAAAGGAGATTAGAGATTGGTCTATAGTTAGCTAAAGCTCCTGGATCTAGCGTTGGCTTTTTGAGTAAGGGTTTAATTACAGCTGTTTTAAAAGCCTGTGGTACATGGCCTAAAGTTAATGAAGAATTGATTATATGAAGAATAAAGCTACCAATAAGTGGGAAGACTTCTTTAAATAACCTGGTAGGAATAGGGTCTAAAAGACAAGTTGAAGGTTTGGATGAGGAAACTATTTTGTCTAACTCACAAAGGTCGATTGGAGTAAACTCATCAAAACAGACATCAATAGAAGGAGTTGTAGTAGTTACAGTATTTAAGTTAACTGTGGGAAGAATCTGATTGATTTTATCTCTGATGGATGAAATTTTATTATTGAAAAAGTTCATAAAGTCCTGACTAGTAAGCTCTAAGGGGATGCTAGGATTGACAGAGTCCTGACTCTTTGTCAACCTGGCTACAGTACTGAAAAGAAACCTGGGATTATTCTTGTTCTCTTTTATTAATGCAGAGTAATAACTCGTTCTAGCTTTTCTAAGAGATTTTTTATAAATTAAAAGATGATTTCTCCAAGCTAAATAGATTTCATCTAAATTAGTAGAGCGCCATTTTCTTTCTAATTGACGAGTCTTCTGTTTTAAGCTACGAGTTTCTGTGTTGAACCAAGGAGTTAAAAATCTCTGATTAGACTTTTTCTTTTTTAAGGGGGTCACCAAGTCTAGAGCCTGATGCAGAGAAGCTGAAACACTATCCACCATGTTATCAATTACAGAAGGAGCAAGCTGTCTATAGCTTATTTCCGTTGTGTTGACACATGGCATAGAGGAAACAATCTGCATAAATTTGGAAACAGCATCATCTGAGAGGCATCTACTGTGATAATATTTTTCTTTAGGAGCCAAATAGTCAGAAATAGTAAAATCAAAGGTTAACAGACAATGGTCTGACAGTACAGGGTTATGAGGAGACACTACAAGATTTTCTATTTCTATGCCATATGTCAGAACAAGGTCCAATGTATGGTGGAGGTAATGAGTAGAATTTCCTACTTTCTGAGAAAACCCAATCGAGTCTAATATTGAATTAAAAGCCACATTAAGGCAGTCACTATCTACATCCACATGTATATTAAAGTCCCCTACTATAATTATTCTATCAGATTTCAGCACTAAATCAGCTAAGAAATCAGCAAATTCGGATAAAAATTCTGAATAGGTTGATGGGGGATGATAAACTATGGCAAATAAAATTGGGTTTAACCTGGAATTGCTAAAGTGCCCAACACTGAGGACCAGGCCCTCAAAGGAATTATAACATGTTTTTTGCTTTACATTAACTAGTAATTTGGAATGGTAAATTGTTGCTACTCCTCCTCCACGACCAGAACTTCTGGGATTTTGACAGTTTAAATAACCAGAGGGAGTTGATTCATTTAAACCAACATAATCCTCTTGCCCTAACCAAGTCTCTGTAAGGGAAATTAAATCAATCTGATGATCAATTAACAGATCATGGACTAACAGAGACTTGGGAGTTAGAGACCTAATATTTAATAAACCACATTTAATTTTTAAATTATGAGGAGGAACAGAAGCCAAATCATTCAATTTAGAGGCTTTATGTTTAATTTGAGTTTTACCAATGTTTTGCTTTATCACTTTGGGATGCTTATACATTATATTTTTATTTACTTTGGAGGGAGCAGACAACGATTCTCTGATGGGGAAGACAGGGGCTAAGCTGATACACTGTGTTGAGCTGAACACGACTTTATTATAGAGTCACTGGTATAATACAAGCGCTGCTGTCAGGCTAAGAGGAGGTCAAGAGACCGCCCCTCTTCCTCACAGCCCTCTTATACCCCGGGTGGTGGCGTAACTGGAAAGGTGGAGCCACCACCCGGGTCACACAATAAAACGTCCCCTGAACAACGTCACACACCTGCGTAAATCGTTAACTCTACTGGTCTCTGTTGTTATTGAGACCAGGAAAGCTAATGATTTATACAGGTGGTTAACTAAAACTAAACTAAACTGTTCCTACAATTTAGTTAACTGCCCATTTAAATCATTAACTCTTCTCGTCTCTGTAGGAACAGTTTAGTTTAATTAACCACATGTATAAATCATTAATTCTCCTGGTCTCAATAACAACAGTTTAGTTAACTGCCAGTGTGGCGGTTCGTTTTAACCCCACAACAGACTAAGGACACTCAGCCCTCTTTTCTCTGTTTTTCTGCTGCATTACTGAGAAGCAATGTGCCATTCATGTATTTGTGATGCAAACATGCATGTGTTGTGATGTAATGCGCCATTCGGTATAGTGTGCATATGGCTTGTCCTTACTGTGCTTTTTCTGAGCATCTTAGATGTGCTTTGGTGTATTAATGTCTACAGGTAGACGAGTTTCTTCTGTCTCACCTATGTGATGTTAATCGATGCCTTTCATCCTTTGTACTCATGCGTCCTGTCCTTACTGTGACCTAGAGACTCAGATCAATATGTAGATGTGCTTGTTAGCCTCTTTGTCTTGCACTTAGAGCGAGGTCTAGCTAATCTGCCCATTGTGATGTATGGCTTACAAATGCAAATACCTCCTGCCTGTTCTGTTGTCCCTTTGATCATTCTAGACTGTGGGGTATGTCTTTTTGATGTATTGTTATGATCAAGTATTTAAGGTGCAACTCTGTAACGCAATCTCTCTCAATCTGACTTCAACCCTGCTGCAGGACACAGATTTTGTGTCCCCTCTTCACTGAGAGCCTGAGGAATTCGGCTTCAGCCTGCTCACGCTATGGCTGGAGCCGAGATCCCGTGAAGGCGACATGATATAATAAAACCTGCTTAAAACCACAGCACTGCTGCTTATTTTTCATGCCGCTTCACTGGTGACCCCTCGAACACGCACACGTTTTGTGCGAAAGCAACCTTCCGAGCTGGACAGCCACACAGCTGCGTTGGTGGCCCCTTGAAGACGCACACGTTTTGTGCAACGCAGCCTTCTGTTTTGGATGGCCACGCTGGCGAACCGACGCTAAAAAAAACGAGCGGCCAGCGAACGCAACACCCGGGCATGAATGCTCCGTCGCCTGAGATCTGCACAACCACGCTGGACCGGCCGCTCTCACTGAGAGCGCACGCACCTCGTCCTCTCTCCACGACGGCAACCTCCAGGGCCGACGGGGAGCGCAGCGCGTGGAACTGAACGCACCATGGCCGCACGAGCGACAACGATCGTCTCCTCCCTCTCACCACTCCAACGCAGCTGCACGAGCCCGGGGCACAAAGATCGTCTATTGCCTCGCACCGCTCCAACGCGCCTCCACGAGCCCGAGGGACGGAGATCGTCTACTTCCTCACACCGCTCCAATGCAGCTGCATGAGCCTGAGGAACAAAAGATCGTCTATTCCCTCCCGCCGCTCCAACGCCTCTGCACGGGCCTGAGGGACTAAAGATCGTCTATTTCCTCTCAACGCTCCAACGCACCATGGCCAAATCTACAGCAACAGCTCAACCTGGATTTTATTGGCGCCGTCTGCGCTGATCTCCGCCAAGTTTCTGCACCCTGACTCACCACTCCAGCGGCCCACCCACGCACTGAACCCCCGCGCACGCATCAGGGAGTTACAAGGACGGCGCATCATGCATGGGACAAGTAATGGCTCCACGGACTGCCTTCCTCCTTCGCCGCTGCCTTTCAGGGCTGCTCGCTCACCTGAGGCACGCATGCAGCATACTGGAAGGATTTGTTAACAGTCTCAGCCACGCCACAGACCGCCATCGTCCTCCGCCGCTGCCCACAGAACCTTCAGGGTTGCTCGTTCACCTGAAGCAAGCACGCAGCTCGCCACTGGATTTTTTAATGGTCTTAGCCACGGCACAACGGGATTTCAGCCGTCAGCTGTTCCCGGGAGCTTTGGGGTTGCTTCAGCACCCAAAGCCAACAGTCCCCCTGCTTTGTTTACTTTTTCTCTTACAGCCGCTCCTGCTTTTCTTCATGGCCACAAGAGGAGTCAGAGACTAATTTTTCTTCTTGTGATCTCCGCACGTGCAACGGGACAAACCCTCGACGTCACGGAGCAGCAAGCAATTTTTGCACGGCTCAGGACGATTTCACAGCTCCTGCCGGCACTTACTACCCCTCCCCTCCCTCCCCCTCCGCCTGCAGCGAGCTTCTCCCACAGCTCGCTCACACAGATGGATTATCGAGGTCGCGACCCCCTACCGCGTCCTCTGGGGGGGAGCGTGTGTGGCGGTTCGTTTTAACCCCACAACAGACTAAGGACACTCAGCCCTCTTTTCTCTGTTTTTCTGCTGCATTACTGAGAAGCAATGTGCCATTCATGTATTTGTGATGCAAACATGCATGTGTTGTGATGTAATGCGCCATTCGGTATAGTGTGCATATGGCTTGTCCTTACTGTGCTTTTTCTGAGCATCTTAGATGTGCTTTGGTGTATTAATGTCTACAGGTAGACGAGTTTCTTCTGTCTCACCTATGTGATGTTAATCGATGCCTTTCATCCTTTGTACTCATGCGTCCTGTCCTTACTGTGACCTAGAGACTCAGATCAATATGTAGATGTGCTTGTTAGCCTCTTTGTCTTGCACTTAGAGCGAGGTCTAGCTAATCTGCCCATTGTGATGTATGGCTTACAAATGCAAATACCTCCTGCCTGTTCTGTTGTCCCTTTGATCATTCTAGACTGTGGGGTATGTCTTTTTGATGTATTGTTATGATCAAGTATTTAAGGTGCAATTCTGTAACGCAATCTCTCTCAATCTGACTTCAACCCTGCTGCAGGACACAGATTTTGTGTCCCCTCTTCACTGAGAGCCTGAGGAATTCGGCTTCAGCCTGCTCACGCTATGGCTGGAGCCGAGATCCCGTGAAGGCGACATGATATAATAAAACCTGCTTAAAACCACAGCACTGCTGCTTATTTTTCATGCCGCTTCACCAGCATAAATTGTTAACAGTTAGTTTAGTTAACCAGTCATATAAATCATTAACTCTGATCTCTGTAGAAACAGTTTAGTTAACCAGCCGTATAAATCGTTAACTCTCGTGGTCTCTATAGCAACAGTTTAATTTAATTAACCACTTCTATCCACCTTATTCCTGGGGGTGCCGCTGTAGGAACGATTATGGGCGGAGCTTCCAATTTCGACTGACCTAGTGTTAAATCAGTCAGTAAGAGTGGAGTAGCAGGGGCATTTAAAATAGAGTTTTTAAAAGTTTTTCAAATTCATTTTAATGTATAGTGTTATGTCCATAAAACGTCGCACAGTATTGAGGTGGGTGGTGAACTGAACAGGACTTTATTACGGAACTCACAGTATACAGACTGACAATCCCGCTAGGCAGAGAGGTGGTAGAAAGAGACCGTGCCTCTTCCACATCGGCCCTTTATACCCCAGGTGGCGGCTCCACCTTTCTGGTTCTGCCGCCACCCATAACCACAATAATACATGGTATTAATATTAATAAACAACATCACCCCCCTCTTTAAAAGAGTCAAAAGCGCACACACACAAATACAGGCCCTCCCAAATTTATAACCTGAATCACACACTAACAATAAACAGAAATATGCACAACCTATCCAAGCACACAAATAACTAAAGCTAGAGGGGGCCTGGTGGACTACTGACCCACCTCCACACAGCCAGACGGATTACCAGCGGACTACCTCAGCTTCTTTGTGAACAAATCCGTTCCCACCAAGACCATACGGTGTTGCTCAAACAATAAACCCTGGATCAACCCTGAGATAAAAACACTCCTGAGAGAGAAGAAGAGGATCTTCAGGTCGGGGAACAGGGAGATGCTGAAGTCCGTACAGAGGGAGCTGAGAAGAAAGATCAGAGAAGGCAAGGACAGCTTCAGGAAGAAGATGGAGGACAAGCTGCAACAGAGCGACATCAGCGGGTCTGGAGAAACCTTAAAACCATCTCTGGGCTCCAGAATACCTCCCCCCAGGCCACGGGGGGCAGGGAGTGGGCGAACAATCTGAATCTGTTTTTCAATAGGTTTGACCAAACGCCCTCCCCCCTGACTGCACAACAACCACTGCTGCCTCTAAAGACATCAAGTCCTGCTGCCCACTCCCCACTCCACAAACACCCCCCCACTCCCAACACACAGCCCCCCAACCTGACCCTGACCAAGACCCAGGTGAGGACGGAGCTGAGGAAGATCAAGGCGAGGAAGGCGTCTGGACCGGACGGCATCAGCGCAAAGCTCCTCAAGTCCTGTGCAGACCAGCTGTGTGGGATTGTGGCGTACATCTTCAACCTGAGCCTGAAGCTGGGGAGGGTACCACAGCTGTGGAAAACATCTTGTGTGGTACCTGTACCAAAGACTTCCCACCCCAAAGACCTGAACAGCTACAGACCGGTGGCCTTGACGTCCCACTTGATGAAGACCCTGGAGAGACTGCTCCTTGCTCACCTCCGCCCCCTGGTGGGACCAGCGATGGATCCACTCCAGTTCGCCTACCAGCATGGCATTGGGGTGGAGGATGCGGTGATCTTCCTCCTTCACCGTTCTCTGTCCCACCTGGAGAAGCCCGGGAATGTGGTGAGGATCATGTTCTTTGACTTCTCCAGTGCTTTCAACACCATCCAACCGATGATCCTGAAGGACAAGCTGCTGCGCGCAGGGGTGGACCAGCACCTGTCATCATGGATCCTGGACTACCTCACGAACCGGCCTCAGTTTGTGAGAACCCGGGACTGTGTGTCCGACACGATCATCGGTAGCACGGGGGCCCCCCAGGGAACGGTGTTGGCTCTCTTCCTGTTCACCCTTTATACTGCGGACTTCTCACACAACACAACACACTGCCATCTACAGAAGTTCTCTGATGACTCTGCGATTGTCAGCCTCATCTCCAATGGAGATGAAGCTGAGTACAGAGGGCTTATCCAGGACTTCATAGACTGGTGCCATCGGAACTGCCTCCAGATCAACGCGAGGAAAACTAAGGAGATGGTGGTGGACTGCTGCAGGCAAGAACAACCCCTCACAGCACCAGTAAATATACAGGGAACAGACATCGAGATGGTGACATCCTACAAGTACCTTGGTGTTCATCTGAACAATAAATTAGACTGGTCACACAATACCGACGCACTCTACAAAAAGGGACGGCGCAGGCTGTTCCTACTGAGGAGACTCAGGTCTTTTGGTGTACAAGGGGCGCTGCTGAAGACATTCTATGACACGGTGGTGGCATCAGCCATCACTTTTGGAGTGGTCTGCTGGGGCAGTGGCATTACAGCAGCTGATAGGAAGAGACTGAACAAACTGATCAAGAAAGCTAGCTCTGTCCTGGGGCAGCGCCTTGACCCAGTGGAGGAAATAGGAGAGAGAAGGATGGTGGCTAAACTGTCATCTCTGCTGGAGTCCGAGTTCCACCCTATGCAGGACATACTGGATGCACTGAGGAGCTCATTTAGCAGCAGACTACATCATCCTAGGTGCTGCTGGTTGCTGCTGGTATGGCCACCCTGCCTCCGGTGCCATTAAAAAAAAAAAGGTGCACAACTGAGAGGTTTCGCAGGTCCTTCCTACCTACAGCTGTCAGACTGTACAACCTAAGCAGGGCTGCTCGCAGAGATAACAAAAAGACGTAACAACCTAATAGTTTTGAATGCAAAAGATGCAACAGACTTACACAATGGTCCCCTCCGGCATACAACTAGGAAAATACCCGTCGCTATGGAGGGTGAGAATATGTATGGGCACATTATCATACCATGTAGGATAACTAAGTAGACGGTTGTGCTGTTTCATTGCATCTAGCTACAATGCTCTGCACTGGGTGTCTGTATATATATTTATAGTAATATGTACATATGTATATTAGCTGCTGTTGCTTTTTTTTTTCTTGCCTTCTGATTGTTGCTCTGAGTGTTGCTATCCCTGTGCTGTTGCAATCCTGGAATTTCCCCTTTGTGGGACTAATAAAGGCTTATCTTATCTTATCTTATCTTATCTTATTATTCTGTTGTCTTTATTGTTGCGTAGTCCATGAAATAAAATGCTGCCGTGTTCCTAATATAATGTAAAATAACCCTATAACATACAGTATATACACAGGTAAAACCCTGAATTAACAACGAAGCAGTCAGCATGCACATTCATGCCCTGCTATCAACATTCCCAATAAAACCACCCCATAACCCAGCAAACCACACAGTAATAGAACCCCAACCATGCTAACACAAACATTACTTGGTTTTTGTCACATGGGCAGTTAATAATAACACATCGTAAACGCATTGCCACCTTTAATTTACCAGTCACACACCATGGAGAGCACCCCCCCCCCTCCCCGGAGCCCCGTCAGGCCTGTCTCGACCAGAGTGTCGTCTCTTCCTGGCGCCCGGGGATGACCCACTGCCGGTACCGAAGCACCTCACTTTCCTCATAAACACGCTGCAGCTCATTGGGGTGTCTCTCCATACCATCTGTCAGCTGCAGGTAACCGTCCTGCCTGACAGCCACCACATGTAGCTGCCCCTGGTCCTCCTGTGTCCTCCACTTCCTGTGGGCTCCTCTCAATCAGGCCTCTTCTTTGGGTCGAACCAAATCAGCGACTCCCAGAGGAGCCCTGCTCGGCTTACAGTGTTCCTGTGTGGCCCGTTGTTTAACCGTGCCAGCCGGTCCTGCCCCGCTCGCTTTCATTTTAGACGCCGGCGAAGCCATTGTCTAAAATGGGCCTTTATAACCCGGGTGGCGGCTCCACCTTTCCAGTTCCGCCGCCACCCATAACCATAATAATACATGGTATTAATATTAATACACAATGTCACATATAGTCTACATACGTGTTTTGCACTCAAGTGGCAGCTAATTTCAGCACATGTAGTTTTTGTATTTTTGAACGTTTTTGCGTAGTTCTGCTACTTGCTGGTGTTGGTGGTGTGAGGCTCCTCACAAGCTCAGCTAAATCTGTGGCTTCAACAGCAATGAGTAGATCATGCACTGAAAACTAAAGGATTTTTCATGTGATCGTGGTACAGACACAGCGGCACCAGCTGTGTTTTCACTTGTATGAATGTCACAGATCTGACGTTTTACACCGAATTTAAAACAGCCAAGCACGCTGTTGTGGTTCTTTGTGGCTCTGACTAGACTCTACGTCTGCTCTGAGGAAAATCTGATTATGTTCAACATATTTTAACAAAATGCAGCTGACTTTATTGTGGTGGAAACATTGATATATCTCAGAGCTTTCATTTGTTTACAGCGTTAGCATGTTAGCAGTGGCGCTAACTAACGGCACTGCTGTCCATGGACTGCAGGCCACTTTTTAAGGTCGTCTTCTCATCCCTCCATAATCGTGGGAAGCGGTATGATTATATTACTGTTTTTGAGGTGCAACAGGCCGTGTTCCCGCATTTCTGATGCCGAAGTCATTGTTTTTTAACAAGGAAAAGTGTCCCGTTTCAGTGACAACCACATGTTCTAAACTAGTACCGGAAGTTGCTACCACAATTCACACAAGGCATCAAGGGGCCTAGGAATAAGGTGGCTAAATCGTTAGCTCTCCTGGTCTTTATAGCAACAGTTTAGTTTTAGATTTAGATTCCTTTATTAGTTCTACAATGGGGAAATTACAGGGCATCCACATGAGTGGATGAGGCAGCCAGTGGTGCAGCGCCCAGCTCTTTACCATTCATACACACACTCACACCTGGGGCCACTTTAGAATCTCCAATTAACCTAACTTGCATGTTTTTGGCCTGTGGGAGGAAACCGGAGAAATCCCGGAGTAAACTCATACAGACACGGGGAGAACATGCAAACTCCACACAGATCACTGTTGGTCAGGGGCTGGGATTGAACCCGGGATCCCCCGGCCAAGGGTGAGTTGCTGTGCTGCCGCAGTGCTAACCACTGCGCCACCGCACCGCCCGCACTGCTTTTAACCACCCATATAAATCATTAACTCTCCTGGTCTCTGTAGGAACAGTTTGTTTTCATCCACGACGCCCTGGTGGAAGCCATCTTGTCCGGAGACACGGAGGTTTCGGCGGCTTACCTGCATAGGTATGTGGACGAGCTCCTGACCCCACTGCATGATGGGAGCACGAGTCTGTACAAACAGTTCAAGGTGAGTGACTGAACTCTATTATTTCTGTTCAGATTAAAATGACTGAAGAGTAAACAGAAAGTAGGATTCAACGTAAACTTTACTGACACAGATTTGATGCACAGACATGAAAACAAAGATGAATGTAAACTGTGACGTGGTAACATGAGAATAATATAAATAATAGAATACTACATTTAACACAACGGGATTTATTCTTTCCAGAGTGTACAGCTAAAGCAGCTGACGTGTCGTTGAAGGTCATTTTTGGATTATCACTATCCACGTTATTCCTGGAGGTGCTGCTGTAGGAACGATTATGGGCGGAGCTTCCGGTTTCAGCTGTGTTAAATCAGTCAGTAACAGTGGAGTAGTGGGGCATTAAAATAGCGTTTTTAAACGTTTTAAAATTCATTTTAATGTATCGTCCACATATGTGTTTTGCGCTGAAGTGGCAGCTAACTTCAGCACTTGTAGTTTTTGTGTTTTGTGAACGTTTTGGCGTCGTTCTGGTTCTTGTTGCTGGTGTTTGTGGTTGTGCCATAGACTGGAGAAATGGAGGCTTCTCACTGCTAATGTATAGATGATGCACTGAAAACTAACGAGGGCTGTCGGTGTGATGGTGGGACAGACACAGCAGCACCAGCTGTTTTCACTGGTATGAATGTCACACATCTGACATTTATATATCATATATGTCACCAGAATGAAGGCTGCATGAAGTAAAATAATAAATAAAAAATAGTAGCCGTTTGCTTCTTAAGGCTTAATGGTTTAAGAAACATATCAAATTGTTTTTTGGTTTTTTTGCATTCATTGCACTGCATTGGAACAATATGAACTTGATATTTTGCAGCTTCAGCATGCATTAATTTTTAAATTATCACAAAATATAGATCAATAAAATTCTGAACAATTGTCAGAAAATTTCTGTAAGTGTGAAGTTAAATAGCAAGCATTCATGATGACAGCAGCGTTTTAATATCGGGGTAAAACGAACAGCTGCAGCTGTCTGTTTTACCTCAACATTAAAACAGCCAAACTCACTGTTGTGGTTCTTTGTGGCTCTGACCAGATTCTACGTCTGCTCTGAGGTACATTTGATTATGTCCAACATCTTTTAACAAAATGCAGCCAACTTTATTGAGGTGGAGACATTGATACTGTATATATCAGAGCTTTAATTTGTTTACAGCATTAGAATCTTAGCAGCAGAGCTAACTAACGGAGCTACAGTCTGCCAGGCCACTTTCTAAGCTCATCTTCCCATCCCTCCATAGTCATGGGAAGTGGTATGATTATGTTACTGTTTTTGAGGTGCAAAAGAACGTGTTCCCGTATTTTTGATGCCGAAGTCATTGTTTTTTAACAAGGAAAAGTGTCCCGTTTCAGCAACAACCATACGTTCTAAACTAGTACTGGAAGTTGTGCCTGTAATTCACGTAAGGCATCATGGGGTCTAGGAATAAGGTGGATAAAATATATTTTTTATCCTGACTGTAAAACATGTACAGATGTTTCATGAAGTCATTTGTTCTGTGACCTCCACATCGAGTCTGAACCTCAGAGGCACTAATCGTTTCATTCTCAGCCATTTCACAGAAGTTTGTTTTCTCTCCACAGCTGCTCGGTCACTCCGAGGTTGAACAGGCTGATTATTCTGCAGCTCTGCAGGACTGCAACCGCAACAAAAACAGAAACTCTGCGCTGATTCCAGGTAAGTGCATATAGACAATTTAAATGATTTTTATGACAAAAGCCAACAGTTTGTGTCTGTTTCTGCAGATGAGAGGTCACGAGTTCATCTGTCCACAGCAGCAGGAGAAACATCCGACTACATCAACGCCTCCTACATCCCAGTCAGTATAGTTACACATAATTATGTCTTTAATTGTAATCAGATTTTAGCATTTCTGAGGACACAGCTAAACTTTGCGGCTGCTGCAGCAGCATCATACAACTGTTCCACATGATTCACATATGAAGACTTCATTAAAAATCAAATTCCACTGGAGTATCTGAGGATCAGGTCTGTCTGCTCCAATACTCCAATAACTTTGAATCATTGACTACTAACACGAGTAGAAACATTAAAAACTGAGATGACAGAATTCAGCTCCAAATACTAAAAATATGTAATTTACCAGAATGGGAACTATGTCTTCAAACTGGACAAAGAACACAGAAAATGTTGTAACATAACTTCTGTCTTAATTATTTTGATGCTGGAATCAACAAACGTTGCAAACAACAAAAATATGCTTCAAAATACCAAAGGTTACATTTAGACCTGCTGAAGTTCTCGTCATCACGATTCCAACAGCAAAGTAACCGTCATCTTTTTTTAAACATTCAGGGTTACAGACGGAGCAATGAGTTCATCATTACCCAGAGTCCTCTGCCTGAGACCGTCAAAGACTTCTGGAGGATGATCTGGGACCAGAACTCGCAGACCATTGTCTCTCTGCCCGGGGTTAGGAGCTTTTTGATTAAAGTCTTACTGAGAGAATCCTGTGTTTAAATGTTTTAACATTAGCCTGAGTTAGTATCCAATGCTAATGCCTGATGGAGGAGGTTTTCTTTTTTTATGCCAACCTGACACGAAGAGAGGCACACACGAGGTTATTATAATTCAGGTTGCAATACAGCACGTGCTATACACTGTGGGGTCATCCAGGCAAGAGGAAGCCCAAAATGGTGGACGCCCCAATTTATAGGGCGGTGTGGTGGTGCACCCAGAATCATAATCAGAATCATAATCAGATTTATTGCCATTGTTCATGTAGTACACAAACTAGGAATTTGTCTCGGTGCCATGCTGCAACATTAAAAACATGATGAGAAAAAGAGATAAACTAAAAAACTAAAGGACTAAAAACGTGCAATAAGTGTAGAAAAATAAGTAATAATAATAATAATAGTAATAATGAGTAATACTAGTCAAGGCAGTTTTAAATAAATTAGCAAGTAGCAGATAATATGGGGTACCACAGTGCAGTTGATAATGCAACAGAAGGTGGTGTCATCACACCATACTTCACAATAAAACCCACCATTACACCCCCCTTTAGAAAACAGAAAAAAAAAACACTCTGAATTAAACCCACCCAAATTTCATAGATAATAACCCCCAATAAACACAGTAAACAACATCACATAACACTAGAACTAGGGCCGGTGGGTGGACTGCCACACGACCCACATGGCCAAGTGGTTTATTCTGCCACTTTCACCTGATGTACCGACCATGCTCCTACCTGAAGTGTCCATAGTCTATTATTCACAGTCTCCCATGGCAAGGAAGGGTCTGCCGGGGGGGCCCTGCGGCTACCCCATGGCGGATGCGCCCCTGGAGGTGACAGGCCCCCAGGACCAGGGTCGATCATCAAAACACAGGAGATCGGGTCTCCCACCACCTTGGCCAGCTCCTGCGTAGCCCCATTAGTCAAAACATTCACCTGGACATGCTGCAGCTTGTTTGCATGTCGGATTGAGCTGTCTGCCAGCCAGAAATCTGCTGCTCCCACTTTTGCCACAATCCTCAGTGGCGCCCAATGTCCCACCGGCTGCAATCCAGCCAGTCATCACCCCAGTCTCTCCTCGGCATGAACCCAAACCCAGTCCATGACCCGGAGCCTCTCCTTGCTCAGTTTGATGTGCTGCTGCAGCTCCGGCAGCTCCACATCCTTCACATATATACCATGTCGTTATGACACTGCAGTGGCACATCAGCCGCCGCTGTCGCAATGGACCCCTCATCCGTCGTCGTCCGAAGCTCGACTTTGGCACCAAAAACACCTGATGTTTCCCTAGTGACACCCGTCGGAACAGACCCTACGCTTAGTAACTCAGTCGCTCCCAAAATAGCTGGCCAAGTGCAGGCACCGGAGTCATCCAGCTCCTCCACTGAGCAGTTGTCTTCCTGGGTGTCAGAAACATGAGCTTTGGTTCTGGCCCGGCCAGTGGGTACCTTATCCCACACTACAACATCATCCACTGGGTTCGGCGATCTCCACCCTCCACATCCAGACTACTTGAATCTAGCACTGTCCTCAATGGCAAACTCCAGTCCATAAAACAGGTCACACCCCATAATATTTTCGTCATGCATTGTTACCTGGAATGTGAAGTCGTGCACTGCTTCATTGTTTTAGCGCACAGTCAGCTCCACAGTCCCGACATTGCACAGTTTACCACCGCCATAGCCATAGAGCGGCACTGGGTTCTTCCCAATCCTGTAGTGCGGAAAAAACTCTTTTACCATAGCCCAATTTAGCACCAACTGCACTGCCACCATGTTAAGTATCAATGGCAAAGGCACACCATCTAATTCCACCATGCAGAAGGAAAGCCCATTGGCTTTAGCACTCACACAGTGGATGATTATTGTAGGCGGGCGGGCTGGTCTACTTGGCGGGCTTCAAGATGATGGGGACCAACACATTCTGGTGAAATGATTCATGCGCCCACACTTGCTGCACCACTTCCCTCTCTCCGGGCATGCTCGCACATAACTCTGTTGCATCGGGGACCCACCGCCCCTGCAGACGGGGTCCTTTGGAGCAGACCTACGGCTCACTGTGTACGGCTCGTAGTCATCCGCCATGCTCCATTCATCCTCCAAGTCCACTGTGTTCGTCGACGTCATCCCTTCTGATGTCTTCTGAGACTGGCGCACATTTAGCTCCGAGGTTAGCTTGTCTGTGGCCTTTAGCTGCAAAGCTGGCTCGACTGCCCCAGCTACCACTAAGTCATTTGGCACCGTTAGCAACCTAGCCCTTATCGTGGCACTACACGTGTGCTCGGCTAACTGGTCCCGTACCTTCTTGTCCTCTAAAGGCCCAAACCGGCACACACTGGGTAACTGTCTCAGGTCAGAGACAAATTGTTGAATGGGCTCACCGACTCCCTGGCGTCTCTGGTGAAACTGAATCCGCCATACCGTCACGTTGTCTGGAGTGGTGGTTAGCCATTAGCTCCACGACATCCTCGAACGAGCCCACCATGCCGAGCATTTGCAGAATCCTCTGACCTTCGATGCCAAGGTTGTGGACAGGTAACGCTTATATCCTCACCTTATCCAGCTTCCCTCGGTCCAGCGCTGTGAGGTAGTTTTCAAAAGCCTCCTCCCAGCAGGGCCATGGGACTGGGGGCTCCGTGGAAAGCTCCAGGAAAGGCTGCAGTGGTGTTACACACACCTTCACTGGGTAATCCTCAGTCAGAATCAGAAAAGATTTATTGCCAAGTACATTAACAGATCACTGATAACATACGAGAGAATTTGACTTGACACAGTAATGAACCTGCATTTCCGTGCCGCGGCGCATCTGAAACGCGCCTATCAGCAGGAGGGTACAGGTAGCATAAGGATAATACAATAGGAAGGAGCAAAAAAATCATTGATTCAAAATACTGGTTACATAATTAATCAATATTAAGAGTTCAAGGAAAAAAAAAAAGCTCTCATTGCACATACATTCGCTACACAGGATTCACGAGACACAAGAGAGCAGTGTATATCTTTATTCAGTTCATGGATCAGTGTGTGTGCGGTGTTGAGCAGTGTTAATGATAATAAGAGAGACCCAAGGACACTTGGCAGAAGATGTTTTGTCTGGCTGGCGCCCAGTCCTTATCGGGCGCTGTACAGCTGGCTGTCCAAGGCCTTGTGCTCGATGATTTTGAAAACACAGTTTGCAGACAGCCAGGAGGAATTTTCATGGGGAATGAGCCAAATAGGACTGATCACAGAGAAGGCTTATATTTCTTCTATTTATATTTATATATCTATATATTTATTCCATCTAGCTACAATGCTCCGCACTGTGTTTTTATATATCTACATATTATTCCATCTAGCTACATTGCTCCGCACTGTGTGTGTTTATATACTTGCATATTTATTCCACCTAGCTGCAATGCTCCGTACTGTGGGTGTTTATATATTTACATATTTATTCCATCGAGCTACAATGCTCTGCACTGTGTGTTCATATATTCATATATTTATTCCATCCAGCTACAATGCTCTGCACTGTGTGTCTGTGTGTGTGTGTGTGTGTGTATATATATTTTATAGTAATATGTACATATGTATATTAGCTGCTCTTGCTTGCTTGTTTTTTTTTTCTTGCCTTCTGATTGTTGCTCTGAGTGTTGCTATCCCTGTGCTGTTGCAATCCTGGAATTTCCCCGTTGTGGGACTAATAAAGGCTTATCTTATCTTATCTTATCTTATCTTATCTTATCTTCTTCTGTAGATTCAGTACTTAGTCCTTCATTGCAGGGCTTTAAATCCGTCGTGGAAAGACCTAAGCGAAATCATGATGTAATCCACCTTACGAGACAGTTCTCCAGTAGTCGCTATCAGGGTCTTCTCCAGTTTTTCAATTTGATAGATGCACCTCGCCTGGTCAGCATTTTGATAGGTTGAATCCATCTTCAGCAATTTGCAGTAAACCAGGACAATTCCAGTCCCAATCAGAAAAATCCCGATCACCAATATTACGCCAAATGTTATGGCTGTAAACCTGGCACAAAGGGAGGCAGACGAGAAGTTGCACGAGAACGGGACTTTATTATAACACAGGTTCCAGTACAGCAGGTGCTATACAGTGTGGGGTCATCCGGGCAAGAGGAAGCCCAAAATGGTGGACGCCCCTATTTATAGGGTGGTGTGTTGACGCACCCAGAAGATGGCATCAGCACACCGTACTTCACAATAAAACCCACCATTGCACCAAGTTCCATCCAACCAATGAGGTCAAAAGATTTAGCTCCGTTCCAGCGCTGTGATGTTTGCATCTCAGATCATCCTGTACTGCATTAACACTGGAAACAGACACTCAGGGTTCTCCTACTTGTTTTGCTGGAACATGATTAATGTGGAAGTGACATCATTCTGACCTCCTTATTTGGATAGCTGACATTCCTGGAATGTTGCAGTAAACTAGAGGGCACTCAGAAAATACATACCTCCACCAAGGCTGTTTGTCCATTGATTAAAATGTGATTATTAAAGCTGTAAGCAGCACTGAAGACCCTCACACTTTAGTTCTCTTGGCTGTAGTCGAGGAGGAGGAGTCATATCTCATTCCAAATTCTTAGTTAATGTAAAGCAAAAAACATGTTATAATTTCTTTGAGGATGTAACGACGTGGTGGAATCAGTGGAGAAGGCTGGTGGCAGGTGGCTAACTAGCATGAGCATTCAGATAGCTAGCCGAGCTGAGAAACGACAACTGACACTTTATTCTACAATAAAAGAAAATATCGACCCTTTAATGCCAGGCCTCCACAGCTCTACATACACGTTTCCATCATTCATGAACAGTGCAGCATATGGAGCCCAACATGCACCATCTCGTGTTACGGAAGAGAGTCCTCTGAATGTCGTTGAGCAGAGCACTGTACTCACAGAGTGAACTCAGACCTCTGATACAACAGGGAGCTGCCACCTTGTGGTAACTCCAGGGAGTACAACAAGATCACATCAAGCACTTCACTTTACATAGTCCCCCCTGGTGAGAAAAAGGCTGTCCTCAGCTGCACACAACTGATGGAGAAACCAACAGAATTTAACAATTCCCTATACATAGGACTTATGTTAAGTTCATTAACAAAACAGGGTGGGCATCCTATTTGAGAGGCTGACATACATATCAGTGGAGCAAAATAGAATAAGCTAAACTGTGCTTAAAGTGTGTCAGGCAGATAAATACAGTGGAAACACTTTTGTTGAATGTGGCAGAACTACCACCACATTATACCAGTGGTGGAGCCTCAGGGCCATCAAAGCCTTCTCTGCTGGCCTAAACACTGTCAGAATTATATTTACAACCTACATTCTTATGCAGTCATGTGAAAAAATTAGGACACCCTTTAAATATTCAGTTCTTCATCCATCCATCCATCTTCTACCACTTTTCCGGAGGTCCGGGTCACGGAGGCAGCAGTTCAAGCAGAGAAGCCCAGACTTCCCTCTCCCCAGCCACCGGCTCCAGCTCTTCAGAGAGGATACGAAGATGTTCCCAGACCAGCTGGGAGACATAGTCTCTCCACTGAGTCCTGGGTCTACCCTGGGGTCTCCTCCCAGAGGGATGTGAACAAAACACCTCAAGTGGGAGGCGTCCAGGAGGCATCCTAATCAGATGCCCAAACCACCTCAACTGGCTCCTTTCAATGTGGAGGAGCAGCAGTTCTACTCTGAGCCTCTCCTGGATGACTGAGCTCCTCACCCTATCTCTGAGGGTGAGTCCACTGATCCTACGAAGAAAGCTCATTTCAGCCGCTTGTATCCGCAATCTCGTTCTTTCGGTCATTACCCAAAGCTCATGACCATAGGTGAGGGTAGGAATGTAGATTGACTGGTAAATCGACAGCTTTGCCTTAAAACTCAGCTCCCTCTTCACCACAACAGACCGGTACAACGTCCGTGTCACTGCAGATGCTGCTCCAATCTGTCTGTCAATCTCTCACTCCATTCTCCCCTCACTCACGAATAAGACCCCAAGATACTTAAGCTCCTCCACTTGGGGGGGGGGGGGCAGGAGCCTGTCCCCAACCAGAAGAGGACAATCCACCTTTTTCCGGCTGAGGACCATGGACTCGGACTTGGAGGTTTTGATTCTCATCCCAGCCGCTTCACACTCAGCGGCAAACCGTCCCAGTAAGGTTCAGGTTCAGGTTCAGGTTACTTTATTTGTACCCGTAGGTAGATTTGTTTTGCAGTCTGGTGACATCCATATTTACAAGCCACAAATTACATTCGACATAGACACAAACACAGGCACACATGAAGCTGACTATAAACATGATAAAAATACTCAAGGCTCCATCAATCAGGGTATAAAGACAACAAGATGAGAGAAAAACCAGAGATAAGAGAGAAGGGTCATATTAAAAAGTTAAAGACTAGTCAAGGAGGTTAAAAACTCAAAGGTCTAAAACCCAATAAACTATTTAGAACCCAAATAACATCCTACAAAAATAAGTAAATATATAATGGAGTTAATAAATAGGTACCTAAATTATGTGCAATATATTGTTACAGCTTGTTCAACTCTTTGACAGCAGCAGGGACAAAGCTGTTTTTGTAGCGCTGGGTTTTACTTTTTGAGACAGCAAACCTCCGTCTTGAGGGAAGAAGCTGAAAGTTGCAGTGCAAAGGGTGGGAGTCATCATTTAAAATGGAGATAGCCATCCTCTGTACTTGTCTGGTGTACAGGGATGTCAGGCTCAGCTGTGACTCACCAAGCAAACGACTGGACCATCTAACTACCTGATCCAAGGATTTCCTCTGTTTCAGTTTTATCTGACCAAACCATGACACTAAAGAAAAGGATAAAACAGATTCAATAAAAGCCCGATAAAACATTCTCATTATGGTTCGGTCAATTTGGAAGCGTGCAAGTTTTCTCAAGAAATGCAAATGTTACTGACCCTTTTTGCACACCCTTTCACAGTTCTCTTCAAAGTTTAAATTACTATCAATAATCGTCCCAAGATATTTGTAGGATTGTACACATTCAGTGGTCTGGCCTTTTAGTACAGTGACTTTGTGCCTGGGAGTTTTCCTCCTAAAGTCAATAATCATGTCTTTAGTTTTTGTCGTATTCAGCTGCAGGTAGGAATCCTCACACTAGTGAACAAAATCATCAACTACTGGGCCGTGGCCACTCTCACCATCCTGGAGGAGACTGACAATGACTGAGTCATCAGCATACTTTATAATGTGTCTGTTGTCATGTCTGCTCTGACACATGTTTGTGTACAGGATGAAGAGTAGTGGTGACAACACACACCCCTGAGGATAGCCAGTAGAAGAGCACTTTAGGTCAGACAATGTACCATTGACCCTTACTCTCTGCGTTCTGTTGGTTAAGAAATCCAGAATCCAACCCACCAGATTATTGCTCAAATCAAATTGTTACAGGAGCCTTTCAACTAAGATATAAGGTTGGATTGTATTAAAGGCGGAGGAAAAGTCCACAAATAAAAGCCTGGCGTGTGTCCCATTAAAATCCAGATGTTTAAAAAGCTTGTTAAACAGAGTGACAGTGGCATCCTCCACTCCTCTGTGAGACCTATAGGCAAACTGCAGAGGATCCAATGCATGCTCAGTCTGCTTTAGGACCTCACATATGACCAGTTTTTCAAAAATTTTCATTAAAATTGAAGTCAAAGCAACTGGTCTACAGTCGTTTATCGTTTTAGGACAGCTGGATTTTGGAATGGGAACAACCACGGCTTCTTTCCAGATCTTAGGCACATGTTGTGTCTGTAAGGACTTATTGAAAATGTAATGAAATACAGGACTCAGTTCATATGCACAGGACTTTACCAAGCGCCCACATATATTATCAGGGCCCTGACTTTTGTTCACTTTTACAGCGCAGAACTCCCTTTTAACATCCTACACCTCAATATTAAAGTGCTGATTGTCTTTGAGTTTCTGTTTCAAATCTTGGGTTTCTGTGCTAAAATCAAAGGAGTCAAAACGACCATAAAAACAATTAAGAGCATTAGCCAGCTCTGTGTCTGAATTAAAACCATCTAAAAACACACGATTACGGTGCTCTGTGCTCTGAAGGCCTGCAATAGTTTTCATACTGGCCCAGGCTGAACCAAGTTTCTTTGTTGCCATCTTGCTTTCCAACTCTGATTTATAATTCTGTTTTGCTCTTAAAATTTTGGCCTTCAGCTCTTTTGTGGCAACCTGTAGCTCAGAAACAGACCCCTGTTTAAAGGCAAGTGCTTTCCTCTGTAAGCAGGATTTAACTGATTTTGTAACCCATGGCTTGTTGTTGGGATATATTTTGACACGTTTAGGTGGAACGATCGTATTTTTGCAGAAAGCCATGTATGAGCATGTGACGTCCACCAAAGAGTCCAAATCATCCCCGCAGGACAGTGTGAACATCTCCCAGTCTGTACAGTTAAAGTATTCCTGGAGGCAGTGCACTGAATCCTCTGTCCACACATCTATGTCTCTGGTCTCCACCTTGCCTCTTCTGAGAGCAATTTTATATGTGGGCAGCAAATGTACACAGTTGTGATCTGAGGATCCTAAAGGAGGAAGGGGAAGTGATTTATAGGCCCTCTCAATGGATCCATAGTACAGGTCCAATGTCTTTTTTCGCCTGGTTGGGCAGGAGACATACTGATAAAAGTTTTTAAGTGTCTTCTTTAAAGAAACATGGTTAAAATTCCCAAGAAGAACTGTAGGTCTTTGCTGGATGAAGCCAGCAGGACGCCATCATCTGCAAACAACAGAGATGATGTCCTGTGGTCACCAAGCATGACACCCTCCGTTCCCTGGCTGCGCCGAGAAATCCTGTCCATAAAAATTATGAACAGGATCAGTGACAAAGGGCAGCCCTGGCGGAGTCCAACTCTCACTGGGAATAAGTCCGATCGAGTGTTGGCAATACGAACCAAACTCTCACAACAGTCTTACAGAGACCGAATAGCTCATAACAACAAGCCCAATACCCCATACTCCCGAAGCATCCCCCACAAAAAACCATGAGGGACGCGGTCGAATGCCTTCTCGAAGTCCACAAAACACATGTAAAGTGTTTGGGCAAACTCCCACGAACCCTCAAGGATTCTCAAGAGGGTAAAGAACTGGTCCGATGTCCCATGGCCAGGACGAAAACCACATTGCTCCTCCTGAATCCGAGGTCCGACCACTGGCTGGACTCTCCTCTCCAGTACCTTGGCATATACCTTCCCAGGGAGGCTGAGAAGTGTGATTCCTGTAAAGTTGGAGCACACCCTCCGGTCCCCTTTTTTGAAGACAGGAACCACAACCCCAGTTTGCCATGCCAAGGGCACTGCCCCCAACCTCCACGCAATGCTGCAGAGGCGTGTCAACCATGACAGCCCAACAACATCCAGGGCCTTGAGGTACTCAGGGCGAATCTCGTCCACCCCTGGGGCCTGGACACCAAAGAGATTTTTAACCACCTTGGCAACCTCATCCCCTGTGATAGGGGAGTCGTCCCCCTTGTCCACAAGCCCTGCTTCCTCTGTGGAAGGCGTATCAGTGGGATTAAGGAGATCCTCGAAATATTCCTTCCACCGCCCGACAATATCTCCAGTTGAAGTCAACAGCGCCCTATCTACACCATACACAGTGTGGACATGGAGCTGCTTCCCCCTCCTGAGCCGCCGCACAGTTTGCCAGAATCTCTTTGAGGCCAACCAAAAGTCTTGTTCCATGGCCTCACCGAACTCCTCCCATACCCGAGTTTTTGCTTCAGCAACCACCCGAGCTGCACTCCGCTTGGCCTGCCGGTACACCTCAGCTGCTTCGGGAGTCCCACAAGCCAACCAAGCTTGATTGGACTCCTTCTTCAGCTTAATGGCCCCCCTCACCACTGCTGTCCACCACTTGGTTCGGGGGTTGCCATCATGAGATGCCCCAACGATCTTGCGGCCACAGCTCTTGGCCGCTGCTTCCACAATGGAGGTGGAGAGCATGGCCCATTCAGACTCCATGTCTCCAGACTCCCTCGGAATGTGGTTGAAGTTCTTTTGGAGGTGGGTGTTGAAGACCTCCTGGACAGGGGCCTCAGCCAGACATTCCCAGCACACCCTCACTATACATTTGGGTCGACCAGGTCTGAATGGCATCCTTCCCTGCCATCGGATCCAACTCACCACCAGCTGGTGATCAGTTGACAGCTCTGCACCTCTCTTTACCCGAGTGTCCAAGACATACGGTCGCAGGTCTGATGGCACGATAAAAAAATTGATCATCGACCTGCGACCTAGGGTGTCCTGGTGCCAGTTGCCTGGTGCACATATGGACACCCTTATGTTTGAACATGGTGTTCGTTATGGACAAACTGTGGTTAGCACAGAAGTCCAATAACTGAATACCACTTGGGTTCAGATCGGGCAGGCCACTCCTCCCAATCACCCCTTCCAGGTTTCACTGTTGTTGCCCACGTGCGCATTGAAGTCCCCCAGTAGGACAATGGAGTCTCCAAGAGGAGCACTCTCCAACACCCCAGTCAGAGATTCCAAAAAAGGGAGGATACTCTGAGCCATCATTTGGTGCATAGGCACAAATGATGGTCATGACCCGTTTCCCAACCCGAAGGCACATAGGCCATGGGTCAAAATCTGTTGCATGGCTAGAAATTGAGGTTCGTCTTAACTTTCTAGTGGCAACTTGAAATAAAGTGAATTTTACTAATTTGATTGTGCTGAATCTGAATACAGTTGTCCACAACAGCCAAACTTGCACATTAAGCAAATATGACCCGTTTTTTCTAGTTTTTTGTCCATTTTTGGTAAAAAACAAGATTTTGGCCATAGTTTTTATTTAACTTTCAATAAGTACAAATTTAATACAGAATTGTTTTTTGTAGTCATACTGCACAACCTATATTTTGATTTATCAGCCAAAGTCACCAACAGAGGGTGCTATATCTGCTGTTTTGGGGGAAAAACCTTTGTTTTTGTGATTTTTGTCACAAAAGTCAATTATTTTTTTAGCTGCACAGGACCAACATCTATTTTTTAACATTTTAGAGTTCAGTGGATATTTTGAAATCATGCCAACCAAGAGATCAGGAAGGGATCATTTGATTTTCACCCAAAAATAATGTAAAAAGAAAAATTGTTTCAATAATAAAACATTAAAATGGACGTCGCATGCATGTTTCACAGTTGTTTTAGTCGTGCAATCCACATTGTTTATAGTATTTTTTTTCTGATGTTTCTTGTTTTTGTGTCAGAAAATGTAGTGAGCTTTGAAAGGGCATTTTTCTTCCTTGAAATCTCCAACCCTTAACCCCTTCACATTTTTTCCAGGTACCCCTTTATGAAACCAAATCAAATGACAGAAAGAAAATTTTGTTCCAAGGCGACATCAGCAAAATCCAAGAAGGCCTACAAATCGATATCTTTAGATTTTGCAAGGTTAGAGTTAAAGAGTTATGTCTCTCATTCATACGCATAAGTGACACAAGACTGGAAGCATGTCTTTTGGAATCACATACTTCAATTAGTTCGATTAGTAGGTCTCCGGATCTGAATCCCCATCATCACTGTATCCGTCATCGCTGTACTCATCATCGTCGTCATCGGGGGCTGCAAGCACATTTTGGCAATCACTGCATTTGCAGAGTTCGGTGCAAGGAAGATTCGCTTTGTGACAAGAGCAGCTCATTGTGTTGCAGTGAGTTTTCTTGCACCCACAGTGCACGTGTTGGAGTATCTCTGGAGGAGCTGCAGGGATTGACATCCATTTCAATGTCAAATGTTCATTTGTGAGGTCCCAACCATGGCCAACGGGGTTTGGTGCAAGGATGTACTGATTCAAACAACGTCTGTAAATGGCGGGTTGATAGGATGCCCTCATCGTGTGCAGCTTAAGGGAGTCCTTATTTGGTGGCAAAACATCATCCACTCTGCATCTCAAGGTGAATAAGTTATGCCGAGCTTCATTCACATCAGAAGTTTTTTCATCGTAGAGGGTACATACAAATGCCTCAAGTCCTCTTAGCAGCTCTTCATCTGGCATCCACTCGCAGCCAAGTTGCCTGAAGACATTCACTGTCTCAGCTGACTCCAACATAAGACGTAGAGGCCGCACTTTCCCTTTTCCCTTGAAGGCACTAACTGTATCACATCCTGTGAAAACATGCATGCCTATGATGGCTTGGCAAACTTCAGACCCATAGTGTGATGACAGCTGATTGATGTCAAGAACAGTTGTGCCCTGGCCACTTCCAGTTCTGGCATATACACGACATGGTAAATCATGCACCACTGCTGCACTCAACAGAAAGACATCGGTGTCGCGGCTGTTGATGACAACACCAGGGTGTGTGTTACCGGCATGTGCATCATGTAAGAGAAGCCTCGTGTCTGCCTCCTGGTGATCACATTTTAACTCCTGAACATCTTGCACCATCATAACTCCTTCACTGCAGTTTAATCGAGTGCACAACTCTCCATGACACAGATAAAGTTCAATTCCGGCAGGAATGGATGTACTTTCACGACTCCACATGGCAAGCAGGAACTTAACCAGCTTTTCCTTGTTTGCTCCATTCGAAAGGAATTTAGCAAACTGTCGAGGTAGTTTCTGATGAGGTCTTGTGATATCAATCTGCTGAACACCTGAAGCCTCTCGACGAGAATGTTCACAGTCCTTTATTGATATGTCTGGGTAGCGATCAGTCACAAAATCTAAACGCGTACATCTCATTTGTGTGCATAAGTGGAGAGCCTTGGCTAGTAGTACATCTGCAAATTCTGCAAACGTTTCACACTTTGTGTTGCAGGACTGAATGAGGGCCACTCCATCAACCAACAAGGCTGAATTAGCAGGAATTGTCAAGTTGGGCCAAGGTTTCATTTTTTTCAGCCAGTTCACGCTGTCTGCCATCAAGAAGCTTCCATTTGCTGTTGCAGTCACGAAACTTTTGCCAACTAACTTGTGTAAATGGGGTTATTTTTCCCTTTTCCTCCTTGATCAAATGACAAACACACGTTCGCACGTGTGTCGCCATGTTGGATCCTCGTATTCAGGTCAAATCGTCGACACTGTACATTGCAATGGCAGCGACGGTTCGAGGTTGAAAAATAGTGCCCGCACGCGGCAAGTCACGGAAGGGGAATTACGTGATTAAAGCGTCGATTTTCTTTAATTAATTTCTCATTAACGTGCAAACAGTGCAAATGTGGACAGGTAAAATATCATTTAATATAGTCTAAACTACTTAAAACCGAGAGATAAAGTTGCCACTGCAAAGTTAAGACGAAACTGCACGCCAGAGGTTTTGGCCCATGGCCTAAGACAGTGAATGTCTTCAGGCAACTTGGCTGCGAGTGGATGCCAGATGAAGAGCTGCTAAGAGGACTTGAGGCATTTGTATGTACCCTCTACGATGAAAAAACTTCTGATGTGAATGAAGCTCGGCATAACTTATTCACCTTGAGATGCAGAGTGGATGATGTTTTGCCACCAAATAAGGACTCCCTTAAGCTGCACACGATGAGGGCATCCTATCAAACCACCATTTACAGACCTTGTTTGAATCAGTACATCCTTGCACCAAACCCCGTTGGCCATGGTTGGGACCTCACAAATGAACATTTGACATTGAAATGGATGTCAATCCCTGCAGCTCCTCCAGAGATACTCCAACACGTGCACTGTGGGTGCAAGAAAACTCACTGCAACACAATGAGCTACTCTTGTCACAAAGTGAATCTTCCTTGCACCGAACTCTGCAAATGCAGTGATTGCCAAAATGTGCTTGCAGCCCCCGATGATGACGATGATGAGTACAGTGATGACGGATACAGTGATGATGGGGATTCAGATCCGGAGACCTACTAATCGAACTAATTGAAGTATGTGATTCCAAAAGACATGCTTCCAGTCTTGTGTCACTTATGCGTATGAATGAGAGACATAACTCTTTAACTCTAACCTTGCAAAATCTAAAGATATCGATTTGTAGGCCTTCTTGGATTTTGCTGATGTCGCCTTGGAACAAAATTTTCTTTCTGTCATTTGATTTGGTTTCATAAAGGGGTACCTGGAAAAAATGTGAAGGGGTTAAGGGTTGGAGATTTCAAGGAAGAAAAATGCCCTTTCAAAGCTCACTACATTTTCTGACACAAAAACAAGAAACATCAGAAAAAAATACTATAAACAATGTGGATTGCACGACTAAAACAACTGTGAAACATGCATGCGATGTCCATTTTAATGTTTTATTATTGAAACAATTTTTCTTTTTACATTATTTTTGGGTGAAAATCAAATGATCCCTTCCTGATCTCTTGGTTGGCATGATTTCAAAATATCCACTGAACTCTAAAATGTTAAAAAATAGATGTTGGTCCTGTGCAGCTAAAAAAATAATTGACTTTTGTGACAAAAATCACAAAAACAAAGGTTTTTCCCCCAAAACAGCAGATATAGCGCCCTCTGTTGGTGACTTTGGCTGATAAATCAAAATATAGGTTGTGCAGTATGACTACAAAAAACAATTCTGTATTAAATTTGTACTTATTGAAAGTTAAATAAAAACTATGGCCAAAATCTTGTTTTTTACCAAAAATGGACAAAAAACTAGGAAAAGCGGGTCATATTTGCTTAATGTGCAAGTTTGGCTGTTGTGGACAACTGTATTCAGATTCAGCACTATCAAATTAGTAAAATTCACTTTATTTCAAGTTGCCACTAGAAAGTTAAGACGAACCTCAATTTCTAGCCATGCAACAGATTTTGGCCCATGGCCTACAAGGTGTAGGGCAGTTCTGTATTGACTAGACACACCTGCCCAGACTGTAATATGGTGACAAGAGTGACTGATGCATAGCGCTCTCCTTGAGGTCTCCAACATCATTGGCGGCCATCATTTCTGCTCAACATGAATTGACTTTCAGCAGAGAACGGCACTAAGGCCCACTAGTCCCTTGCCCAGCGTAAACGCTCCCTGGCTCATGCAAAGTCCCCTAAAGTCCCCTACTATAATTAATCTATCCAATATCAGCACTAAATCAGCTAAGAACTCGGCTGCCCCGGCCTATGACTGGCGCCTAGCGGCTGCCCCGGCCTTGGATGCACTCTGCAGAGCGTGCCCAAATGCCAAGTCACGTTTCGTTTCGAATGAGTTTGACACCACTGCTCTAGAGCACAGGTGTCAAACTCATTCCATGGAGGGCCAAGACCCTGCAGGTTTTACCTCCACCCAGTGTCTTCAACAGGTGATTTCTCTGAATTTCTTCCTACTGATTGCTGATCAGTGATAACACCTGCTGAAGAGACTGGGTGGAAGTAAAACCTGCAGGGTCTTGGCCCTCCATGGAATGAGTTTGACACCCCTGATTTATCCATCCATCCATCCATCTTCTACCGCTTTTCCGGAGGTCCGGGTCGCGGAGGCAGCAGTTCAAGCAGAGAAGCCCAGACTTCCCTCTCCCCAGCCACCTGCTCCAGCTCTTCAGAGGGGATACCAAGGCGTTCCCAGACTAGCTGGGAGACATAGTCTCTCCACCGAGTCCTGGGTCTGCCCCGGGGTCTCCTCCCAGTGGGACGTGCCTGAAACACCTCAAGTGGGAGGCATCCAGGAGGCATCCTAATCAGATGCCCATACCACCTCAACTGACTCCTTTCAATGTGGAGGAGCAGCGGTTCTACTCTGAGCCTCTCCCGGATGACTGAGCTCCTCACCCTATCTCTGAGGGTGAGTCCAGCAATCCTACGGAGAAAGCTCATTTCAGCCGCTTGTATCCGCGATCTCGTTCTTTCGGTCATTACCCAAAGCTCGTGACCATAGGTGAGAGTAGGAACGTAGATTGACTGGTAAATCGACAGCTTTGCCTTAGAACTAAGCTCCCTCTTCACCACAACAGACCGGTACAACGTCCGCATCACTGCAGATGCTGCTCCAATCCGTCTGTCGATCTCTCGCTCCATTTTCCCCTCACTCGTGAACAAGACCCCAAGATACTTAAACTCCTCCACTTGGGGCAGGAGCCTGTCCCCAACCCGGAGAGGACAATCCACCTTTTTCCGGCTGAGGACCATGGACTCGGACTTGGAGGTGCTGATTCTCATCCCAGCCGCTTCACACTCAGCGGCAAACCGTCCCAGCAAGAGCTGTAGGTCATTGCTGGATGAAGCCAACAGGACAACATCATCTGCAAACAACAGAGATGAGATCCTGTGGTCACCAAGCATGACACCCTCCATTCCCTGGCTGCGCCTAGAAATCCTGTCCATAAAAATTATGAACAGGACCGGTGACAAAGGGCAGCCCTGGCGGAGTCCAACTCTCACTGGGAATGACTCCGACCGAGTGTTGGCAATGCGAACTAAACTCTCACAACGGTCGTACAGAGACCGAATAGCTCGTAACAACAAGCCCGATACCCCATACTCCCGAAGCACCCCCCACAAAAATCCACGAGGGACGCGGTCAAATGCCTTCTCCAAGTCCACAAAACACATGTAAACTGGTTGGGCAAACTCCCACGAACCCTCAAGAATTCTCGAGAGGGTAAAGAGCTGGTCCGATGTGCCACGGCCAGGACGAAAACCACATTGCTCCTCCTGAATCCGAGGTTCGACCAACGGCCGGACTCTCCTCTCCAGTACCTTGGCATAGACCTTCCCAGGGAGGCTGAGGAGTGTGATCCCTCTAAAGTTGGAGCACACCCTCCGGTCCCCTTTTTTGAAGAGAGGAACCACCACCCCGGTTTGCCATGCCAAAGGCACTGCCCCCGACCTCCACGCAATGTTGCAGAGGCGTGTCAACCATGACAACCCAACAACATCCAGGGCCTTGAGGTACTCGGGGCGAATCTCGTCCACCCCCGGGGCCCGGCCACCAAGGAGATTTTTAACCACCTTGGCGACCTCAGCCCCTGTGATAGGCGAGTCATCCCCCTCGTCCCCAAACCCTGCTTCCTCTGTGGAAGGCGTATCAGTGGGATTGAGGAGATCCTCGAAGTATTCCTTCCACCGCCCGACGATATCCCCAGTTGAAGTCAACAGTGTCCCATCCGCACCATACACAGTGTGGACGGGGAGCTGCTTTCCCCTCCTGAGCCGCCGAACAGTTTGCCAGAATCTCTTTGAAGCCGACCGAAAGTCTTGTTCCATGGCCTCACCGAACTCCTCCCATACCCGGGTTTTTGCTTCAGCAACCACCCGAGCTGCACTCCGCTTGGCCTGCCGGTACACCTCAGCTGCTCCGGGAGTCCCACAAGCCAACCAAGCTTGATAGGACTCCTTCTTCAGCTTAATGGCCCCCCTCACCACTGGTGTCCACCACTTGGTTCGGGGGTTGCCACCACGAGATGCACCGACCACCTTGCGGCCGCAGCTCTGGGCTGCCGCTTCAACAACAGAGGTGGAGAACATGGCCCATTCAGACTCCATGTCTCCAGACTCCCTCGGAATGTGGTTGAAGTTCTTCCGGAGGTGGGAGTTGAAGACCTCCCGGACAGGGGCCTCAGCCAGATGCTCCCAGCACACCCTTACTATACGTTTGGGTCTACCAGGTCTGAATGGCTTCCTCCCCTGCCATCGGATCCAACTCACCACCAGGTGGTGATCAGTTGACAGCTCTGCACCTCTCTTTACTCGGGTGTCCAAGACATACGGTCGCAGGTCTGATGATACGATAACAAAATCGATCATCGACCTGCGGCCTAGGGTGTCCTGGTGCCAGGTGCACATATGGACACCCTTATGCTTGAACATGGTGTTCGTTATAGACAGAGTGTGGTTAGCACAGAAGTCCAATAACTGAACACCACTCGGGTTCAGATCGGGCAGGCCGTTCCTCCCAATCACCCCCCTCCAGGTTTCACTGTCGTTGCCCACGTGCGCATTGAAGTCCCCCAGTAGGACAATGGAGTCTCCAGGAGGAGCACCCTCCAGCACCCCAGTCACAGACTCCAAAAAGGGTGGGTACTCTGAAACATCATTTGGTGCATAGGCACAAATGATGGTCAGGACCCGTTTCCCAACCCGAAGGCGCAGGGAAGCAACCCTTTCGTCCACCGGGGAAAACTCCAATATAGAGGCAGCAAGGTGGGGCGATACAAGAATACCTACCCCTGCTCGTCGCCTCTCGCCCGGGGCAACTCCAGAAAAGGCCAAGCTCCAGCCCCTCTCCAGGAGACTGGTTCCGGAACCGGAGCTGTGTGTTGAGGTGAGGCCGACTATATCTAGCCGGTATCGCTCAATCTCGTACACCAGCTCAGGCTCCTTCCCCACCAGAGAGGTGACATTCCACGTACCAAAAGCCAGTTTAGAAAGCTTGGGATCAGTCCGCCAAGGTCTCCGCCTTGGCGGACTGAAGGATTCAGTGTACCCCGCCCGGTATGGGGTTACCGGGGCCCCACCCTGGAGCCAGGCCTGGGGGAGGGGCTCGAAGGCTAGCGTCTGGTGGCCGGGTTTCCACCCATGGGACCCGGCCGGGCTCAGCCCGAAGGAGTTACATGGGTCCGCCCTCCAGTAGGTTCACCACCTGCAGGAGGGATCATGGAAGTCCGGTGCTATGTGGATTAGGTGGCAGTCAAAGGCGGAGACCCCTGATTTAAACCAACATAATCCTCTTGCCCTAACCAAGTCTCTGTAAGGGATATTAAATCAATCTGATGATCAATTAACAGATCATGGACTAGCAGAGACTTGGGAGTTAGAGACCTAATATTTAACAAACCACATTTAATTTTTAAATTATGAGGAGGAACAGAGGCCGTCATTAAATTTAGAGGCTTCATGTTTAATTTGAGTTTTACCAACTTTTTGTTTAATCATTTTAGGGTGCTTATACATTATATTTTCATTTACTTTGGAGGGAGCAGACAATGATTCTCTGATGGGGAAGACAGGGGCTAAACTGAAGGGTGGCGGATGAAGAGGAACTGCAGAGAGGCGTGTAAGACTGCGACTCTGCTTCCTGGTCCCAACTCTGAGTTGTCAATGTTTTGGAAATTTGAATAAAAATGATGCCAGATTGTGAGATAAAAGAGAAGCACCATCCAAAGTGGGATGGACACCGTCTCATCTAATAAGACCAGGTTTTCCCCAAAATCAGTTCCATTTGTCTATGTAGCCCACATTGTTTGCAGGACACCACACAGACAGCCAGTGGTTGAAGGATGATATGTGGCTAAACATGTCATCACTGGTCAGATTGGGGAAGACCCCAGAGAATACTACAGAGGCAGACATTGTTTTGGCAAAGTCACACACCGATTCTACATTAAGTTTCGTGACTTTCGACTGCCGGAGACGGATGTCATTAATGCCGGCGTGAATAACAATTGTGGAATATTTACAGTTACTTTTAGCCAGCATTTTCAAATTTGACTCGATGTCGCCTGCTCTGGCCCCAGGAATGCATTTGACTATGGCTGCTGGAGTCTCTAGGTTCACGTTTCTGACTACAGAGTCACCAATGATCAGAATTTTTTCCTCAGCGGGTGTGTCGCTGAGTGGGGAAAAACAATTAGAAATGTGAACAGGTTGGTGGTTAACCGGGGCTTTGCGGCTAGGCTTCCTTCTCACCATCACCCACCCAGTCTCCTCACTGCTGAAGAGGACCGGAGGACTGCTAACAGGGTCTATGCTGGTGAGCTCCGCTGCAGCTAGGGGACATCCGTCAAGATTAACTGGCGCAGACGATGTGACGCTGAGTGTGGAATATCGATTAGAAGCGTGAACAGATTGGTGGTGAACCAGGGGCTTGTGACTATACTTCTTCTCACCGTCACCCAACCGTTCTCTCCTGGTTGCTCAGGAGAGGTGGTTGCCAGGGGACGGCTAGCAGGCCCTAAGCTAGGGTGCTCTGCTGCAGCTAATGGGAATCTGTCATTATTAACTGGCGCTGACAGTGTTTCAATGCAGCGGAGCTGGGATTCCAAATCACACAACCTCGCCTCGAGGGCCTCAAAAAGACAACATTTATTACATTTACCATTATCACTAAAAGAGGCAGAGGTGTAGCTAAACATCTGACAGAGAGAGCACACCAGGGGAGAAGGGGAAGGAGAGCTAGTAGTAGCCATAGCTAGTGGCTAACCCGAAGCTAACACAAACACTGAAGAAAGGTGAACAGAAGGCTAAAGAGGGTGATTAGGTGACACTGAGTGCGCACACAGGTGCAAGAGGCTTGTTAAACAGAAGTGAGAGGTGATGGTAGATTAAAAAAAAGGCGAATAAAATGCAATTAACTCCTTTAGGTTTTAGGTCTCAGATCTGCACCATCTGCATGCACCCTCTGGTGGTGAAGATTTTTTTCAAGAAAATATTCAGTTTAGATATCACAAATTCCAAAGGCTGTAACTTGAAAGTGGTATTAGATAATGGCTTACTGTCAATGAGAAAGATGTAGAATATGATCCAAAGTTTATGATAGGAGTAAGTTTACACATCTAATTTGCATAATGTGATGGCAGCCACATCAGATTACAAAACTTTTGGTCAAAGTGGAATTTGGACATATTTACACAAAGGATGGTTTTGTTTGTTGTCTTTGTTTTTTTTTGTTTGTTTGTTCTCTTATTTTCAAAATATACGAACCAGAAAATCAGTAGAATGTAAACAAACTGATAAAAACATGATCAGACCTACCACTTGTCATGTGTCGCCATGCGTCCATGTGCTCACTCCGGTCCTTATTTGTCTTCTGTTGGTCATTTTTGCTTTCTCTCCCACACCCAGAAGCAATCACATTTATCTTCTGATTTATTCCACCTCAATTTTGGTTAGATTACCCCGCAGTGCAGGCAGTATTGTCCTCTCCGTCACGTGTAGCTTTATCAATGGCGGACGAAAAGTGTTCCACTCCAGTCCATCTTGTGCTGTCCAGAAAGTAAATATTTCCCTTCAGAAGCTAAATAATCCCTTTTAGAATCAGAGTTGGCAATATTTGGAACAAATGCTTCCTCCCTGTGGAAATATATGTTTCACAATTGTTTATACATCTCTTCTTCTGCGCTCCAGAAGTGATATCAGATTCGACACAGTTCTGGTTTTGCTGAACTCAGTCCTCCAGTGCAGACCACTAAGCTATATGTATCTGCCATCTAGTGATGAGAAATGCTTGGTACATCTAACTAACTAACTAACTACTAACTAACCTGCACTTATATAGTGCTTTTCTAGTCACAAAGACCACTCAAAGCGCTTTCATTAATACTAACCCTCTATTCTAAGGGCCTATAGGAAACAGATATCTAGGGACAATTTAGAACAGCCAATTAACCTAACATGCATGTTTTTGGCATGTGGGAGGAAACCGGAGAAATCCCGGAGTAAACCCACGCAACACGGGGAGAACATGCAAACTCCACACAGATCACTGTTGGTCGGGGGCTGGGATCGAACCCACGATCCCACGATCCCCACAATCCCCCGGCCAAGGGTAAACTGTGCTGCCGCAGTGCTAACCACTGCGCCACCGTGCAGCCCATCTGGGGCCCCATCTGGGTTTATTTTTTTTTTCCATACTTTTTGACCAATCACGTGACCGGAGCAGATCTGCAACACCAGCCACAGGAGAGGCAGATCATGTAATCAAATGTATCCTTAAGGAATTAAAGGCAATAATCCTCAGGAGAGTGAGGAGAGCTAAGCACAGAGCAAACTACACCAGACAGCAACACAGGAAGTGACGATATTTTACCACAGGAAGCACTCTGATCTGAATTTCATCTCCAAATGACGGGTCTGTAGGTTAGATAGCCTTTTATTGCTGTCAGCCATGAGAGGAGTGAGAGCAGGAAAAAAGTCAGCTCTGCCCCACAGAGAATAAAACAGGTACTTTATATGACCATCAGAAAAAAAAAAAAGAAAAACACTTTGGGATGATAAGACAGATGAGGGAAGAGAAGGGAGGAGGAGTGAGAGCATGCAGACCTGAGCAGGTCAATGTGACATTAAACTTCATGCTGGAGCACAAAATATAACAGACATATGTGACGACGAAGTGTCGCCACTGTTATGGTCCTCTGTAATTGAGTAATATATTATATGTGTAAAAGGATTTATAATTTGCAAATGTCAACAGGCATTGTAATGGATAAAATGTACATATAATTTGAGATTTGTTTTGAATGAAGTGAATTCCATTTGTGAGATAAATGTTCATGTTAATTATGTTAATTGGGTGAGGCAATTGAATAATCTTAAGACCACAAACCTTTGTTAGCATGCTTCCTGGTGGTGTCCGGGCAAAGGACTCCTCAGGGGTTTGAGTGCCCTTTAAAGAATGTCAGGGGGAGGAAGTATATGATGGTTGAGTAGAGGGGGATTTAATATGTAAATAAGGGTTTAAACTATTTATTGTATTATTCATGGTGTTATTTATGGTGTTTATTTATTCTGTAAATATGTGGGAAATTATTTATGTATTTATGACTCTTAGATAACAAGATAAGATAAGATAAGATAAGATAAGATAAGCCTTTATTAGTCCCACAATGGGGAAATTCCAGGATTGCAACAGCACAGGGATAGCAACACTCAGAGCAATAATTTAGAAGATAAGGAAATAAGAACAGTGAATATACATATGTACACATAAATATATAAATGTACACACAGTGCGGAGCATTGTAGCTAGATGGAATAAACAGCATAACCGTCTATTTAGTTACCCTGCATGGTATGAATATGTACCCATATTTATTGTCACCCTCCATAGCGACTGATATTGTCCTAGTTGTATACTGGAGGGGACCATTTGTGTAAGTCTGTTGCGTCTTTTGCATTCAATACTATTAGGTTGTCAAGTTTTTTTTGCCATCTCTGCGAGCAGCCCTGCTTAGGTTATACAGTCTGACAGCCGTAGGTAGGAAGGACCTGTGAAACCTCTCGGTCGCGCACCTAGGATGATGTAGTCTACTGCTAAATGAGCTCCTCAGTGCGTTCAGTATGTCCTGCATAGGGTGGGACTCGGACTCCAGCAGAGATGACAGTTTAGCCACCATCCTTCTCTCCCCTATCTCCTCCACTGGGTCAAGGCGTTGCCCCAGGACAGAGCTAGCTTTCTTGATTAGTTTGTTCAGTCTCTTCCTATCGGCTGCTGTAATGCCGTTGCCCCAGCAGACCCCAGCAGATGTCTTCAAGAGCACCCATTGTACACCAAAAGACCTGAGCCTCCTCAGTAGGAACAGCCTGCACTGTCCCTTCTTGTAGAGTGCATTGGTATTGTGTGACCAGTCTAGTTTATTGTTCAGATGAACACCAAGGTACTTGTAGGATGTCACTATCTCAATGTCTGTTCCCTGGATGTTTACTGGTGCTGTGAGGGGTTGTCCTTGCCTGCGGCAATCCACCACCAGCTCCTTAGTTTTCCTCACGTTGATCTGGAGGCAGTTCCGATGGCACCAGTCCACGAAGTCCTGGATAAGTCCTCTGTACTCAGCTTCATCTCCGTTGGGGATGAGGCCAACGATCGCAGAGTCGTCAGAGAACTTCTGTAGATGGCAATGTGTTGTGTTGTGTTGTGTGAGAAGTCCGCAGTACAAAGAGTGAACAGGAAGGGAGCCAAAACCGTTCCCTGGGGGGCCCCCGTGCTACCGATGTTCGTGTCGGACACACAATCCTGGATTCTCACAAACTGTGGCCAGTTAGTGAGGTAGTCCAGGATCCATGATGACAGGTGCTGGTCCACCCCTGCGCACAGCAGCTTGTCCTTCAGGATCATCAGTTGGATGGTGTTGAAAGCACTGGAGAAGTCAAAGAACATGATCCTCACCGCATTCCCGGGCTTCTCCAGGTGGGACAGGGAACGGTGAAGGAGGAAGATCCCTGCATCCTCCACGCCAATGCCATGCTGGTAGGCAAACTGGAGTGGATCCATCGCTGGTCCCACCAGGGGGCAGAGGTGAGCAAGGAGCAGTCTCTCCAGGGTCTTCATCAGGTGAGACGTCAGGGCCACTGGTCTGTAGCTGTTCAGGTCTTTGGGGTGGGAAGTCTTTTGGTATGGGTACCACACAAGATGTTTTCCAGGTTGAAGATGTGCTCCACAATTCCACATAGCTGGTCTGCGCAGGACTTGAGGAGCTTCATGCTGATGCCGTCCAGTCCCGAGGCCTTCCTCGCCTTGATCTTCCTCAGCTCCGTCCTCACCTGGGTCTTAGTGAGGGTCAGGTTGGGGGGCTGTGTGCTGGGACTGGGGGGGTGTTGGCAGAGTGGGGTGTGGACAACAGGTCTTGATGACTGTAGAGGCAGCAGTGGTTGTTGTGCAGTCGGGGGGGAGGGCGGTTGGTCAAACCTATTAAAAAGCAGGTTCAGATTGTTCGCCCACTCCCTGCCCCACGTGGCCTGGGAGGAGGTATTCTGGAGCCCAGAGATGGTTTTAAGGTTTCTCCAGACCCCACTGATGTCGCTCTGTTGCAGCTTGTCCTCCATCTTCTTCCTGAAGCTGTCCTTGCCTTCTCTGATCTTCCTCCTCAGCTCCCTCTATACGGACTTCAGCATCTCCCTGTTCCCCGACCTGAAGATCCTCTTCTTCTCTCTCAGAAGTGTTTTAATCTCAGGGTTGATCCAGGGTTTGTTGTTCGAGCAACACCGTATGGTCTTGGTGGGTACGGTGTTGTCCACACAGAAGTTGATGAAGTCCATGATGGTGTGAGTGAGGCCATCACTGTCCTCACCATGTGGATCGCAGAGCTGCTCCCAGGCAGTGGTTTAAAAACAGTCCTTTAGAGCGTCCATTGCCTCCTCAGACCATAACTTCACCGTGCGCATAACCGGAGGTTGTCTGTGTACTAGGGGTTTGTACACCGGCAGGAAATGAACCAAGTTGTGATCCGATCTCCCGAGTGGCGGGAGCGGTGGTGAGGTGTATGCCTCCTTAGTGTTTGCATAGAATAAGTCCAGTATTTTATTGTCTCTAGTGTGGCATGTGACATACTGGGTGAACGTGGGCAAAATGGGGGGCAGTGAAATATGGTTGAAATCACCTGAGATGAGGACAAGAGCATCTGGGTGTTCTGTCAGCAGCCTGCCAGTTACTGAGTGAATAGTGTCACGAGCTGTCCCCGCATTCACCGTCAGATTTGCATAAATTCAATTCAATTCAATTCAATTCAATTCAACTTTATTTATATAGCGCCATTTCACAACAACAGTCATCTCATAGCACTATCAACTGTAGGGAAGACCCCCACAGTTGCAGAAAGACCCCAGCAATCAGGCGATCCCCTGTGAGCAAGCACTTGGCGACGGTGGAGAGGAAAAACTCCCTTTTAACAGGAAGAAACCTCCAGCAGAACCAGGCTCAGGGAGGGGCAGTCATCTGCTGCGACTGGCTGGGGGGTGAGGGGACAGAGAAGAAGAAAAGAACAGACATGTAGAGAGCAAACAGCACGATGGGGACTCAATCTATGGGAGAGAACAAACAAATGTTAATGACCAGCAAAAAAAAAAATATTTCATAGAGAGTGAGGAAAGGAGTGAGGCCCAGTGCATTACTGGAGGTCCCCCGGCTGACTAAACCTATTAGCAGCATAACTAAGGGAGGGTTCAGAAACACATGATCCCTCCCTAATTGTAGGCTATATCAAAAAGGTAGGTTTTAGCCCTATTCTTAAAAACAGAGATCGAGTCTGACTCCCGAATCCAGATTGGCAGCTGATTCCACAGGAGAGGAGCTTGATAACTGAAGGCTCTGCCTCCCATTGTACTTTTGGAGATTCTAGGTATTACAAGTAAACCTGCATTTTGGGAGCGTAGTGCTCTGTTAGGATGATACGGTAGTATCAGATCTTTTAAATAAAAAGGAGCCTGATTGTTTAGAGCTTTGTAAGTAAGAAGAAGGATTTTAAACTTAATTCTAAACTCTATGGGAAGCCAATGAAGGGAGGCCAGAACCGGAGAGATATGATCTCTCTTTCTAGTACCTGTTAAAACTCTTGCTGCAGCATTTTGGATCAGCTGAAGACTTTTTAAAGATGTTTTAGGACAGCCTGATAATAAAGAATTACAATAATCTAATCTCGAGCTAACAAAAGCGTGGATCAGCTTCTCAGCATCACTCTGAGACAAGATGCTCCTAATCTTGGCAATATTACGCAAATGATAGAAGGCAGTCTTAGAAACAAATTTAATATGTGAATTGAAGGACAAATCCTGATCAAAAATAACTCCAAGGTTCCTCACAGAGCTATTAAGAGAAAGAGTAACTGCATCCAAACTGAAAGTTTGATTTGGAAAGGAATTTCTAAGGTTTTTTGGACCAACAAGAATGACTTCAGTCTTATCTGAATTTAATAGCAGGAAATTACAAGTCATCCAAGCTTTGATTTCCTTAAGACAGGCTTCTAACTTGGCTAATTGATTAGTATCATCTGGCTTCATTGACAGGTATAATTGTGTGTCATCTGCATAACAGTGAAAATGTATACAGTGCTTTCTAATAATGTTGCCTAACGGAAGCATATATAAACTAAAAAGAGTAGGGCCAAGCACAGATCCCTGTGGAACTCCATGACTAAGCTTTGAGCTGAGAGAAAACTCATCATTTACATGAACAAACTGGAACCTATCAGATAAATAAGATCTAAACCACTGCAACGAAGTTCCATTAAGTCCAACATAGTGTTCTAATCTATCAAGTAGAATATTATGATCAATAGTATCAAAAGCTGCACTAAGATCTAAAAGGACAAGTACAGAAACTAGTCCATTATCAGATGCAATGAGGAGGTCGTTAGTGACCTTCGCTAAGGCTGTTTCAGTACTATGATGGATTCTAAACCCAGATTGAAACTCCTCAAGTAAACCATTTCCCTGCAGGTGGTCAAATAATTGCGTAGCAACAACTCTTTCTAAGATTTTTGAAATGAAAGGGAGATTAGAGATTGGTCTATAGTTAGCTAAAGCTCCTGGATCTAGCGTTGGCTTTTTGAGTAAGGGTTTAATTACAGCCGTTTTAAAAGCCTGCGGTACATGGCCTAAAGTTAATGAAGAATTGATTATATGAAGAATAAAGCTACCAATAAGTGGGAAGACTTCTTTAAATAACCTGGTAGGAATAGGGTCTAAAAGACAAGTTGAAGGTTTGGATGAGGAAACTATTTTGTCTAACTCACAAAGGTCGATTGGAGTAAACTCATCAAGACAGACATCAATAGAAGGAGTTGTAGTAGTTACAGTATTTAAGTTAACTGTGGGAAGAATCTGATTGATTTTATCTCTGATGGATGAAATTTTATTATTGAAAAAGTTCATAAAGTTCTGACTAGTAAGCTCTAAGGGGATGCTAGGATTGACAGAGTCCTGACTCTTTGTCAACCTGGCTACAGTACTGAAAAGAAACCTGGGATTATTCTTGTTCTCTTCTATTAATGCAGAGTAATAACTCGTTCTAGCTTTTCTAAGAGATTTTTTATAAATTAAAAGATGATTTCTCCAAGCTAAATAGATTTCATCTAAATTAGTAGAGCGCCATTTTCTTTCTAATTGACGAGTCTTCTGTTTTAAGCTACGAGTTTCTGTGTTGAACCAAGGAGTTAAAAATCTCTGATTAGACTTTTTCTTTTTTAAGGGGGCCACCAAGTCTAGAGCCTGATGCAGAGAAGCTGAAACACTATCCACCATGTTATCAATTACAGAAGGAGCAAGCTGTCTATAGTTTATTTCCGTTGTGTTGACACATGGCATAGAGGAAACAATCTGCATAAATTTGGAAACAGCATCATCTGAGAGGCATCTACTGTGATAATATTTTTCTTTAGGAGCCAAATAGTCAGAAATAGTAAAATCAAAGGTTAACAGACAATGGTCTGACAGTACAGGGTTATGAGGAGACACTACAAGATTTTCTATTTCTATGCCATATGTCAGAACAAGGTCCAATGTATGGTGGAGGTAATGAGTAGAATTTCCTACTTTCTGAGAAAACCCAATCGAGTCTAATATTGAATTAAAAGCCACATTAAGGCAGTCACTATCTACATCCACATGTATATTAAAGTCCCCTACTATAATTATTCTATCAGATTTCAGCACTAAATCAGCTAAGAAATCAGCAAATTCGGATAAAAATTCTGAATAGGTTGATGGGGGACGATAAACTATGGCAAATAAAATTGGGTTTAACCTGGAATTGCTAAAGTGCCCAACACTGAGGACCAGGCCCTCAAAGGAATTATAACATGTTTTTTGCTTTACATTAACTAGTAATTTGGAATGGTAAATTGATGCTACTCCTCCTCCACGACCAGAACTTCTGGGATTTTGACAGTTTAAATAACCAGAGGGAGTTGATTCATTTAAACCAACATAATCCTCTTGCCCTAACCAAGTCTCTGTAAGGGAAATTAAATCAATCTGATGATCAATTAACAGATCATGGACTAACAGAGACTTGGGAGTTAGAGACCTAATATTTAATAAACCACATTTAATTTTTAAATTATGAGGAGGAACAGAGGCCAAATCATTCAATTTAGAGGCTTTATGTTTAATTTGAGTTTTACCAATATTTTGCTTTATCACTTTGGGATGCTTATACATTATATTTTTATTTACTTTGGAGGGAGCAGACAACGATTCTCTGATGGGGAAGACAGGGGCTAAGCTGAGGGGTGGCGGATGAAGAGGAGCTGCAGAGAGGCGTGTAGGACTGCGACTCTGCTTCCTGGTCCCAACTCTGAGTAGTCATGGTTTTGGAAATTTGGATAAAAAAGATGCCAGATTGTTAGATAAATGAGAAGCACCATCCAAAGTGGGATGAATGCTGTCTCGTCTCATAAGACCAGGTTTTCCCCAAAAAGAGCTCCAATTGTCAATGTAGCCCACGTCATTTTTAGGACACCACACAGACAGCCAGCGGTTCAAGGATGACGAGCGACTAAACATGTCATCACTGGTCAGATTGCAGTGGTTTAGATCTTATTTATCTGATAGGTTCCAGTTTGTTCATGTAAATGATGAGTTTTCTCTCAGCTCAAAGCTTAGTCATGGAGTTCCACAGGGATCTGTGCTTGGCCCTACTCTTTTTAGTTTATATATGCTTCCGTTAGGCAACATTATTAGAAAGCACTGTATACATTTTCACTGTTATGCAGATGACACACAATTATACCTGTCAATGAAGCCAGATGATACTAATCAATTAGCCAAGTTAGAAGCCTGTCTTAAGGAAATCAAAGTTTGGATGACTTGTAATTTCCTGCTATTAAATTCAGATAAGACTGAAGTCATTCTTGTTGGTCCAAAAAACCTTAGAAATTCCTTTCCAAATCAAACTTTCAGTTTGGATGCAGTTACTCTTTCTCTTAATAGCTCTGTGAGGAACCTTGGAGTTATTTTTGATCAGGATTTGTCCTTCAATTCACATATTAAATTTGTTTCTAAGACTGCCTTCTATCATTTGCGTAATATTGCCAAGATTAGGAGCATCTTGTCTCAGAGTGATGCTGAGAAGCTGATCCACGCTTTTGTTAGCTCGAGATTAGATTATTGTAATTCTTTATTATCAGGTTGTCCTAAAACATCTTTAAAAAGTCTTCAGCTGATCCAAAATGCTGCAGCAAGAGTTTTAACAGGTACTAGAAAGAGAGATCATATCTCTCCGGTTCTGGCCTCCCTTCATTGGCTTCCCATAGAGTTTAGAATTAAGTTTAAAATCCTTCTTCTTACTTACAAAGCTCTAAACAATCAGGCTCCTTTTTATTTAAAAGATCTGATACTACCGTATCATCCTAACAGAGCACTACGCTCCCAAAATGCAGGTTTACTTGTAATACCTAGAATCTCCAAAAGTACAATGGGAGGCAGAGCCTTCAGTTATCAAGCTCCTCTCCTGTGGAATCAGCTGCCAATCTGGATTCGGGAGTCAGACTCGATCTCTGTTTTTAAGAATAGGGCTAAAACCTACCTTTTTGATATAGCCTACAATTAGGGAGGGATCATGTGTTTTCTGAACCCTCCCTTAGTTATGCTGCTAATAGGTTTAGTCAGCCGGGGGACCTCCAGTAATGCACTGGGCCTCACTCCTTTCCTCACTCTCTATGAAATATTTTTTTTTTTTGCTGGTCATTAACATTTGTTTGTTCTCTCCCATAGATTGAGTCCCCATCGTGCTGTTTGCTCTCTACATGTCTGTTCTTTTCTTCTTCTCTATCCCCTCACCCCCCAGCCAGTCGCAGCAGATGACTGCCCCTCCCTGAGCCTGGTTCTGCTGGAGGTTTCTTCCTGTTAAAAGGGAGTTTTTCCTCTCCACTGTCGCCAAGTGCTTGCTCACAGGGGATCGCCTGATTGCTGGGGTCTTTCTGCAACTGTGGGGGTCCTCCCTACAGTTGATAGTGCTATGAGATGACTGTTGTTGTGAAATGGCGCTATATAAATAAAGTTGAATTGAATTGAATTGAATTGAATAGATTGGGGAGGGGCCCAGAGAATACTACAGTGGCAGACATCGTTTTGGCAAAGTCACACACCGATTCTATATTAAGTTTCGTGACTTCCGACTGCCGGAGACGGATGTCATTAATGCCGGCGTGAATAACAATTGTGGAATATTTACAGTTACTTTTAGCCAGCATTTTCAAATTTGACTCGATGTCGCCTGCTCTGGCCCCAGGAATGCATGTGACTATGGCCGCTGGAGTCTCTAGGTTCACGTTTCTGACTACAGAGTCACCAATGATCAGAGTTTTTTCCTCAGCGGGTGTGTCGCTGAGCGGGGAAAAACAATTAGAAACGTGAACAGGTTGGTGGTGAACCGGGGCTTTGCGACTAGGCTTCCTTCTCACCGTCACCCACCCAGTCTCCTCGCTGCTGAGGAGAGCCGGGGAACCGGTGACAGGGGGGCCTAAGCTAGCTAGCTCCGCTGCAGCTAATGGGCGTCCGTCGAGATTAACTGGCGCAGACGGTGTTTCAATGCAGCGGAGCCGGGATTCCAAATCAGACAACCTCGCCTCGAGCGCCTCAAAAAGACAACATTTATTACATTTACCGTTATCACTAAAAGAGGCAGAGGTGTAGCTAAACATCTGACAGAGAGAGCACACCAGAGGAGGAGAGGAAAGAGAGGTAGTAGCCATAGCTAGTGGCTCGAGAGCTGGAGAGCAAACCACACAGGCAGACAGCAAAACAGGAAGTGACGATACGTTACCACAAGGAAGTGACGATCCGGATCACCGGATCCGGATAACAATGCAGATCACGTGTGAGCCTTCCCTCGGGAGATAGGTAGGCCGCATGCTAACAGCTAGCAACTCAGTGTGTTTGTTGCAGTGTTGTTGTTTAACCGTGATATGTCCCAGTCTGCACCAGCTGTTATTGACATACTGTACATTATCACTCCTCCACCCCTTGCCTTCCCACTGTCTGGTGTCCGGTCTGCCCGTATTGCGTGGAAACCCTCCAGTTCGATGTTAGCATCTGTTGCTAGTTGTGTTAGCCACATCTCAGTAAACAACATCATGCTAATCTCTCTGAAGATGCTCTCGTAGCGGGAGATAGCCGCTAGCTCGTCAGTCTTATTGAGTAGCGATCGTACATTCCCCATAATAACGGATGGAAGGATGGGTCTGTACCTTATATTTCTCGCCCGCCGTCTTGCTCCAGCACGGCATCCACATCGTTTCTGTCTTATTTCATCCGGTATGTTGAAGTCTTGCGCTAACATCTTGGTCCGGTTAAGTGCTAACAATTGGTCTCTGCTGTAACTTATCCTGCTAAAAATAGTGGCTTCGTCTGCCGGCTCAGGAGACATTTGGGCAATCCGTGTCTGTCCGTGATGGATAAGGTGTCGCCGGATCAGAAAGATTAGCAAGAGAAGCCAGATAGTAAATAGAAATAGGAAGAAATTGATCCGCTGTTGCAAAAAGGCAGCCTACTCGTGTGGCGTTGGAAGTAGATAGTTATAGATACTATTGAGTATATGTGGGAATATGGTATATTTATTGTCTTACCTGGGATTTTGGTATGTTCCAATTAGTCTAATGATCTCACTAAGTATATTAACAGGTGTTTTTCATTTGGTTTGGGTTGGGTGTCGGATGTTCATGTAAGTTGTTGCCTGCGAATTATTTGGAATAAATGGAAAATTGCTTGTTGCAAACTTTTTGGAAGTCTCGCCCTTCTCTGGTGTGCCTTGACCGCTCAGCAATCGTGACAACATATCAAACAGCTTTTTAATGTAGCTTATACCCTTATAGGTTACAATAGGCAGTATAAAAAGTTCATATATGGATATAAGAACAATTCATATATTGTGACACACTTATAAAACATATGATCCCTAGTTACTCATCAGATTAAGGCATAGGCAATAAATTCCCACTACAATTCCCTCCTCTTGGTCATATATGACCATTGGACAAGACTGTCAAAGTGAAAAATCAGCAAAAGTACACCCTGTCAGGTTTAAACTGATGCATCATGAACAATGACATAGAACAATAGCATGTGTGAAGAGTCACAAGGGGCTGTTTTTGTGAGTGTCAGCACTCAATGGAGAGCAAGCAAAGATAACAGATGGTTGTGGTGGACATAAAATATTTACATCACATTTTGGTCTTTAGTCATGTAATCATCGTAATCATCAGGGAAAGGGAGTTTGGACATTTCCAAATCATTGTAATCCGACATTGGCGGGGCTGAGGCAAAAGTCTCATCAAGGTCAAAGGTGGCGGCTGGCATGTAATGCAGCATGGTGGAAACGAACAACTTTGATATCATGTGTCTAATAATTGGGAGTATACAGCAACCACAAAACATGAGAAGCAACAGAACAACAGACAAAAGTATACCAATACGAACAAGCCAATCTCGCCATCCACCACTGAACAACCAATCATAAATACCTCCTCCCTGAACATTATCGAGCAGGGAGGCGTCACAAAGAGTTGTGAGGTTTTGAATGGCTTGGGAAATAATTCCAGTGTCGGCATCATTAGCAGGGACGTAGGTGCAGCAGTCCATTCTTACTATCGCACAGACCCCACCCTGTGATGCTGTTAGCTGATCTAATACCATCTTGTCTTGTAATTCCATTAGTCTAAGGGCATGCAACTCATCTTGAATTCCCTTAAGAGCTAGGAGAGTAACGTTTGCAAAGGTTCCCACACGATAGTCTAATGTCTCCATGCGCAGCAAGAGCTTACCTACACCGACCCATGGAAAAAGAGAAAGAGCAACTTTCTGAGCATCTGTCCAGAGCTTATGGGTCTTAGGCACGTCAGTGCCCCAGATGGAATCATGTGGGGACATGTCCCTCCGTGACCTGTGACCAGACCCGTCCAAGGCATTAGCAGTTACAATGAGAGTGGTCAGTAGCACGCACTGCGGCGCAATAGCCCACCCAATTCTCAGTCAACCCCTGATACACATAAGCACCGCATAGCCACAGAAAATCATCTTGTGGCATTACTCCCATAACATCAGGGACCGAATAGTAAGGCTTGCATGTTGTACCTGGCAGGGCCTGAGTGGTGTTAGTATGACCCTGGTCATTAGTGGTACATGGTGATTAAGTATGGGAACAATAAGCTCTGGGAACAGAGCCCATTTTTACCCCGGGCAGGGTGAGAGTGAGGTTATTAGCGTAGCATATAAATTTAGAGTTTGGGGGGTACTGAACTGGGCCGAAGAGGGGTGTATTGCCACTGCATTTTATTGCCAGGATTTTAGAAAAAATCCTCCCTGTATAGGGTGGTATAGGGGGTAAACTGTGACCTGTTGTTTTCTTTACAATTTGATTTAGGAAGTTAGGGGACAGTGGCGACTTCAGAATATCAGGAAAGAGATCAGATAAGTTAAATGATGCAGGAGAAACATGAGGGTTGGTGGTAGCTACAGGCATTCTAGTGCAGACATAACAGTTCGTAGCTTTTTTCCGCTTCGTAAGGAAGCGGGTATACTGAAACCATGAGTTTAAAAGGAAACCTGAGGAGAAACTCCCCTTGTCTTCCGCTAGCCACAATATATAATAATAATAATAATAATAATGCATCGATTTTATATAGCACTTTATCATATATACTCAAAGACGCTTTACAAATAGGTACATTATTCATTCACTCCAGACAAACAATGGTAGTGGCAAGCTACTTCTGCAGCCACAGCTGCCCTGAGGCAGGCTGGCAGAAATGTGGCAGCCAATCTGCGCCAACGGCCTTTCCAGCCACCACCAAACATTTTTATACATTTATACACATTCATACCCAGTGTTATGGACACTGGAGGCAATGCAGGTGAAGTGTCTTGCCCAGGGACACAACGGCAGGATATCTGGGGAGAGCGGGATTCGAACCGCCAACCATCCGGTTATTAGACGACCTGCTCAACCTCCTGAGCCACTGCTGCATTTCATTAATGACCTCTCTAGATCTAGCATCACTAACAGTTCATGTGAGAATTGCAAGAGATTGCATCTGTGGAGGACGGTGCGATGGGGCATAGAAACAAACCATCAGATACCAGGGGTGTCAAACTCATTCCATGGAGGGCCAAGACCCTGCAGGTTTTACTTCCACCCAGTCTCTTCAGCAGGTGTTTTCACTGATCAGCAATCAGTGGGAAGAAATTCAGAGAAAACACCTGTTGAAGCCACTGGGTGGAGGTAAAACCTGCAGGGTCTTGGCCCTCCATGGAATGAGTTTGACACCTGTGAGATAGACGGTCAAGTTGACCAACAATAAGATAAAAAGCCCTGTACACAGGAAGTCCCACGTGGTCCAGTCGCGACATTGTCGTTGATCCTACTGATTGTCATCCACAAGCAGATGTTGGCATAAGTTTGAATTGTCCATCGGAATGTCAGTATCAGTGTAAATGGTATGCATGGTGTATGTTTCTACTGAGCAGCGTTTGGCGTACACTGAGGTTGTTTGTGACAGCTGTCAAGTGCAACAGTATGTGGCCTTATGTCGCCACACGGCAATTAGGTGACATCACTAGTCGCACTTCTTCTTCTCTCCTTTATGTTGATAACCAGATAGCCTGCTTTTCTATTGCAAACACCGGTACTGGACACCAGAGGGTGCTGTCAGCTGACGTTTGCATAGACAAACAGTTAGACAGTCACTGTCTTTGTCGAGGAGTCCAAAACCCAGAGGATCCAGCTGAAGAAGCCACCAAAGATGAACAGGGAGTTGGCTTTCAAGTTGATGGGGGGGGGGGGGGTAATAATGAAGCCGGTGGTGGTTTTGGCTAACCACTTGGACATCTGCTTGTCATCCTAGTCTGCAACGTGGGGTGGTGATTGTGGCTAATCACCATCTGCTTCTTACTCCTGGTTTGGTCTGGGTTCTTCTGGCTTGGCCCCTGGGACCTTTCTGCAGTGTGTTGCATGGATCCACATTGCCCTCTCAGCGATTTTCACAGCGGTGAATGTTGTCAGAAGGACCTGGTATGGACCCAGCCACCATTTGCTGTGCCAATTCTTCCGTTTGAAGCTTTTAACCACCACCCAGTCATCTGGTCTTATGTCATGGAGGACTCCCTCGGCAGGTTTGGGTAGGGCAGCTTTTACCTGTTGAGAAATGTTTTGCAGTTGGCAGGACAAGGCAAAGCAATAAGATAACATGGCATTTTCAAAATGTGAAGTGGTTAGAGGAGGTGGTGTCTTCCTCTCTGCAGAGAAACCTAGAAAGGGAGGACGAGCAAACAAAATCTCAAAGGGTGACATGTTATATTTCTTCCTGACTCGCATGCGCATGTACATGAGTGCCAATGGCAGACATTTTACCCAGGGTAGGCCAGTCTCATCCTGGAGTTTGGCGAGGTTGTTCTTTAGGGTGCCATTTTCACGCTCAACAGCACCACCTGATTGCGGGTGGTAGGCACAATGTTTTCTCAAATCAAAACCCAATGGAGTACTCAAATTGGTCAATGCTTCATTTACAAAATGTTTACCATTGTCACTGGAGATTTTCTCTGGTATTCCCCATCTGGGAATAATTTCTGACAGTAATGTTCTGGCCACAACAGTGCTTGTTGCATGTTTGGCTGGAAAGGCCTCTACCCATTTGGACTACATGTCATCCATCCATCTTCTACCACTTTTCTGGAGGTCCAGGTCGCAGAGGCAGCAGTTCAAGCAAAGAAGCCCAGACTTCCCTCTCCCCAGCCACCTGCTCCAGCTCTTCAGAAAGGATCCCAAGGCCTTCCCAGACCACTTGGGAGACATAGTCTCTCCACCGAGTCCTGGGTCTGCCCCGGGGTCTCTTCCCAGTGGGACATGCCTGAAACACCTCAAGTGGGAGGCGTCCAGGAGGAATCCTAATCAGATGCCCATACCACCTCAACTGACTCCTTTCAATGTGAAGGAGCAGCGGTTCTACTTTGAGCCTCTCCCAGATAACTGAGCTCCTCACCCTATCTGTGAGGGTGAGTCCAGCAATCCTAGGGAGAAAGCTCATTTCAGCCGCTTGTATCTGCGATCTTGTTCTTTCGGTCATTACCCAAAGCTCGTGACCATAGGTGAGAGTAGGAACGTAGACTGACTGGTAAATCGACAGCTTTGCCTTAGAACTAAGCTCCCTCTTCACCACAACAGACCGGTACAACGTCCGCATCAGTGCAGATGCTGCTCCAATCTGTCTGTCAATCTCTCGCTCCATTTTCCCCTCACTCGTGAGCAAGACCCCAAGATACTTAAACTCCTCCACTTGGGGCAGGAGCCTGTCCCCGACCCAGAGAGGACAATCCACCTTTTTCCGGCTGAGGAACATGGACTCGGACTTGGAGGTGCTGATTCTCATCCCAGCTGCTTCACTCTCAGCGGCAAACCGTCCCAGCAAGAGCTGTAGGTCATTGCTGGATGAAGCCAACAGGACAACATCATCTGCAAACAACAGAGATGAGATCCTGTGGTCACCAAGCATGACATCCTCCATTCCCTGGCTGTGCCTAGAAATCCTATCCATAAAAATTATGAACAGGATAGGTGACAAAGGGCAGCCCTGGCAGAGTCCAACTCTTACTGGGAATGACTCCGACCGAGTGTTGGCAATACAAACCAAACTCTCACAACGGTCGTACAGAGACCGAATAGCTCATAACAACAAGCCCGATACCCCATACTCCCGAAGTACCCTCCACAAAAAACCACGAGAGACGTGGTCAAATGCCTTCTCCAAATCCACAAAACACATGTAAACTGGTTGGGCAAACTCCCACGAACCTTTGAGAATTCTCGAGAGGGAAAAGAGCTGGTCTGATGTGCCACGGCCAGGACAAAAACCACATTGCTCCTCCTGAATCCAAGATTCGACCAACGGTCGGACTCTCCTCTCCAGTACCTTGACATAGACCTTCCCAGGGAGGCTGAGGAGTGTGATCCCTCTAAAGTTGGAGCACACCCTCCAGTCCCCTTTTTTGAAGAGAGGAACCACCACCCCGGTTTGCCATGCCAAAGGCACTGCCCCCGACTGCCACGCAATGTTGCAGAGGTGTGTCAACCATGACAGCCCAACAACATCCAGGGCTTTGAGATACTCAGGGCGAATCTCATCCACCCCCGGGGCCCGGCCACCAAGGAGATTTTTAACCACTTTGGCGACCTCATCCCCTGTGATAGGCGAGTCATCCCCCTCGTCCCCAAACCCTGCTTCCTCTGTGGAAGGTGTATCAGTGGGATTGAGGAGATCCTCGAAGTATTCCTTCCACCGCCCGACGATATCCCCAGTCAAAGTCAACAGTGCCCCATCCGCACCATACGCAGTGTGGACAGGGAGCTGCTTTCCCCTCCTGAGCTGCTGGACAGTTTGCCAGAATCTCTTCAAGGCCGACCGAAAGTCTTGTTCCATGGCCTCACCGAACTCCTCCCATACCCGGGTTTTTGCTTCAGCAACCACCCGAGCTGCACTCCGCTTTACCTGCCAGTACACCTCAGCTGCTTTGGGACTCCCACAAGCCAACAAAGCTTGATAGGACTCCTTCTTCAGCTTAATGCCCCCCCTTACCACTGGGGTCCACCACTTGGTTCGGGGGTTGCCACCACGAGATGCACCGACCACCTTGCGGCCACAGCTCTGGGCCGCCACTTCAACAACAGAGGTGGAGAACATGGCCCATTCAGACTCCATGTCTCCAGACTCCCTCGGAATGGGGTTGAAGTTCTTCCGGAGGTGGGAGTTGAAGACCTCCCGGACAGGGGCCTCAGCCAGACGTTCCCAGCACACCCTCACTATACGTTTGGGTTTACCAGGTCTGAATGGCTTCCTCCCCTGCCATCGGATCCAACTCACCACCAGGTGGTGATCAGTTGACAGCTCTGCACCTCTCTTTACCCGAGTGTCCAAGACATACAGTCGCAGGTCTGATGACACGATAACAAAATCGATCATCGACCTGCGACCTAGGGTGTCCTGGTGCCAGGTGCACATATGGACACCCTTATGCTTGAACATGGTGTTTGTTATGGACAAACTGTGGTTAGCACAGAAGTCCAATAACTGAACACCACTCGGGTTCAGATAGGGCAGGCCGCTCCTCCCAATCACCCTCCTCCAGGTTTCACTGTCGTTGCCCACATGCGCATTGAAGTCCCCCTGTAGGACAATGGAGTCTCCAAGAGGAGCACCCTCCAGCACCCCAGTCACAGACTCCAAAAAGGGTGGGTACTCTGAAACATGATTTGGTGCATAGGCACAAATGATGGTCAGGACCCGTTTCCCAACCCGAAGGCGCAGGGAAGCAACCCTTTCGTCCACCGGGGAAAACTCCAATATAGAGGCAGCAAGGTGGGGGGATAAAAGAATACCCACCCTGCTCGTCACTTCTCGCCCGGGGCAACTCCAGAAAAGGCCAAGCTCCAGCCCCTCTCCAGGAGACTGGTTCCGGAACCGGAGCTGTGTGTTGAGGTGAGGCCAACTATATCTAGCCGGTATCTCTCAACCTCGTACATCAGCTCAGGCTCCTTCCCCACCAGAGAGGTGACATTCCACGTACCAAAAACCAGTTTAGAAAGCTTGGGATCAGTCCGCCAAGGTCTCCGCCTTTGACCGCCACCTAATCCACATAGCACCGGACCCCCATGATCCCTCCCGCAGGTGGTGAACCCACCGGAGGGCAGACCCATGTAACTCCTTCAGGCTGAGCCCAGCCGGGTCCCATGGGTGGAAACCCGGCCACCAGACGCTAGCCTTCGAGCCCCTCCCCCAGGCCTGGCTCCAGGATGGGGCCCTGGTAACCCCATACCAGGCGGGGTACACTGAATCCTTGATATACAATTTATCATGAGAGTCTGTTGGATCGTTCTTAGTCTGGCCCTTCACCCAGGACCAGTTTGTCTTGGGTGACCCTATCAGAGGCAAATTGCCCCAGACAACATAGCTCCTGGGATCACTGGGGTACACAAACCCCCCACCACCACGATAAGGTGACGATCCACATGTCAACCATTACCAAAGAGTACTTTTTACCCTCAGCTAGGTTTAGTTCGATGAAATCCATCATGAGATGTTGAAACGGTCCTGCAGGGGGCGGATGTGCTGCTGGAATCTGTTTGGGGACTCTGTGGGCATTGTTAGTGGCACAGATTTGGACACAGTGGTGCAGTGGTTAGCACTGTTGCAGGGGTAGGAACCTTTCTGTGTGGAGTTTGCACGTTCTCCCTGTGCTGCATGGGTTCACTCCGGGGGCTCCGGTTTCCTCCCACAATCCAAAGATATGCATGTTAGATTAATTGGTTGTTCTAAATTGTCCCTAGATATCTGTCTCCTATAGGCCCTTAGAGTAGAGGGTTAGTGCTAGTGATGCGCTTTGAGTGGTCTTTGAGACTAGAAAAGCGCTATATAAGTACAGGTCCTTATCCTCATCCCCCTTACAGATTAGGCATTTTTTGCAAAAATTGTCAGCATAAACAGTGAAACCAGTAGTAAACCAATTTGCATGCAATGGTTGTATCATCCCTTCTCTTGACACATGGTCTCTCCCGTGTGTCAATTTAGCAAAGTGATTGAAGAAATGAGCCCGTAAACAGGGGAGGCCATTCAGGCTTCTTCACACACCAGCCTGGTCTATGTGACAGCCTTTGTTGGTCCACTTCTGACGTTCCTGTGGAGATGAAAGAGATTGCATAGAAATGAGGGAATCAGTGGGTGTTAGTGAAGAGGAGGCAGGAAGAGGAGGGGAAGGAGGGGGGGGAGCATGGGTGGCAGAGAAGGAGAGAGCCGCAGCCTTAGCTGCAGCATCAGCATGAGCATTGCCCCAAGAAATAGGGTCAGAAGAGGAAGTTTGGGCCGTGCATTTGCACACTGCCACAGAAGAAGGAAGGAGGATGGCATTGAGAAGGTGGGAAACATAAGAGGAGTTCTTTATGGGTGAGCCTGCAGACATGAGGAAGTTCCTTTCACGCCACAGCGCACCAAAATCATGAACTACTCCAAAGGCATAGCGTGAGTCAGTGTAAATAGTAACAGACTGACCTGCTGCATAAGTGCAGGCCTCTGCCAAGGCGACAAGCTCTGCAGCTTGTGCAGAAAGATGAGATGGCAAGGAGCCAGAAAGCAACGCACAGTGGTCATCACAGACTGCCCAACCCACTTTGTTGCAGCCTACAGAGGGGTCAACAGATGCAGAGCCGTCAACATACAGAACAAGATCTGGGTTTGGCAATGGAGTGTCAAAGAGGTCAGGTCTGGGAGAGGTAACAAAGTCCAGCAAGGACAAACAGTCATGGTCACAGTCTGTGTCATCGTCACAAAAAGGTGGGGGAAGATTGGTGGCTGGGTTAACTGACTGTGCACAGTGTTTGACAGTAAGGTTTGCCGATTCAAGGAGGGTAGAATGATATCTAAGCCACCTTGCATGGGAGAGGTGTGACGACTTCTGCTCATTCAGAAGCAGTGCAACAGCATGAGGAACATACAGAGTGAGAGGAGAATACAAAACAATGTCTTGAGATGCCTCTACAGCATGTTCTGCCGCAGCCACAGCCCGGAGACAGAGCGGAAGACCTGCCGCAACAGCATCCAATTTGCAGGAGTAATACGCAACTGGGTGAAGTCTGTCACCGTGGGGCTGCAGGAGAACAGAGGTCATGCATCCGGACTTCTCATCAACGTACTGAGCAAAAGGTTTAGATCAGGGGTGTCCAAGCTTTTTGCAAAGAGGGCCAGATTTGGTCAGGTGAAAATGTATGGGGGCCGACCATTCAGCCTGACATTCCTCGAACCATTACCATTGTAAATTACCATGTAAATATGTAACTATATACTGTATATCTCACTTTGCTGTCTGCAGCTAGGTTGACATTGCAAATGAGAATCTGTTGTCAACTGCATTACCACCAGGATAGTTAAAGATTAAAATAATAATAAATTACATACAAATAAACTATTTTATGAAATTTGACTGAATATTTTTAGAAACGTGTATTTATTGATTTTGTTTCAACAAATCACATCCCAGTGCATTTTGACAAAGAATAGTATAGTCAAATTAAATGACAGAAATTTGACAAAACTGTGGTTTGATCATCACAAAAAAATCAATTCACTGAGACTTTGGAATTTATTCTCCTCAGAAGAATAAAAAAAATGTACCTGCATTAATGTGAAGGGTGACACTGGTGTTTCGACTGCAGTAAGGTGGCCAGGTCTGGCTCAAAAGCAGTGGTTTTGATGCACAAGATGTCACGCAGGTGAGAGTCACTTAGTCTTGTCCTCACATGGTTCTTGTTAATGTTCATAACCGAGAACGTCTTCTCGCACAAGTATGTCGAGCCAAACAAGCTCAGCATTTTCTTAGCAAATGCTCGAATCTCTTGGAACCTGTCTTTGTCCAGCTGGCGGTAAAAGTCGACGAGAGGGAGTTGTTGGTGGTGACCGTGACACTCCACGTCACACTGCAGCTCGATGAGCTCCAGCTGCAGGTGGTCTGGAGCGTCATTAGGATCCATGGAAAAAGGAGTGGAAAAAAGTGTGATCTCCTTTTCAATAGCTGCAAAATCCCTGAAACGCTGTTGAAACTCCTCAGTCAGAGATGAGATGTTTTCTGCATACCTCCTCATTTGTGCACTGATATTGTTTTCTGGAAAACTGGTCATCATTTCCTGCAGTGATGGGAAATGTGTGGTATTGGGCTGCGTTTGTGACAGGTGCCTTTGGAAAAGTAGCAGCTTTGTCCGAAAAGCTTTTATGTATGAATCAGAATCAGAATAAACTTTATTGCCAAGCATGTAAAAAAACACACGAGGAACTTGACTTGACATTGGTGCGCATGCGCGCGACACAACGACACAGCAGCCATAATAGGCGCCTCATCAAACAGAGATAGATAAGAAAGGGAGGGGAGGGGAGGGAACGACACAAGGGGGGAGGAGAGAAAAAAAAACTTCGTTATCAGAATACAGCTTATAAATATTTAAGCAGATTATGATTACAATGAAAAAAAATCTCTCAATAGCACAGAGCAACAATCAACCACAAAAAACCAAAAGACCAAAAGTCAGAGAGAATCAGTGAATGGATGGGTGTAATTCAGTATTATGAATCAGTGTGTTCGTGTATGTTGAATGCAGGTGGGTGTTTATCAGTTACTGGAGGCAGCAAAATCTCTCCCAGCCGAGATGTTATGTCTTAGTGTCTGAAACTCGGAAGCATGTCCTTGAGGCATGGCAGATGGAAATTTCCTGAGCCAGTCACATGTCAATGAGAGTTCAGATGCAGTCCCAGTATGTTTATGAAAGAGAAGCACAATCTTCTGTTTTGTCTTAATCCAGGAGGAAATATAGACAACAGGGCATCGAATTCAAGGTCTGATAGACACAGATCACTCAGAGCATTTTTTTACATCTCCAGCAATCCTGTGTTCATAATTTCCATACATAGGCTTTAAATCCATTCCTTGGAGGCACCAAAGACGACTCCAGATGTTTCCCTTCTAGAACATGGGTAAACATGTCCGGTAGAGTCCATCCCTCTACAGTGCATGCAGATGGTAATTTCCATGTTATCATTGCCGATAGTTAGTGCACTCCCCTGTCTAGTCGAATTGTTGAGAAGCAGCTATGCCGGGACCGCTTTTAATTAGCTCTTCCAGTTAATTTTTCGATACACCAGGAAAAACTCCAGAGCCAATCAGCAGAAAATCCTGTGATCCTAGCCAAACCAGGTAGATGTTTCCACATCCTCAATACAGTTGGCTCACCACTGCATTTTGCCCCTGAAGGCTCGTGTTCAGCGCGTTCAGATGTCGTGTTATGTCAACTAAAAATCCAAAATCAGCCAGCCAAACAGGATCGCAGAGTTCCGGCATCGGTTGTCCCTTTTGTGCCAAGAATAGTCCGATTTCCTTTCTGAGAGAGAAGAATCGCTGCAGTGCAGATCCCCGACTGAGCCATCTTATGTCATTGTGATACACAACATCTCCATATTCAGCGTGGATGTTGAGTAGAAACTGTTGAAACTGGCGGTGGCACAGGGCTCTGGAGCGAATATAATTAATAGCCTTTATCACCGGTTTCATAACATGATCATATTTCAGATGTTTGGCACATAGAACTTGTTGGTGAATAATACAGTGGAGTTTTATAGCTTTGCCGCCTTCTTCACTGACTTTTTTACAGACTAGCGTTGATAGCCCACTTTGCTCACCAACCATGGCAGGTGCGCCGTCCGTAATAATCCCAGTGATTTTATTCCATTGCAGTTTCATGTCATCCACGGTGGAACAAACAGCAGCAAACAAATCTGTTCCTCTGGTTTGGTCCTTAAGGCTCTGAAGGTCAAGCAGCTCTTCACTCACGTTCATTTCATTGTCCACTCCTCTCAAAAAAATCAGTAACTGAGCGGTGTCAGATGCATCCGTGCTTTCGTCGCAGGCTAACAAAAAAAAGTCAAACTCCACTCCTTTTGCCTCTAACTGTCCCTTGATGTTAGATGAAATTTCTTTAATCCTCCGTGCCACAGTGCTACGACCCAGGCAGACATTGGCAAACTCTTTCTTTTTCTCAGGACAAATTTTCTCCACCATTTTCATCACGCAGTCTTTAATGAATTCACCCTCAGTAAAAGGTTTGCAGTGCTTGGCAATCAGCATTGCCACTTCGTAGCTTGCCTTTGTAGAATTTTCATTTGTGTCACGGGCTCTTGTGAACAAACGCTGCTGTGCTGTCAAAACAGCTTCCAGTTGCTTCAGTTTTTCGGCGCGTTCGTTCGCCGTTAGCTTGTCGTAATAAGCATGTTTCGTCTGGTAGTGCCTCTTAATATTGAACTCTTTGAAAACAGTCACAGTCTCTTGGCAAATTAGGCAGACACAGTCGTTTCGTATGTCAGTGAAAAAATACTCCAATTTCCACTTGTCCTGGAAACAGCGGCCCTCGCTGTCAACTTTCCTCTTTTTATTTCCAGTTGCCATTTTAGAAATGAGCTAAAAACATACCACAGGGGTAAAAGTTCACACAGGGGTCACGCAACGAGAATGCGGCCACAGGTCTACTGCCACCCTCTGGTGAAATATAAAATTGCTGTTTCTGGTATGTGTGTATTGTTTACTGTGGGAAACTGTGCTGGCGGGCCACATATTATTGATTTTATGACAGGACGCTTCGGGCCGGTGGAAATTTGGACACGGGCCGGATTTGGCCCGGGGGCCGGACTTTGGGCATGCCTGGTTTAGATGGATCAGGAAGTGAAAGTGTTGGAGGAGCCAAAAGAGCTTTCTTCATGTTTTCAAAGGAGTCATTAGCAGCAGGTGTCCACTCCAGAGGAAAGTGTGAGGGACCCTTTGATGAAATAATGTCACGCTTTGGTCTCTCAATGCATGAAAAATCAGGAATGAAGGAGTGGCAATAGGATGCCATGCCAAGGAAGGAAAGAAGTTCTTTCTTGGTTTTAGGCTTGTCCATGTGACAGATTGCTTGTGCACGCTTTGGAGAGAGAGATTTGCCTTTATTAGAAATTTGATGGCCCAAAAATATGACCATTGCTTTGCAAAATTGCAATTTTGACTTTGAAGCCTTGTGGCCTTCTGCAGCAAGGTGACACAAAAGCTTCAAAGAGTCTGCTTGGCATTGTGCCTCATTTGGCGCACACAGCAAAAGGTCATCGACATACTGAATCAGGACAGAGCCTTCTGACAGTTGAAGAGAGCTCAAAGAGCTCTTTAGAGCCGCGTTATAAATGGTTGGGCTTTCGCAGTAGCCCTGGGCCAATCTGGTGAACGTGTAAAGAGCCCCATTGAATTGGAATGTGAACCAAAACTGTGAGTCTTTGTGGATGGGGACGCTGAAAAACACGTTTGACAAATCCACCACTGTAAAATAGGTTGAATTTGGAGGAATTTGGTTCAAAATGGTGTGAGGGTTAGGGACCACAGGGGCACGTTGGATGACGGCAGCGTTAACGGCCTGGAGGTCTTGAACAAAACGCCATTCAGCAGGTTGGCCCTCGTCTCTGATCTTCTTTACGGGAAAAATTGGCGTACAGACTGAAGAATCTGGCGCAGGGACAATAATCCCTTCTTTTAAAAGTGATTCAAAGACAGGAGTGATGCCATCACATGCCTCAGGCCTGAATGAGTACTGCATGGATTTGGGTCTGAAATGAGATTTTGGGGTTATAACGACTGAAGGGCAGTTTTTTTATAAGCCCCATGTCATATTTGTGTGTAGCCCACAGAGATGATGGAACACGGGAGAGCATGTGGTCCTCCTGACTCTGCACAGAGGGCATGATAACAGGTTTCATCCATCTGTACCGCCTGGTGTCATCCAAAGTTTGGATGAAATGCTTGCAGGAAAGTGAAACCGCATACTCTGCATGATGCATCTGCAGAGTGGGGGAAAATGAAATTGTACTGAGGCCGATGTGGTGTAGTGGTGCAGATGAAACCCAGTCATCAGCGCGATGAGCGGCAAGGGCCCGTGCATCCATATCACTCCACGCTGAGTAGGGGGCTTTTGTGAGTGAGACATGCAGATGGTTGTGTGGCACTGAGAACACTGTAGACATGCTAGGTGTGAGTGCAATCATCAAAAAACTGAAATCTGCTGCCCACACAGCGTGTGTAGTTTGCAGTGGGGTAGATTTAACTTGTAACCACTGATTCTCATATTCTGTGTCAGGGCCCTGTGAGAGATGTGTTGTGCAGTGCGTTCTGTGTGGTGGCATGGAAACTGTAGCTTGTGGCGAGAGCTTCTTTCCCATTTCAACCAAATGGAAGTTCTGCCCTTCATCTGTCAGTGCCCATTCATAAATGTACAGCAGAGATGGAATTTTGGCAAAGGTCGAGCTGGGAGTTCCCTGTGGTGTGCAGGAGAGTGAGAGTGACAAACTGCACATCAGATCTCTGCCTAACAAGCTGAAAGGGGACTGAGGTGAAAACAAGAAATTGTGAGTGAATGTTTTCCCATCCACTGTACATGACAATGGTTCTGTGAAAAACTCATGTGTGAAACCTCCACTCGCCACCTGTGATGTGAGTGAAGGAGAGGTGAGGGGAGGTTTTAACCCAGAGGTGGATGACAAAACTGAATTTGTGGCTCCACTGTCGACCATAAAAACTATCTTTCCTGAAACCTTAACAGGCAAGATTGGTAAGTCTGAAATGAGAAGTAGAATATGATGCAAGTGTCAATGCTGTGTATTTAGTATGAGACGTGTGTTTGGCTGCAGCATGATTTTTATTGGCAAGCACATGTACGGCGTCTGCTGGGGGTGAGGGTAAAGAGAGAGAGCATTGTCCAGTCTTATCCACCTGGCGTCACTGCTGAGGCTGTTGGGGTTGCGGTTGAGGTGGTGGGGGTTGGGGGAAAGGGTGTGGTGGCTTGCCAGGGTTTTGTCGCGGCCAGGATGCATGGTTGCCTTGCTGGAAGTTACATCTGCCCCTCCCCCTTCCATGGGGTCCAGATCGTGGTCTTACTGGGCATGCTGTAGCCCAGTGTCCAGCTTGCTTGCAGTAGCTGCAGGTTGACAGCTGTGGGCACTGTCTCATCCAGTGTCCTTCTTGGCCACAGTAGCAACACTGGTTAGGGCCAGCAGAGGAGCCTTGGTGTGGCTGTGTCGAAGTGGGGGCCCACTGTGCCATCATGAGCAGGGCCTTTTCCAGGTTGTCCTCCTTGCTTTTTGTCTTCTTCTTCGTGGTTGATTCATGTTTACGGTGGTGATGGTTGGCATGGCAGAGGACAGTCTCACAATTTTCCTCCTCCCAGCCAATGCAGGACATCTTTATATCTGCCGCAAGGTGAGGATGCAATCCTGCCATGAACCACATATTAAGATGTGTGCCATATGGTCCCGTATCTTTCATATAGTCATTTGGGGCAGGGATGCCTGCTGCACCATTAAAAACCTTGCACAACCTGTGGAAGTAGTCTCCAGGCGCCCCGTTGTCCTTCTGTTTGCATTGGGGCACTTTGGAGAGATCTGAGGTCTTACGGCATTGATCCTCAATCAGCCGCACGAGTGCCTTTATCGCGTCTTTGTAGTTCTTATTGCTGGTATTGTCCCCCCAGACATAGTTGTCAGGGCGCACATCCACAGCAAACGCTGGCATCAGCTTGGCCATATTCGTAGGGGTGCACTTCTGAGCCATAATTCTTCGCAACTCAGAGAAGGTGGGGTGGTAGGTTTCACAGAATGCCCACAATTGTTCACAGAAGTATGCAGAGTCGTTCTCCAGCTGGGGCAGCATAGCTGTGAACTTAGGAATGTCTTCAGGAGTCCACGGGCGAAACACCAAGTGTGGACCTCCGTCTCCTGCCACCTCCACCATAGGTATGTTGGTGTCCGGAGGTTGGTCATGTTCTTGCTTTGGTGTTTGGTCACACAAAAGTGGAGGTTCTGTGCGCGTGACCGCTTTGTACTGAGATGGGGGTTTCTGGTCAGTCAACAGTTGGGCAGCAACCCCTCCCATCGCTCCTTGCAGCCCCTCGTCCACCCCTTCCTGCAGTGCTGGGTCCTCTTGGGCACCTTGATGTGCTGGCCCCCTTCTAAAGCTGTCATCTTCTGGTGTGAGAGCATATGGGCCAGGTAGTGCTGGGTATAATGCCGCAGTGACAGGATTAGTAGGGTGGGGTTGAGATGGAATGGGTTGTTCACGTTCATAAGGTGGAGGGAAGTTAGGGTCCCCAGCAGAGTGTAAAAATTGTTTTTGTGTAATTTGTGTATTTTCTCTATCCTTTTTCTTCCGTTCATTCTCCTGTCTGTTCTGCTCCTGTTTCTCTCTCTGTGTCTTTGCCTCAGTGAGCCACATCTTGACAGCGCCCTTTTCTAACTGTAACTGCATCAGCTTTTCTCTGTCCTTCTGACTCTACTTTTTCCTTATTTGTACTCTGTGGATTTCACCATTTATTTTATTCCTCAAAGTAGTAATAATTCCTACAGAAAGTGACCCCCCCCCCTCAGGGAATCCATCCTCACAGATCCATTTTTGCAGAAATTCAACACTTCCAGGACCGTACTTATCAGTCATGTATTTCACCTTTGGTCCACTCACGCCAGAGAGGCACCATTTGGGTTTTGATTTACAAGACCCCATTATTGACCAATACAACCGTCAACTGTGGTAACGTATCGTCGCTCCCTGTATTGCTATCTGTCCGTGTGGTTTGCTGTCCTCACTCTCCTGAGGATTTTGCTTTTAATTGTATTTTAACCACTTTTTTCCCATCTACCGTTAGTTCTCATTTCTGTTTATCAAGCCTCTTGCACCTGTATGTGCACTCAGTGTCACCCAATCACCCTCTTTAGCCTTCGGTTCACCTTTCATCTGTGTTTTTGTTAGCTTCAGGTTTGCCACTTGCTATGGCTACTAGCTCTCCTTCCCCTTCTCCCCTGGTGTGCTCTCTCTGTCAGATGTTTAGCTACACCTCTGCCTCTTTTAGTGATAACGGTAAATGTAATAAATGTTGTCTTTTTGAGGCGCTTGAGGCGAGGTTGTCTGATCTGGAATCCCGGCCCCGCTGCATTGAAACACCGTCTGCGCCAGTTAATCTTGACGGATGTCCCCTAGCTGCAGCGGAGCTCACCAGCATAGATCCTGTTAGCAGTCCTCCGGTCCTCTTCAGCAGTGAGGAGACTGGGTGGGTGATGGTGAGAAGGAAGCCTAGCCGCAAAGCCCCGGTTAACCACCAACCTGTTCACATTTCTAATCGTTTTTCCCCACTCAGCGACACACCTGCTGAGGAAAAAACTCTGATCATTGGTGACTCTGTAGTCAGAAACGTGAACCTAGAGACTCCAGCAGCCATAGTCAAATGCATTCCTGGGGCCAGAGCAGGCGACATCGAGTCAAATTTGAAAATGCTGGCTAAAAGTAACTGTAAATATTCCACAATTGTTATTCACGCCGGCATTAATGACATCCGTCTCCGGCAGTCGAAAGTCACGAAACTTAATGTAGAATCGGTGTGTGACTTTGCCAAAACAATGTCTGCCTCTGTAGTGTTCTCTGGGCCCCTCCCCAATCTGACCAGTGATGACATGTTTTGCTGCTTGTCATCCTTCAGCTGTTGGCTGTCTGTGTGGTGTCCTGCAAACAACGTGGGCTACATAGACAATTGGAACTCATTTTGGGGAAAACCTGGTTTTATGAGACGAGACAGCGTCCATCCCACTTTGGATGGTGCGTCTCATTTATCTAACAATCTGGCATCATTTTTATCCAAATTTCCAAAACCTTGACAACTCAGAGTTGGGACCAGGAAGCAGTGTCGCAGTCTTACACGTCTCTCTGCAGCTCCTCTTCATCCGCCACCCCTCAGCTTAGCCCCTGTCTTCCCCATCAGAGAATCATTGTCTGCTCCCTCCAAAGCAAATGGAAGACGAGGATGCCCCTCGTGGAAGACGAGGGGCATCCACGGGCGGGTGGTCAGCGTCCAGGTGGGGAAAATCCTCCAGGGAAAGGATATCAAATCTGTTACCCAAGGACACGGGAAGAGAAGAGGCGTGGCCCATTCTGGTCGATCGACAATGGTTATTAGCTGGTCGAACCAAGGTCCAGGGCGTGGGTGGAGGATGAGAGGGACCAAACGAAGCTTTTGGTTTAGCCCTGAGACGAAACCAGTGTTTGTTGCTGAGGTCATGGACGTCTGCTGAGGCTGGAGCAGGTGTGGAGGTAGGTGGAGACGCGCTGAGCTCACCCAAATAAGTAGCAGTTTCCGCCAGCTGCGAGGCAGTAGCCAGAGCCGATGATCGCCCGAGAATGATGGTGTCGATGTTGTCTTCGGCCTCCCGAATCTTGTAAAGGTTGGAGAGCCTTGTTTCCAGCTCAGAGACATTACCGAGGAGCAATAAACAGCGGGTACATGACGGAGAAGAAGCCATGGCGTTCCAGGCGCTGAGATGGATAGCCTGCCAGCTAGCCAAAAACAGCTACTTGTGCGTCCGAACGGGCTTTTAGGCGAGGCCAATACCGAGGTAACAGTAAATAAAAACTAATAACAACAAACAGAGATAAAAAAAAAAATTTTTTAAATGAAATCAATAAAAACAATCAATAAAAACAAACAAAAATGGTGGAGAAAAAAAGTACTCTGACGCAATGAGTGTCAGACGCAGCTGTCACGCACCCGGGGATGTCAGAGTAGTTAGCTTTGGAAAGCTAACGGCTCAGTCGGAGCCTATGGACAGGCTAGCTGACAAGCTAGTTTCACTCCGAAACGAGGTTAATGGCGCAAAACTGGGCCTCGAGGCAGAACCAGGACCACATGTGGAGGAGCCCCTGGCCATTGACGAGGTAATGACACAGAGGAGCACAGAGACCAGGGGTGCTGGGAAAGATGACCAGGAGCTGGTGTCGGAGGACACGACCGGTGAGGGTGACGTTGAGAGCCCCGGAGAGGTGATGCAGCAGGATGGAGAGGCAATGCAGCAGGAGTCGGGACAGTGTAGGCTAAGGACTTTGGGGAAGAGCCACAGCCGGACATGATGGCGGCACAGCGGCGCACTGACGCCGAAAGCAATGGATGCAGCGGCGAGGAGCCCGGGTCGGTAAGCGAGCCCGGCGAATGTGATGGTGCGGGCCCCAGAGGTGAGTGACAGCAGCCGCAGGACATGGTGGCAGCGAGCAGCACCAATGAGTGGGTTTCGGCGGTCCCAGGAGCACAACCACGGGAGTTCAGAGTGTTTGAGGCCAAAAGAAAAGAGAGCAGAGCGGGACATGTTACTTTGACATGTTGTTTGTGTGAATGTGATAGGTTGTTTTTATTACTGTTTTTTCTCCCTGTTCTTAGTGTGTGAGTCGAGTTACCTGATTTGGGTGGGTTTCCTGTGTGCTTGATTTTTTTTTTTTTTTGTGGGGGGGGGTGTGGTGTATGGTTATGTGCGTCTGGGATGCCGTGCCCATCCACAGGGTGACGTCAGGCGGGCACAGCCCATTCTGTATATAAACCCTGTTCTGTAATAAAGTTAGAGAGTTGTTTGCTGCAACAAACAACTTTCTAACATGAATCTCCAAGAGTACAGTGGGGGGCAGAGCCTTCAATTATCAAGCTCCTCTCCTGTGGAATCAGCTGCCAGTCTGGATTCAGGAGTCAGACTCGATCTCTGTTTTTAAGAATAGGGTTAAAACCTTCCTTTTTGATATAGCCTATACTGTAGTTAGGGAGGGATCATGTGCCCCTGAACCCCCCTTTAGTTATACTGCTATTAGGTTTAGACAGCCGGGGGACCTCCAGTAATGCACTGGGCTTCACTCCTTTCTTCACTCTCAATGAAATATTTTTTTTTTGCTGGTCATTAACATCTGTTTGTTCTCTCCCATAGATTGAGTCCCCATCGTGCTGTTTGCTCTCTACATGTCTGTTCCTTTCATCTTCTCTATCCCCTCACCCCCCCCAGCCAGTCGCAGCAGATGACTGCCCCTCCCTGAGCCTAGTTCTGCTGGAGGTTTCTTCCTGTTAAAAGGGAGTTTTTCCTCTCCACTGTCACCAAGCGCTTGCTCACAGGGGATCGCCTGATTGCTGGGGTCTTTCTGCAACTGTGGGGGTTCCCTACAGTTGAAAGTGCTATGAGATGACTGTTGTTGTGAAATGGCGCTATATAAATAAAGTTGAATTGAACTGAATTGAATGAAGCCTCGCCTCGCTCTCCGTCATTTTACAGACATAACACAGTGCATACGTACATGTGCATATGTGTACGTACACTGCACTTTGTATGTGTATTTGATAGTTGAGTGTTTGTTTTTAGATTGTCCAACACATGCACCATATACAGACAAAATAACGGTATATTACTTTCACATTTTAATACATGCATTATCTACTGTATCATATTGACTAAAATGTTCATTTAGTGTTGTTTTGATGTGTATTTTTGTGACCTGCCAAGGGACTACAAATGCAATTTAGCAACTTTGTTAAGTCCGCCATATTTACATCTACATTGATGTTCATTAATATGCATTGTCCCTTTCCAATAAATAAATAAATAAAATAAAGAGTCACTGAGATCCGGCTTCAACGTAAAACTCCTTAATTCCAAAAGAAAAGAGAAATTATCCGTACATCCACAGTGTTCTATAGGTCTTTTTCAAAAGGGTAATCCAAGACACATGCTTCAGAAAACGTGCTGAAGTAGCTTTTAACATCTAAATCCTTACACAGCTCCAAGGCAAAGTTAGCTTCACAAAGGGCAAGTTTGTCCGTGAAAACTGGAAAGCTTCCACTTACTGAGATTTCCACGCCGAGGAAATGGAGAAAAGGGTCAACTTTTCCTGACAACAGTGGTGAATTGAAGTCTGTAGAACAGCGTACGGGCACTGGGCATGAAGAGTCCGGGCGTATCCATAAGCTATACATAGACTCATGTCAAACTTCACCGTGGGACTTTAGCAACATGTAGAAAGAAAAATCTGATCCTGTCGGCATTTAATCTTGATGGCACTGTAGTAACGACGTTGAGGAAAGCTCCATTAACAATGTACGGTCTAGCAATTGCAATCTAACAATGTTCAGGCGCCAGTTGTAACAGTGCAGTGGAACAGGTGGAGAAAGCTGGCAGCAGGTGGCTAACTACCATGAGCTTTCAGATAGCTTAGCTGAGCTCAGAAACAACATAAATGGTGGTTTCCACACTGACACTTTATTCTACAACAAAAGAAAATATTGACCATATTATGCCAAGTCTCAACAGCTTGATAGATAGATAGATAGATAGATAGATAGATAGATAGATAGATAGATAGATAGATAGATAGATAGATAGATACTGTAGATGTACTTTATTGATCCCAAATTGGGAAATTACAGTGTAACAGCAGCATGACAGTAGACGACCAAAATGGCGAAAACACACACAGCATAACAGACAAAGGGATTACCCATGGAACGTAAAACTGTGTAAATAACTTACATACATCATAGATGGATAGATGGTGATTCGTATAGAAACATGAATCATACCTGCTGTACAATGCAGGACTATCAGGTGCAGGATGAAATGTGAGGTACCAATTATATTGTAAGGTGCAGTATGGCAGCATAGTTATGACCAGAATTCACCATCAGAGTGAGTTATTGTACAGTGAAAGGGCATGTGGCAGGAAAGATTTCCTGTATCTGACCGTTCGGCAGTGATGCTCTAGCAGTCTGCTGGAGAAAGTACTCCACTGTCCAGTGTGTGGTGGAGGGGGTGATCAGGATTGTCCATGATGGATCACAGTTTGTTCAGTGTCCTCCTCTCCACCACAGTCTCAAAGGTCTCCAGCCTGAGACCAATCACAGTCAAGTCTGTTGGTGTTGCTGGCTCTGACACTGCTACTCTGATACTGATATACGTTTGTCATACATGAACAGTGCAACATACGGAGCGCAACCTACACCATCTCGTGTTATGGAAGAGAGAGTCCTCTGAATGTCGAGCAGAGCACTGTACTCACAGAGTAAACTCTGACCTCTGATACAACAGGGATCTGCCACCTTGTGGTAACTCCAGGAAGTACAACAATGTCACATCAAGCACTCGACTGTTACAAGGGCCTGGTCCTCAGTATAGGCCATTTTATCGATTTTAGGTTAAACCTGTTTTATTTTCCATAGTTTATTGTCCTCTCATAGCTTACTTAGAGATTGTATCTGAATTTACAGAGTTTTTAGCTTAAGAAAAAGAAGCCATCTCCATTGTTATTCAGTCCATACAGCCAATCATGTACAGTAGAACAAAATTATGTTTCTCTTACCTACAATGTTAATCACATGTAGAGTCAGATGGGTCGCTGCCATGCAAGGCACTGCCACAAACAAGTTCTTCCCCATTTTATTAAGCTGAGCACCAAGCTAGAAGGCGGAAAGTACCATTTTTATATGATCTTTGGTATGACACAGCCACGACTTGAACCCCCCCAATCTCCCGGCTGTGGGGTGAATGCTCTATCAACTAGGCCACCACTTCGGACTTTAATGTACATGTACTGCAGATGTATTTAGTGATTGCCTTAATATGGCATTTAATTCAATATTAGACTTGATGGGTTTTTTCTCAGAAAGTAAGAAATTCTACCCATTAATTCCACCACACGTTGGCCCTTGTTCTGACATATGGCATAGAAATAGAAAATCTGGTAGTGTCTCCTCATAACCCTGTACTGGCAGGGACATAGAGCTAGAGTTTATAGGAAGGAGGTTGAGTGGTCTTTTTATAGACAATGGTTTCTAGTCTGTGTTGTAACGGATTAGATATAAGATAAGAGACAAGATAAGAGATACAGTAAGCTACAACAAGATAAAATAAGATAATCCTTTATTAGTCCCACAATGGGGACATTCACAATTTCCTCTTTTATAGGTGGAGGAGGTGGAGAGATCTGTCTTCTGGCCTCATAAGGCTCAGCCAGTCAGCTGTGAGATGTTCACTGTCACTCAGAGGAGTGAAACTCACATCTGTCTGTCCAACGAGGACATGCTGGTAGTCCAGGACTACGAACTGCAGGCCACTCAGGTGATCCCTAAGCATTTAAAGTCACACTTCTGAGCTTTGAAGTTTTTTTGTTTTTTTTTACTTCTGAAGTTAATGTACAACTTCAGGAACCATCAGGTTCTAATAAATTAGTTTTTCCTTTATTGACAGGATGACTTTGTTCTGGAGGTGAAACACTTCAGCGCTCCCCGCTGGCCAAATCCCGACGGTCCAATCAGCAGCACCTTTGAGTTGCTCCACCGGGTGAAGGAGGAGAGCAACACCAGTGACGGCCCAACCGTGGTCCATGATGAGTAAGACCTTCACTGAACTCAGATGTTCTGACCCGGTCTGGTTCAGACTCATTTCAAACTTAACTCTTCTCTTCAGTGTGGGCGGAGTCACAGCAGGAACATTCTGCGCACTCTCATCTCTGATTGGCCAGCTGAACAACGAAGGGTCAGTCAATGTCTTCGAAGTGGCCAAGATGATAAGCCTGATGAGACCAGGAACCTTCAGTGACATCGTAAGGCTTAAGTGTTTAGGAGGGGTGTAGTCTAGGGTCCTTAAATTCAGTTGGGTTGGGTTGATTTTATCACACTGACGTTTCAACAGGAAATAATTAGTTCTTCAGTCTTTACTGATCCTGGTTCTCAGGAACGTCACAGGTGGTCTAGACTGTCAGCTGAATTTAGCTCTTCTTGGTTTCCAGGACCAGTACCAGTTCCTGTATAGGGCCGTGCTGAGTCTCATCGATATGCAGGAAGACGAAAAAACTCTTCAGTTGTCGGAGGTTAGCGGGACTGTTGTGGTGGGGACCGCAGACACCGCTGAGAGCCTTGAATCTTTGGTGTAAAAACCAAAAAGCGGAACTGCTGAGTATGCAGTTCAGGACTTCTTCTTCCTAGCTGGATATGGACTCTTGTTTTCTCTACCTTTTGTACTCTTCATGCCGTTGTCCTAACTTTCATCGGATCTGTAGTCTAATGAGCTAACGCTTTTGAACATCATATTTATTTATGGGAAAAAGGGAAGATTGTGAGTGTAAATGACATCATCTAACAGTCACCTAAAAAAATGGCCTGAAATAATAAGATGTTAATCTAATGTAACTAGCCATAATAGTCATAATAATATAGGAAGCACTGGAACCAAACTTCTATTTGTTAAACTTTTCATATTTGACCTTTTCTAGCAGTTTAACTGTAGAACTTTGATGCTTTTATAGTCGGATCATTTTAACACTTCAATGTCATGTATGTTTTTTTTTTTTAGATTTTTTGAAGCTGGATTATAAATTGTGATGGGATTAAAAAGGGTAGAAAACCAGAGTCTGTTTTTCTTTCTCTCACCATAATAACACACTTTGATTTTTTTTTTCCAGATTCATCAAATACCAAAATAAAATAAACATTTTAACGGATTTGTGACGTTCCAAAAAACAATTTTCACTTAGAAATCATTGTTTTGATTCACTCTGACCACAGTGGTGCCGGTCCAGTCCACGTTTCTCTCAGCCCGAAGCCTGTTGGCATCAGAGCTAACAACACCGACTGTACCATAAAAACTGAACACGCTCTACTGGGGACGGAATGCTTCTTTATCCACCTCTGTGGAGTTATTTATTGGCAAACAGGTTCTGGTCTGAGCCACCAGAACCTCCTCCCTCCTCGGACCAGGAGCCATTTCAGCCTGACCTACGTTCACGTTAAATTGACGCTGTACTTGCAGCATAGTCATGAACCCGACACTGGACCTCCACCAAAACCTCCCCGGAAACATAACCACCCACCACAGTGAAGCAGACCACACAGGCTGTGATTGTCCATTTCTCCTCCTCCCACACACGCCCTCTCTGTAGTCTGCATGTCTAAGTGTCCTTGAGCAAGACACTGAACCCCCAGTTGCTCCTGGTGGTTCAGGCCAGCTCTGCCACCATCAGTGTGTGAATGGGTGGATAGTCAGATCTGTAAAGCACTTCAGTCATCCAGGTCACTGTGGGGGATACACTGTAGGTTTATGTATAAATTAGCTTTTAGACACAGGGATCTGAGTGAATGGTTGTCTGTCTCTCTGTGTTGGCCCTGCGATGGACTGGCAATCTGTCCAGGGTGTACCCTGCCTCTCGCCCTAAGATACTGGGATAGGCTCCAGCCCCCCTGCGACCCGAAAAGGATGGATGGATCTGAGTGGGCCCGTTAGCATCAGAGCTAACACTAGCTAACTGTTTATCTAAAGTTATGTGTTGAAGCTAGCTCTCACTGATGGTGTTGCAGAGCCGCACTTCAGATTTACAACCTGTAAGTAAAGTATGTCTGGATTATATATCAGCGAGGCTGAATTATGGACAAGGACCTGGATAAATGCAAAACTGTTTCTGGAGAGGAACCCAGGATGAACCCAAACCCAGATTCAGACTCCAGCAGAAACACCTGAGGACCTGGTGGAGATATGAGATGACTGAAGAAAATAAATCAGGATTTTCACAGCGTTCAACATTCTTTGGTTCAGTAGTTTTTCTTAAATCAGTGGATTTGGAGTTAAAATGTCCAAAAGGGATGAGGTCAGAGGTGTCCGCATAACAATGGATGAACATCTGAATCCCTAAAAATTCAATTCAATTCAATTCAACTTTATTTATATAGCGCCATTTCACAACAACAGTCATCTCATAGCACTATCAACTGTAGGGGGAACCCCCACAGTTGCAGAAAGACCCCAGCAATCAGGCGATCCCCTGTGAGCAAGCACTTGGCGACGGTGGAGAGGAAAAACTCCCCTTTAACAGGAAGAAACCTCCAGCAGAACCAGGCTCAGGGAGGGGCAGTCATCTGCTGCGACTGGCTGGGGGGTGAGGGGATAGAGAAGAAGAAAAGAACAGACATGTGGAGAGCAAACAGCACGATGGGGACTCAATCTATGGGAGAGAACAAACAAATGTTAATGACCAGCAAAAAAAATATTTCATTGAGAGTGAGAAAAGGAGTGAGGCCCAGTGCATTACTGGAGGTCCCCCGGCTGACTAAACCTATTAGCAGCATAACTAAGGGAGGGTTCAGAAACACATGATCCCTCCCTAATTGTAGGCTATATCAAAAAGGTAGGTTTTAGCCCTATTCTTAAAAACAGAGATCGAGTCTGACTCCCGAATCCAGATTGGCAGCTGGTTCCACAGGAGAGGAGCTTGATAACTGAAGGCTCTGCCTCCCATTGTACTTTTGGAGATTCTAGGTATTACAAGTAATCCTGAATTTTGGGAGCGTAGTGCTCTGTTAGGATAATACGGTAGTATCAGATCTTTTAAATAAAAAGGAGCCTGATTGTTTAGAGCTTTGTAAGTAAGAAGAAGGATTTTAAACTTAATTCTAAACTCTATGGGAAGCCAATGAAGGGAGGCCAGAACCGGAGAGATATGATCTCTCTTTCTAGTACCTGTTAAAACTCTTGCTGCAGCATTTTGGATCAGCTGAAGACTTTTTAAAGATGTTTTAGGACAACCTGATAATAAAGAATTACAATAATCTAATCTCGAGCTAACAAAAGCGTGGATCAGTTTCTCAGCATCACTCTGAGACAAGATGCTCCTAATCTTGGCAATATTACGCAAATGATAGAAGGCAGTCTTAGAAACAAATTTAATATGTGAATTGAAGGACAAATCCTGATCAAAAATTTAAAAAAAACAAAAAAAAACCTGTGGATTATTGCCGTTATGATTTTTAATCCCTAATCTTAATTTGGTGCAGAAACGCTCCACTCTGAGGTCACGTGTCCAGACATCTCCAGACGTCCCCATCCTGGAGTCTCACCTTCATTCTCTCCACAGCCAGCTGGACCTACATTGCAGCCAGTCGAATCAACTTCAATAATAGCCGGGCCACTTCTGTTGATATTTGAGTCATCATCACCTCTAACTGAATCTTTACCAACACCAGCCGGGCCTTCACTATGTGCAAACATTGCCAATAAAAGAAATAGGAGGCTGCCAAATCCCGCAATATTAAAACACCAGAAATTCAGGGTGTTTCAAACTGTTAATAACTCTAAATTAATATGGGACTCAGCACATAAACCAAAATGAATTCTTTGTGTACACTTAAATATACGAAGTATTCTAACAAAAAGTGATCAGGTTCTTCATCTTCTCATTGATTCAAATATTGACTTTCTTTGCCTATCTGAGACATGGCTCTGTGAATCTTCGCCCTCAGCAATACTATGTATCTGTACCTGGTTATAAAATGTTCAGAAAAGACTAAGTTCTAAGGGAGGAGGCGTTATGATTTATGCCAAGGATACTTTTAATTGTAATGAGATACATGTTACAGATGAGAATGGACTGGAATTTCTTGGACTGTTTCTTTGTCACAGCAAATGTCTTTTATTCTTGTAGTTATTTATAGGCCTCCTTCATCAAATGTAGATTTTTATGAAAAGCTGGAAATTTTATTGAAACAACTTAATTTTGCAAAAGAGGTAATAATAATGGGTGACCTAAATGTTAATTGGGAAGTCAACAAAGTTAGGACAAATCTGAAAAAGGTTATGGATGACATGGATATGACTCAGGTAATTAATGGCCCTACGAGAATCACAAACTCCACTAGCACTCAGATTGATCTAGCTTTTACTAACAGGCCAGAAAGGATCTTGAAGTCATACAATATGCTCACAGGATTGTCTGATCACAATCTTATAATGGTCACAAGAAAATTAAATAAAAAGCACTTCAAATCCTTGGCCGCCACTGAATTCTATAGGATACCAAAACAGGAACAACAAAATTTTCAAGATTCAATTCAAGAAGTAAATTGGGATGAATTACTCGTTGGCAAAAATTTAGATGAGGATTGTTCTAAATTTGCCAACAAAATACAACAAATTATTATACAATTTACACGGATAATTAAACTAAAAGCTAGAAAGAATGGCCTTCCTTGGTTAAACAAATTTATTTTGAAATTGATGAAAGAACGAGATCACTTTTTGAAGTTGTCAGTTAAATCAGGACACAACAGGCACCAATTTATTTCATTGAGAAATAGGGTAGTGAAAGAAATAAGAAAATCTAAAGCTGACTTTTTCATTACTGTTTTGAATAGTGCAAGGGGAAATTCTAAAATAACCTGGAATTATATTAAAAAAACTATTGGGTGATTCCCAAAAAAACAAAACAAAACTAATGCACATTCAATTAAATGGAAACATCTTGACGGAACCTCAAGTGATGGCTGATGCTTTTAACAACTACTTCATTGAATCTGTGTCAGAAATCTCTGATAAGTTTATAGTAAAACAAAAGAAGGAATACCCTGCATTGTCTGTAATGCAGTCTTCTACTATTACAACTAGAAAAGCACTCGGAGAGCGCAGACCTCTGCCAAGCGCCACAGTTCCCCCCATACAGTGTTTGTGTGTACGTTTTCAGATTCCTTGACCATGAAAACATATGACTAGCAATTGGATTCACAATGATAGGATTAGTGGTTCAGTAGTTATTCACTAAAATCGCATTTTCCGTAATGGCGGTTTTCGCCACAGTTCCCCCCATACAGTGTTTGTGTGTACGTTTTCAGATTCCTTGACCACGAAAACATATGACAAGCGATTGGATTGACAATGATAGGATTAGTGGTTCAGTAGTTATTCACAAAAATGGCATTTTGCGTAATGGTGGTTTTCTTCTGGACGGTGATCCGGATCACCAGCAAAATCTAATCATCTGTAGGATACTCCATTTCTGACAATCTGTGAAAATTTCATGAAAATCCGTCCATAACTTTTTGAGTTATCTTGCTAAGAAACAAACAAAAAACAAACAGACAAACAAACAGACAGACAAACCAACGCCGATGATCACATAACCTCCTTGGCGGAGGTAAATATTACTGAGACCAAAGTTATCGATTTAATTCAATCACTCAAACCATCTAAAGCAAAGGATGTTTTTGGAATGGACACGAACATGCTCAAAGATTTAGGTTCAGCTCTCGCCACTCCTATTCAGAATCAGAATCAGAATCAGATTTATTGCCATTGTTCATGTAGTACACAAACTAGGAATTTGTCTCGGTGCAATGCTGCAACATTAAACATAATAAAATAAAAGAAATAAAAAACTATACATGCAATAAAGTGTAGAATAAGAATGAGTAATACTGGTCAAAGCAGTTTTTAAATATATTAGCGAGCAGCAGATATTGTGGAGAACCACATAGTGCAGTCGGTAATGCAAAAAGAAAACAGTGATGATTGACATGAGTCTGGTTGAGCTGCTGTACATGGTGCACGAGAGTCAATAAGTCACTTAGTGTTCAGCAGTCTGATGGCAGAGGGGAAGAAGCTGTTCATGTGACGGGAGGTTTTAGTCTGAATGGACCAAAGTCTTCTACCTGAGGGGAGGGGGGCAAACAGTACGTGACCAGGGTGTGAAGGATCGGCTATGATCCGGCCAGCACGCCTCCGGGTCCTGGAGATGTACAGATCCTGGAGAGATGGGAACTTGCAGCCGATCACCTTCTCAGCAGCGTGCACGACGCGCTGCAGCCTTAGTCTGTCCCTGGCAGTGGCTCCTGCGTACCACACGGTTGTGGAGGTGGTGAGGATGGACACGATGATGGCTGTGTAGAACTGCACTAACATCTTGGTGGGTAGCTTGAGCTTCCTCAGCTGCCGCAGGAAGAACATCCTCTGCTGGGCCTTTTTGATGAGGGAGCTGATGGTCGGCTCCCACTTGAGGTCCCTGGTGATGGTGGTGCCCAGGAAGCGGAAGGAATCTGCAGTGGTGATGGGAGAGCCTGTGAGGGTGAGGGGGGGCAGAGGGGTTGTGATTTTCCTGAAGTCCACAATCATCTCCACTGTCTTCAGAGCGTTCAGCTGCAGGTTGTTGTTGTTGCACCAGGATGCCAGCTGGGCCACCTCTCTCCTGTAGGCGGACTCGTCGCCATTGGAGATGAGCCCGATGAGGGTGGTATCATCCGCATACTTGATCAGCTTGACAGACTGGTGGCTGGAGGTGCAGGAGTTGGTATAAAGGGAGAAGAGTAGGGGGGAAAGTACACAGCCCTGGGGTGATCCGGTGCTGATGCTAACAGAGTCTGAGACAGTCTTTCCCACCCGCACATGCTGCCTCCGGTCCATCAGGAAGTCGGTGATCCACCTGCAGAGGGAGTCAGGCACATTGAGCAGGGACAGCTTGTCCTGGAGCAAAGCGGGGCGGATGGTGTTGAATGCAGAGCTGAAGTCCACAAACAGGATCCTGGCGTAGGTTCCCGAGGAGTCCAGGTGCTGCAGGATAGAGTGGAGGGCCAGGTTAACTGCGTCGTCTACAGACCTGTTGGCTCGGTAGGCAAACTGCAGCGGGTCCAGGAGGGGAGTGGTGATGGACTTGAGGTGGGGCAGGACCAGGCACTCAAAGGACTTCATGACTACAGAGGTGAGCGCTACAGGTCTGTAGTCGTTAAGTCCAGTAATCCGTGGCTTCTTGGGGACAGGGATGATGGTGGAGGATTTGAGGCAGGTCGACACGTGGCATAGCTTAAGGGAGGTGTTAAAAATGTCTGTGAAGACAGGAGCCAGCTCTTTCGCACAGTGTCTCAGGGTGGGGGGAGACACGCCGTCCGGACCGGGGGCCTTGCGCGGGTTCAGTCTGGAGAACTGTCTGTGCACGTCCTGCTCACTGATGACAAGAGCAGGGGGGGAGGAAGGGGGGCCCGCCTTTGATGAAGTAGGGACCGTGGAGGCAGTGGAGCTGGGGGGAGGGGGGGAGTTGGACACAGCTGACGAGGTGTCAAAACGGGCATAGTGTTGGGACAGTCTTTGACAAAGGGCTTTGTCATCCTGACCTTTAGAAGCCTGAGGCCGATAGTTGGTGATTTGCCTCAGTCCTCTCCACATAGAAGCAGAGTCGTTAGCCGTGAACTGCTGCTGGAGTCTCTCAGAATACACAGATTTAGCTCTCTTCAGCTCTCTGTTAAACCGATATTTGACCTCCCTGTAGCAGTCCCTGTCTCCACTTTTCAACGCTGCTTCCTTCGCCTTCCTGATCTGTCTGAGCTTAGCAGTGAACCAGGGCTTGTCATTTGAGTACCTCACCCTGGTGCGCGATGGAAGAATGCTCTCCTCACAAAAGTGGATATATGAGTTCACAGTGTCCGTGTACTCATCCAGATCATGCGTGGCTCCTTTAAACATGCCCCAGTCAGTTATTTCCATGCACGTGTTCAGCTTCTCCTCAGCTTCACTGGTCCATTTCTTCGTAGTGCTCACAACAGGTTTAGTGAGCTTCAGTCTCTGTCTGTATGTGGGAATGAGGTGAACCATCACGTGATCAGATAGTCCGAGCGCAGCACGGGGAACAGCGCGATACGCGTCCTTCACTGTAGTGTAACAGTGATCCAGCGTGTTCTTTCCTCTGGTGGGGCATTTAATAAGCTGTTTGTATCGGGGGAGATCGTGGCTCAGATTGCTCTGGTTAAAGTCGCCAACCACAATAACCAGAGAGTCCGGAAAAGTCCGCTCTGTATGTTGAATGTGATCCGCGAGCGCGCGCTGAGCTTCGCACGCGTCCGCGTCGGGCGGGACATAAACAGGGGCCAGGATGAATGAAGCAAACTCCCGCGGGGAATAAAATGGCTTGCAGTTAATAAAAAGAAATTCCAGGGCGGGAGAACAGTGTTGGGAAAATACCGTTACATCAGAGCACCAGCTGCTGTTAATGTAAAAGCAGACTCCTCCTCCTGAGGACTTACCGGAGAGCTCTGTGTCACGATCAGCATGAAACAGCTGAAAACCCTCGAGGAGCAGCGTGCTGTCCGGTGTATTTTCCCTGAGCCAGGTCTCAGTAAAACAGAGGGCAGACGAGGAAGAGAGGTCCTTAAAACGCTTCAGCAGTCTCAGTTCATCTACCTTGTTAGAGAGAGAATTGGTGTTGGAGAGAAATATGCCAGGCAATGCCGTGCGCGTGCCTCTCCTGCGAAGCTGTACGAGAGCGCCCGCTTGCCTTCCTCTCTTTCGCCGTCTCACTTTTTGAGCTAAACAGTGAACCAGATCGGCGGCAGGAACTAAAAAAACTGGGAGTAGGTCCGTGGGAGTGAAAGTCCTGATATTTAGAAGCTCTTCACGGGTGTAAGAGCAGGCAGACACACAATTGACAAACAAAAACAAACAAAGGGCGCAGCGAAACACCATGGCGGCCACTGTAGGCGCCATCTTGGATCGAAAAAAAAAAAATTAAAAAACTATTGCCTCAGTCATTAATCTTTCAATTTCATCTGGCCATTTTCCAAAGGCCTGGAAATCTGCTATTGTTACCCCTGTTTTTCAATCTGGTGACTCAACTCTTCTGCATAACTACCGACCAATAAGCATTCTCCTGGCCATTTCCAAAATTGCAGAAAAATGGGTGGCAGAGCAGATTGTCCATTATTTAAACAGTAGTTCCCCCTCTCTCCACGCCATGCAGTTTGGTTTCAGATCCAAGCATTCCACTGAAATGGCTACATGCCTCTTCATTGAGAAAATAAAATCTTTTCTTGATAAGGGTGGAGTTGTAGGGGCGGTGTTTTTGGACCTCAGGAAAGCATTCGATACAGTAAATCACTCTGTTCTTCTTACCAAGCTCTTTAAATTTAACTTTTCTCACAATGCTGTGAGCTGGATTGAATCATATCTGCATGATCGAACACAATCTGTATCAGTTAACAACTGCAGATCTGATTCTCTTAGGCTAACTTCTGGAGTCCCTCAGGGATCAATATTAGTCCCCCTTTTATTTAGTCTTTATATTAATGATTTGCCCACTGTTTGTCCTGAAGCTGAATGCTTAATGTATGTAGACGACACGGGGTTTTTTTTTTGTTCATGGTCACTCCAAAGACACTGTTGCTGCTAAACTTAGTAAAACAATGTCTTGTGTCACAACTTGGTTGCAGGAGTGCTGTCTACAGTTAAATGTTTCTAAAACTGTAGGCATGTATTTCACTAAAATAAATAGAGTGTCACCTGACCCTGACATACATGTTAATGGAGGAAAAATACAAATTGTTAGCCAATATAAATATCTTGGGTTAATAATAGATTCACAGCTTTCCTTTAAAGCCCATATTGCTAAATTGTGTAAAAAAAAATCAAGTTAAATCTTGCAAATTTTCGTGCAATTCGAAATGAAATGTCAACTGAAGCCGCAAAAATATACTTGCATTCAATGATTCTGAGTCACTTCAACTATTGCCTAACTAGCTGGTCCCAGGCGGGTTTGAGTGCAAAAAAACCATTGGAAGTTTTGCACAAACAAGCAGTTAAAGTTATGGATAAAAAACCTAGGCATTATCATCATTGTGCAATTTAAAAAAAAATACAGTCTTTTATATTGGGATAGTCTTCATACATTTGCAAATTTAAATTTGATTTATAAAGTACTGCATGATTTGGTTCCAGATCCTCTGGCAGAGTTCATCAGTCAAAGAAACAGCTCTGAGCGTGTCACTCGAGGCTCTGTCAGAGGTGACGGTTTCATTCCTCTGCGCAGGAGCACTTTCAGTAAGTCGGCCTGGTCAGTGAGGAGCGCTAGTGAGTGGAACTCAGTACCTGAGGAGGTTAAACTGCTCACAACATTCAAGGCCTTCACAAAAAAATTGAAAACGTGGCTTATAAACACCTACAGCTGCCAACACTAAAAGATAAGTCTGCTGTGATGTTTGATGTTGTGTTTAAATGTACGGTTTGTTATGTATATGTTATTTGTTACATTAGTGCCCTCTTAAATGTCTAACCATGTTTTTTTCTTGTAGATGCATTTTACTGCTTTTTTACATCTTGGCCAGGGGACTACAGATGAAAACTAGCCTTTTGGCTAATTCTGGCTTTTTTAACCATGTGTAATCATGTGTTTTATGAAATTGCATTGTCCCTTTTCAAATAAACTAAACTAATTTGCATGTTTGACTTCTCAGAATTACACACCCAATTTGGACCTGCTTGGTGGTCTTGTTTGCATGGCTGAACACCAATGAGACGGAGACAAAAAATGTCTTCAGGACATCAGTGACCCCAGATTAAAACATCTTAAGGACGGAATTACATGAGCCCAGATTAACATTAATATTAGAACGTCTTTGGGACTCAGTAAAATGACCCCAGATTGTCAACAATGACCCAAGATTAAAATAACATCTTCAGGAAATAGTTTGGTTTTTAAACAGCAGATTAAACCTCAGACACATTATTTTATAATTAATATTGTTTCCTTCCTTCTTTCATCTGCTGAGGAGCCATGAAGATGATGATGATGGTTAAACTGGTTAAAGCTGCTGTATGTAAATTTTTCACTCACCCCAATCACCCATCACTCTGGCTACACTGCTGGCCACGCCCACTTTTCTAGAAACCTTTGGTCTCTCTATTGCTTGGCAACATGGCATCACACACTCTGCTGGTGCAAAGGTTGATGGGAGTGACTCACCATATTGTTTAGCTACTCTGGTGTTTGCTTATTTTTATCTGTTCCTGATACACCACATAGCTGTGATGAGCCTGGAAACTACACTAAACTTGCATCTGATTCCTAGTTGGAATGCAGCCCATTTTATTATTAACTTATGATAGCAAAGGATGCTGCACACCTTTGTTAGCATCACTGTTAGTTTACTAACTAGTGCTCACACCCATCAGTTATTGGTGCTAGCTTTTCTTCTTATGTCGGAATTACCTTTATAATGATGAGGCCAGGTGCACAGTTGGACTCCACTTTATTAAGGGGTTGCTCACACACAATACAGCCGCCATGCAGGGGCATCGGCAAAGAGTCAGAACAGAGATGACCGCTGGAATTTATAGGGCAGTGCAGTGGCGGAAGAGGAAGTGGCCGCCACTACACTGCACTTCATAATAAATGACAATATCACACACACACACACACACACACACACACACGTAGAAAGTCCAAAACCACTCATACAATAGAGACCCTCCCCAATTTAGGACCTGAATCACGCACTAAGAAAACTAGAACTGAAATCACTAAATGACCAATCACATTCACACAACAAACCTAAGCTAGGGAGGACGGGTAGACTACCATCCTACCCCACACAGCAAGGTGGGTTATTCTGCCACCTGTAATTAACTAAAAGTCCATTAACAACTTAAAACATTGCCATGTTCCTAAAAATAAAAATACACCCAGAACAATAACATTTTAGTTTTTGGGTTTTTTTACACCCAAAAACATATGAACACTGAAACTTATTTTATTATTTTTTTCAAAACCACACTACTGTCCTTCTGGCAGAAAGGGGTAGAACTGGCTTGTGGGGGCCCAGGGGCAGCCCCTCAGTAGACCGGCACCTGGAAGCCGCATGCCACCAGGATCGCAGCTAACCTCATAGACGAGAGCGCCTCTTCTCTTCGACCACCTCGCTCGCCCAGACCCACCATCTCAAGCCTCCTCCCAGGCACACCACAGTTCATTGGTGTGCCTCCACGAGCCATCAGACAGCTGGAAGTAGGTTGCGCCCCGCTTAGTCACGATGTGCAGCCATTCCTGGTGACCCTCTGACTGTCGTTTGTCCCACATCCGCCGTGGACGTCCCTCCCCTTCGAGCCCAGACCAGGCACCTCCTCATCATCATCCAGCATCACCATACAGTACTTGAACCCGTTGGTATTGGGGACACCACATGGACAATTGTCGGGGCGGGTGAAGTTGTTTTTCTTTGTTGGCTCTCCGGCTTGGACATACGACACACCCTGGCATAATGGTTCAAGCATCCTCACATGCTACAGCACTTCCCTCTTTCCGGGCATTTCCTAGCCTTGTATTGGTGCTTTGTGGACCCACAACCCATACACAAGGGTTTTCTTGGGGCAGACCTTTGGCTGATAGTGTTTGTTTCCACGTTGTCGTTGGTCACGCTATCCTTGCTGTCTGGGTCAGCTACTAATGCTGTGGCGGTAGGCCCCAGCTGCCGTTGTGATTGGTGCCACTTTAGCTCCGAAGCTAGTTTGTCTGCAGTCTCCACTTATAGAGCTAGCTCGACAGCCTTGGTTAACGTCAGGTCACTCTGCGACAAGAGAAGCCTAGCTCGTAAAGCATTGCCGGTTGTGTGCTCCGCCAGTTGGTCATGTACCATCCCCTCCTCCAATGGCCCGAAACAACACTTGTTAGCCAGTGTAGCATCATCTCACTTTGGCTCATCAATAAAATTATTCTTCAGTTTAAAGACATTGTTTCACCCAGGAAAAGGACAGTCAAGAACTGTTCTTTTATCCCAAGACCACAGCTGAACTAACATTCCTTTGTTAAACCAGTCTTAGGAATTCCTCTTGAACCTTTTAGGGCCCAATAAACGTGGACAAAAGACAAACCTTGGTGGAATGCCATATAGCCTACAAAATATCCATAGCTCAACTTTGTCCTCTACTGGCAACTCTGGGACATGCTGGACTTAACCAGTGAACTTTTTAATCACATCTTTGTTAAAAGACTCAATTCTCAACTTCCTCTCTTTTCAGGACACCATGGAAAAGCAAATGGACTCTTGATGTTTGATGTGGACAATCAATAATGGGTCTGAAATATATTAATCCTTGATTTTAAATATGTGCATGCTAAAATGTTTAAATGAATGTTTATTCTTGCCTGTTAATAAATCATGTGACCAATTGCGGCCAATCTCTGCTTGACAATGGCTCTCCCACGGTTATTGGTTGTTACAGACAAAAGCCTGTTTGTTCACTGGACTAAAGTTCTTAAAGCCCGCCCATGAAGGAGGACTATTGGCTGTGGTTCCTGTCAATTAGAGAAAACCTGCAAAAGTTTTCCACAGATAAAAAGGAGAGAGACCCTTCTCTTCACCAGTTCATTTTTTTCCTCTTCTTCCACTTCTCCTGCTTCTCGTCACTTCACAGAAAAAACACAGCACTTCAGATCACCACGGGAGAACAAAGGACATTTCTCCCACATGCTTTTGTTTGTTTGTTTCTCTTTAAACGTCTAGGAACTAATCTTTTTCTTTCCTGAGCTCAAATCCTAAATTTGGAGTCAAACTCCACTTCTAGACGTTTATTTTTATAACTTTTTCCTGTAAAATTTTCTTTAAACTCGCCGTTTGTAATTTTGACTTTATAATTTTTATTGACCACTTACACCCTAGAAGCTAATTTCATCTCCACAAAGTTGTAGAAAATCTTTTGATTTTGCTATTGGATCAGATTTTGTAATTATTCTCAAATTCCCTCGTGAGAAGTGATCCACGACGTGCAGCTGAAGAAATCAACACGCCACGAAAAAGGGAGACTTTTGGGCTGTACCTCAGCCCAGGTGATCAACACATCAAAATGTCATCTTGCGACAACCAAATATTTGCTGGACAAATATTCCGGCTTTTGACGCTATCTACATTAAACTTCGAGGAGATGACGACGCAGAAGAATCTTCACCAATCTGGATCACGTGAGCTGCATTCTTTATTCATCTGCTGAATAAAACGTCTGAAATTTGAGAATAATTCAATATCTGATCAGATACAAAATTAAAGAGCAATTAAAGGGCCTACATCATGTTATTTTAAGCCTTTCAGAGTAAACTATATGCATGTATGTGATAGTATATTACCTTTGGTACACTGGAGAATGAATTTCTTATGAAATGAGTTATTTTCGCAAGCCCGGAAGTAAGATGCCTCGATCTCTGAGGCTCTGCCTCTCCTTCTTGTGGCTGCCGCCCATTTCATGACATAACCCCTGAGCCAGCTGCTGCAGCGTGTCGCTGGGTTCCACCCACGAAAACAAGGAAGGCTGAACAAACTCCTAAATTTCTCACAGCCAAAGACACATTTACGCCACTTAGAAGACATTGTCTTATGTAAAAAAGCAAACAGTGACATAAGGTCTGACCCAGGGAACACGTACACAGGCTCGAGTGTGATTCAATAATTTTATTGTGAGAAAAGCAGGTGTGTGGGTGCGTGTCTGTGGAGTGATATGTGTTGCAGGTGAACAGGATGTGTCGAGGGCGAAGCGGAGCGCCATACAGCCAGGCAATCCTAAGGGCAGAGCAGAACAGAGATAAGCTGCCGGTGCACACCCAGCGGAATTAATACACAGTCTTGTGCTTACTTGCAGATGGTAATGTGGCTGGCGTTGGCTTAAGCCGCAGGTCTCCCGCCTGGAAGACAGCGTCCTAGGAGCACGCTTGGCGCGGTGAGGAGAGTGATGGCGAGGATGAGGGAGGAAATCTGCCACCAGGGAATCCACCTGTGCACAGGGGAGAAACTGGAGACAAGGTAAGATGATGATGAGCTTACGTGCAGACGAGAAGCAATCCAGAGAGCGCAGGCTGTCAGGGAATTGGCGTGCGCTGAGACGATGAGCGAAGATTAGCAGACGGCTCCAGGCCGAGGCTCCAGGCGGAGCGGGCTATATAGCCCGAGACTGATGAGGCACAGGTGTGCGTGCAGCTGAGGCGGGAGACAGGCGAGCGCGAGTCATAACAAACGGTTGTTGTCACTGAGCAGATTAGGTGCGAGAGGAACTACTTCTTCACAGCGCCAATGCTAAAGTGAAAGAGTTTTGCCGATCACCGCTCCGTTAGCTGCACGGAGAAAGGGGGGGGGTGCGTTAGCCTGGGGGCGGTGCTGGCAGCACAGGCACTTCCTGGAGAGGGCGGCTCACCCACGTCCATACGTATGAACGTGGGGACCCAGTCATTATCAGGGACAGGGTGGAGTAGCAGCTCAGAGAGCAGGGTTGAGGAGGAATACTCAGAGATGCGTGAATGGAGCAAAATACCACTTTGGGGGTGTTTTTGGTGAGGAATTAACATTATAACATGCTTATAAGCTCAAAAAAGTTGATTTTGCATGATACAGGCCCTTTAACATAACTCTTCTTTTCCTTAAAATTCCCTTTTCATTTTCATAAGAGTAATCCAGAATTTTCCATATAATTAGTTTAATTTTCCCCATAAGTTTGCGTTCAGTTTTCATAATCTGTTAACTTCAAACTGATCTAAATTCAGCTTACATTTTCACCCTGGTTCTGCAAATGCTCACATTGTTACTCTATCATTTACAAGTATAATTTAATGATTAATGTGAATCACTGCAATGTCTTTTAATTATCATTCCCTTTAATAAGATAAGATAAGATAAGCCTTTATTAGTCCCACAATGGGGAAATTCCAGGATTGCAACAGCACAGGGATAGCAACACTCAGAGCAACAATCAGAAGGCAAGAAAAAACAAGAACAGCTAGTAAACATATGTACATATTACTATAAACATATATATATATATATATATAGACACACAGTGCGGAGCATTACGGTTGGTGAATGTGCAGCAGAAAGTCTAAGCTCTCTCTCCGCGGATGCGGCGGGCCAGCTGGAAGTCTTTGGGCATGATGGTGACCCTCTTAGCGAAGGAGAACCCACCAGGTAGGCCTTGCTGGCCTCCTGCAGAGCCATGACGGCGAAGCTCAGGAAGCGCAGGTTGGTCTTGAAGTCCTGAGCAATCTCCCTCACCAGGCACTGGATGGGCAGCTTATGGATGAGCAGCTCCGTGGATTTCTGGTAGCGACGGATCTCTCTCAGAGCCACGGGCCCGTAACGGTGAGGCTTCTTCATTCCGCCGGTGGCCGGAGTGCTTTTCCGAGCAGCCTTGGTGGCTAGCTGCTTCCTGGGGGGCTTTTTCCTCCAGTAGATTTTACGGGCGGTCTGCTTGGTTCTTGCCATCGCTCTTTATTATTCTGTCTTATATTTCTTGCACGCCGCCTAAACTCCAGCCCGGCACCTGCGTCGTTTTCGCTAATAAACATGTGAAGTTGAGAGAAGTTGTTGGGAATTTATTTCATTCTGTCTGGTTTCAAAGCCCCCAATATCGAATTCACTAAAATTTTGAGACTGATTATCCATTAATTTATTGAGTGATTAAACAGGTATAAAGTGAAATTAAGGATTAAAGTGCTCCCAAAAGAGGAGCTGGTGCCTCACGAGTGTTTATTAACTTTTTCTGGGTGTGTGGACCCTGAGGACATCTCAGGTCCCAATACATCAATACAAATTAAATAATTTTTATACCTGATCATAATTATTAATCACACATTCCTACACCAGCTGCCACAGGTTGGTGACAAACTGGCGGACAGGCTCACCCACTTGCTGATGTCATTGTTGGAACTGAATCCTCCGGATGGTGACGTTGTCCAGGGTGTGGAAATGGTGCGCTAGCAACTCAACCACATCCTCATATGAGTCGATAGCCCCGAGTATATGCAGTATATGCTGGCCCTCAATCCACAAATTATGCACCAGAAGCGCACATGCCCCCAGTTTATCCAGCTTACCCAGGTCGAACACCACGATGTAGCCCTGAAAGGTGGCAAACCATCTTGGCCAGGGCACAAATGGCTCACCCGGGAGCTCCAAGAAGGGCCAAAGCGGTGAAACGCCTCCATGTTTATTCTCATCGCCAAAATGTTATTTCAGAATTTCCTTCATTGTGACGAGAACAGGTGTACAGTTTGAATTCACTTTATTAAGGGGTTGATAACACACAATAAAGCCACCAGGCAGGGGCATCAGTACAGAGGCAGAACAGAAATCCCAGCTGGTATTTATAGGACGGTGCAGTGGTGGAAAAGAAAGTGTCCGCCAGTACACCGCACTTCATAACTAGAAAAGCACTCGGAGAGCGCAGAGCTCCGCCAAGCGCCACAGTTCCCCCCTTACAGTGTTTGTGTGTACGTTTTCAGATTCCTTGACCATGAAAACATATGACTAGCAATTGGATTCACAATGATAGGATTAGTGGTTCAGTAGTAAAAGCATTACCTCCGTGGTGGAGGCAATAAACTGAAGTGTTGCTGTTGTGTCCATCTCCAAACTCCCAGGCTGCGGGTGTTGCAATTCATCGCACAACCGCGTACAACCCACAGGCCAATGGGTTATGCAAGCATTTTCATAGATCACTGAAAGCAGCACTCAGGGCTTCACTGACAGATGCAAATTGGGTAGACAGGTTGCCGTGGGTTTTATATTGGGGTTGTGCTCTGCGGCAAAAGAGGATTTGGAAGCTTCCCCGGCAGAGAGCTTGTTTTTGCGCAGCCCCTATGGCTGCCCGGGGAATTTCTGCCAAATAATCCCGCGCCGGACAGCTGCCCGTCTCAGCTTTTGCAGCGTAGCGCAAACACAGGCACGCTGCCGGGCCCGGCCCACCACAGTTTTCCGCGTACTTTTGTGCCTAAAACTTTGAAGAACGCGGAGTTCGTGTTCGTCAGACACAACAACCAGCGCCTTCCATTGCGCCTGCACACATGTTGAAAATGGCCGTATCTCACAATGTTAAAGAATCCTTTAAAAAATTCCTGTATCCAGACGGTGATGCGGATCATCCCCAAAATTTAATCAGTTCTTCCTTGTACCATTTCCAACAACGCCTGAAAGTTTCATGGAAATCCATCTAAAACTTTTTGAGTTATCTTGCTAACCAACAGACAGACAGACAAATGCTGGCAAAAACATAACCTCCTGCGGCCTGGCGGAGGTAATAAATGGCAATATCATACTAGTGTCACTGTTAGCTTCACTAACTAGCAATCACACCAATCAGTTTTTGGTGTTAGCATCACTAACTTGTGGCTACACCCATCAGTGACTGGTGTTAGCGTCACTGTTAGCTTCACTAACTAGTGATCACACCCATCAGTTATTGGTGTTAGCATCGCTGTTAGCTTCACTAATATGTGGCTACACTCATCAGTTATCGGTGTTAGCATCATTTACAGTCCAAGGAGGGATAATTTTTTTTCACACATTAGGAGTTGTTCAGAACTCCTTATAAGAACTCCTTATACAAAGATATAGAGTGAGGATAATCAAGTCAGTGGCGGTAATGCACGTGTAAGCTGGTTGCCAACCACCAATCAAATCTAAAAGAAGAAGAAGCTTCACTAACTACGCCAACATGTGGCTACACCCATCAGTTGTTGGTGTTAGCATCGCTGTTCGCTGTATAGTGACATAACCCCTAGTGGTCAAGAGTGGTAAAGATTTTTTGTCAATAAAATAGTTCAGATTTCCAAGGCTGTAACTTGAAAGTTGCAAGAGATAATGGCTTACTGTCAATTAGAAAGATGTAAAATATGATCCAAAGTTTCAGATAAGAATAAATTTATGCATCTAATTTGCATAATGTTGTGGCAGCTAAATAAATTACGTAACTCAGTCAAAAGTGGACTTTGGACATGTTTACACAAAGAATAGTTTGGTTTTTTGACACCATTTTATCTACAGGAGCATTTTGAAATTTTATCTTCAAAGTATATGAACCACAATATCACTACAATGTAAAGAAACAGAAATTCATCACTTACTGTTGGCAAAGGGGGGCTGGCTGGCCAGCATGTTCGCTGTGTTTTCGTCCATCGTGGTCGTTATTTTGCGTTCTGTCAGTCATTTACACTCACTACCACATCTACAAAGTCTTATGATTATCTCACACTAAATTTTGCTTGTATCCCGTGGCTATTTTCCGTGTACAAAGCCATTTATGTGACAGTGTACGACAGTGCATGGCGGCCATATTTGCTTTCTGGTTTCAAAGAAGCAAAACAGGGAAAGGAAATAAGGATTTCTTCTTCCTGGGTGTATTACGTGTCATCCATGAGTCCTCCAACGTGTCCCTGCCACCTTCTGAACTGGCAGATCAGTACAAATCACCAGCACAGCTGGGAAGTTAAAAGGATGTCAGAGTGAGTTGACAGGTGTAGTTGCTGTGCTGTGCCACTGGGGGCGCACAACCTGTCCATGAAATGTGGCCAGTTAAAAGGTTAACCCATCAGCTGCGGAGCCCAAAAGCATGACACAGGCGTGTGTGGCGGGCACCAAGAAGGGGCCGTTAAAGTGGTACATCTTGCAGCTAGACGGGGTCGATGTGCCGCTTATGGTGGACTCACGGGCTGGCAAATCCATGCTGAGCATGACCATATTGAAAAGACTTTTCCCAGGCAAAACCATCAAAGCAGGGGCGGTGAAAATGTTTGGGTACGGTCATGCTCAAATTGACATGGTGGGCACGGTCAGCTTCTCGGTAAAATGTGGGTCAAGGATTATTCCCGCATTTACCATCCAGGTTTCACACCAGGGGGCCAACTTGCTGGGAACTGATATGCTGGGCGAATTAGGATTCTCCATCAAGGACCCAGCAGGCTCAATGGTGCTGTTGGTGTCCCCCAAATTGCATGCCCCCTGGCCAGCGTTGTTTGTGGGCCTAGGATGTATTAAAGTGTTCTACCACATTGGCTCAAGGTCACACTTAACTCATCAACCCAAGCGTGACATCCAAAATCCAACCATTACTGCAGCTTCCCCTCGCCCTGCGGGACAACGTCATGGCGGAACGGAACCAACTGCTTAAAGCCAGCATCAGCGAGAAAGTGGATGCCTCGCCATGGATATCGAACATCATGGTGGCCAAGAAGAAGACGGGTGGCATCCAGGCGTGTATTGACCTGAGGATGGTTAATAAAGCGATTATACCGGACAAATACCTGCTTCCTACGATGGAGGAACTCACCGCAATGTTCAGTAGCTCAAGGGTGTTCACGAAGCTAGATCTCCACCAGGGTTATCTGCAGGTGCTCCTTCACCCAGCCAGCAGGAACCTGATGGCGTTCGTGACCCACATGGACCTTTTCAGATACACCCGCTTGCCTTTTGGTCTGAGCTCAGCACCAAGCTGCTTTCAGAAGATCATGTCCACGATTATGGTCGGCCTCAGGGGTGTAGTGGTGTACCTTGATGACATCGTGGTCCACGGTGCGTCACGGGAAGAACATAATCATTTGAGATGAGTGATGGAGGTGCTGCTGGAGCATGAATTCACCTTGAACAGGGAAAAGTGCATTTTTGTGGCGGATTCCATCGAGTTTGTGGGATTCCGGCTGGCGGCCGAGGGCCTGAGGCCCCTGCACTCGAACGTGGAGGTGGTCCTGTGCCTCCTCAATCCCACGACACCCACACAAATCTCCTCGTTCCTGGGCATGGTGAACTTTTACGAGTGTTTTATTCCCCATTATTCAAAGACTGCTGAGCCACTCCGGGCCCTTCTGAAGTAGGATGCACTGTGGCAGTGGGCCCCAGCCTGCTCAGCGGCAGTCGCTAGGCTGAAGTTTCAACTCCCCTCCCCTCCAGTGTTGGCCCACTTTGATCTAAAATGGCCAACTTTTTTGACTTGTGACGCATCTGATTCAGTGGTGGGGGCAGTTATGTCTCAAGTGCAAGACGGTACCAAACGCCCAGTGGAGTTCGCATTGAGGTCCCTTTCAGTGGTTGAATAGAAATATGCCGTGGGTGAGAGGGAGGCACTCACTTGTGTCTGGGCGTGTGAACGGTGGGACATCTACCTCTACAGGTGCCATTTCACCCTGCAAACGGACCACTGGGCATTGACGACAATGGTGGAGATGATAGGCTCGGGACACCGGCTCCTACGGATCCACAGATGGACTGAGCGGCTGAGAGCCTACAACTTTACTACCCAGTTCTCCTGTCTCATGCCACGGCCAACACCGTACAACCGGACGACGATCCCACAGAGACGGATCTGGTCAACACGCTGCACAGACCCCTTCAAGACATGGTATCCTTCCAGGAGCACCAGGCGGATTCAGAATGGGAACCCACATTGTCACAGCTATGTTCGGTCATCAGGGAGGGTTGGCCCACGAAAGTGCAGGGCGATCCGGCACCGTTTCACCGGTTCAGAGACGAACTGAGTTGCTGGAATGGGACGTGTGCGGCAAGAGGACACTGCACATTGATCCCGGAGTCTCTGAGGTCACGAGTTAAGGCGATGCTCCATGATGGTCACCTGAGCGTGGTCAGAGTGAAGCAGCACTGCAGGGATTCAGTTTGATGGCCTGGTATTCATAAGGACATTGAAACTATGGTAAACAACTGTGTTCCGTGCTTGGACAGCGGAAAGACCGGCGGACCACCCCCTAACCCCTGCGACCATTACCCTACCCAGGGGGCCCATTTGAACCCATTTGGCGGATGGCTTCACGCTCCTTGACGCCCTCCTGAGCACACTAATCCACTACAGGGCAACGGCCCACGCCACAACAGGGTGCGCCCCGGCAAAACTCATACTGGGATGTGAATTCCACCTGCCTCTGGACCGACTGAGGCCCCTCACAACCTCCCCTCCGGGGAACACAGGCCCTCCACAAGACCAGGTCATCACCCAACAGCAGAAGATGAAATGACATTTCGATAGGAAGCACAGGGCGAAGGCCCATGGACTCGATGTGTCTTGATTAAGCATCCCAACTGCACGCATAAACTACAGCCTTTCTGAATGGGAACGCTGTAGATCGTGAGGCGGCAGAGCCAGGACACGTTCAAGCTCTCAGACAGGTCACGTGGCATTCCAGCCAACTCAGGAAGTTGCTGCCTGCACAGGGTCCGGGAATTGCAGCAGAGTGGACTGATGTGGATTGGGACTTATTTGATGAGGGTGTTGGGGACACTCAGCTGTGGCCGACGGAGCCTGGAGCAGGTTCTCTTCCCGTGAGATGCTCGACTAGGACGCGTCAGAGGCCCAGATACCTTGATAACTTTGCAGTAAGCCTAGCTTTAACTGAAGTTTGTTGATCATGGTGTTATGTCGTAACTCGTAGACAAGGAAGAGGCCAGGAGTGAAGCTGAACACTGCTTTATTAAACCAGCTGGGCTCTGTATACCCGACAGCGCATGCAGCCGCTTGACAGAGGAAAAGCGGAAGAGACTGCCCCTCTACCAGCAGCCCGTCTTATACCACCGGAGATGGCAGAACCAGAAACCGGGGCCACCATCCCGTACCACATAAATAAGAGCTCCAATAATAACAGCATATGAACATTGAAATACATAATACCCCCCCACCCCCCGCAGAAAATCCAAAATACACAGTCAACCCACCCCAATTTGGAACCCAAATCATCCGCTAAACATAAACAAACTAAAGTCACCAAAAGGGGGCTATGACATTTACACCAAAAGAACTAAAATTAGGTGGGGACGGGTAGACTGCCATCCTACCCCCCACACGGCGAGACGGTTTATTCTGCCGCCTATGCTATTAAAGTCCATAAAAGAAAAATACTGTCATGTTTCCTATAACAAACAACCTATGACAATAATCCCCAAAACTATTAACACAAAACAAAATTGAACACATGAAACACACCCATGACTCGGTGAGGATGACCCGTGCACCCGCCTCCCCCCACCAGACCCTTCACCATCAGTCCACCCCTGGCAGCAGTTCACTTTCGGGACCACAGCTGGTCGCCTCCGCCTCGGAGCGTCTTCTCCACACCTTTGAGTGCTCCAACTGTCTGGAGTCGTGCCCACCCTTCTTCTTTGGGACACGCCATAATTCATTGGGATGGAGTCACAAGCTGTCCGACAGCAGAAGATATCGACCGTGCCACTCACACATCACTTGCAGCCGACCCTAGTACCGTTCCATATCCCGCTTCTGTCTCACCCGCTTGGACCTTGCCTCCGCCCGAGCCCGAACCCAGTCTGCGACTCCAAGTGGGGCCTTGCACGGCCTGCGGTGTTTCCGCCTGGCACTCGCTCTCCCAGTGCCACTCGGTCCTGCCCCAACTGCTTGTAGATCCGCTGCTGACCCCGCCCCTGTTGTCCTGTGTTCACCAGTCTTCCACTGCCATGCTCCGGGAACATCTGAGACCAGCGCTCGGGCCCCACTTGTCACAGCAGGTCCTCCCCTATGCTGCCTGGCACCCATATCCAGGGCAGCTCGGACATTGGCACCGGGGCCTTCTCATGGTGACCCTGAGCACGACGCAGCCTGTCCACTTTCCGGAGTGCCCAGCAATGGTTCATCCCACACTGCACCGCCCCGGACCCTTGGAACTGGTCGGTCCCACAGTCCGCCACCTGACCACTCTTCCCCAGCGCTGCTCCTGATGGAGAATCCAACTCCATAAAATAAGTTGTAGCCCATGATGTTAGAGCCATAGGCCGTCATGATGAACTCCACGGTGGCCATCATCGCCGACTTGTACCGAGCCGTCAACGTGATGTACCCACCGTGGCCAACCGTCATCCTCCATAACCACAAAGTGGTGCTGACAAACTTCCAATCCTGTAGTGGGGAAAACACTGTCTGAGTGTAGTCCAATTTGGCACCATCATGTCGACCAACATCAGCACCAGAACTCCATCCAAAACTACCGTGCAGCGCGTGCACCCATCGGAACTTGGTGACACCGTGTGTACCACCGTTGGAGCAGGACAAGTTGAAGTCTTGCGTGGGATCTCTTGTCCAGCTGACTGGCACATCATCGCAAAATGATGAGATGGCCGCAATTTCCACAGCGCTTCTCTCTTGCCACACACTCTCTGGCCTTGTGGCAGTGCTTCGTGGACCCACAACCCATACACCTGGGCTTCTCTGAGACAGACCTCATCCGTACAGCATTGGCCTCTTCCACGTCGTCTACGACGCTCCCATCGCTGTCCGGGTCCACTACCTGTGCAGCCATGGGGGATCTTGAACCTCCTGGCAAAAGACGCTTGCTTAGCTCCCGAGATAACTTATCTGCCGCTTCCAGTTGTCGTGCCAACTCAACAGCCCTAGTCAGCGTCAACTCCCCTGGGAACGGGAGCAGCTTGGAGTGGACTGCAGCACAGTAGGTGTGTTCCGCCAACTGGTTGCGTACCATTTCTTCTTCCAACAGCCCAAACCGGCACTCCACGGCCAGCTGCCTTAAGTCTGATACGAACCGCTGGACCGGTTCGCCTACCTGTTGGCGGTGCTGTCTGAACTTAATCCGCCTAATGATGACATTGTCCGGCGGTCTGAAATGGTGTACCATTAACTTGACCACTTCTTCATACGTGTCCGCATCTCCAACCATGTCCAAAATTCTTTGTCCCTCCATTCCCAGGTTGTATATTAATAATGCACGAGCTCGCAACTTCTCCATTCTTCCCAGGTCCAATGCTACCATGTACGTCTGGAAAGCCTCATACCAACGAGGCCACGGCACAGACAGCTCCCCCGGGAGCTCCAGGAATGGACGGATTGGTGTTCCACATGCCTCCATGAGTTTACCTCTCGTCACCAAATGTTATGTCGTAACTCGTAAACAAGGAAGAGGCCAGGAGTGGAGCTGAATACTGCTTTATTAAACCAGCTGGGCTCTGGACACCTGACCGCATCTGCAGCCGCTTGGCAGAGGAAAAGCGGAAGAAACCGCCCCTCCACCAGAGGTGGCGGAACCAGAAACAGGGGCCGCCATCCCATACCACACAAATAACAGCTCCAACAATAACAGTATATGAACAATGAACAAATATATAATACATGGGCGGAAGAAAAATCCACTTCAACACGAGAGGGCACCCTGGCAGTCCACCCAGATGCCCATTTAGCTCACTTGGCTTAGTGGTTTGTATGTGTTAAAAAAAGACAAGAAAAGATGTTTGAAAGTATGGACAAATTGTGTGTTCTGTGTTGATATGGAGGTTCTCACTGCTAAATTTAAAGGGACGAGGATGTTTTGATTTATGTTCTTACTGTTTTGTAAATAGGGGGAAATGTTGTGTGGGGATTTTGCCCTTGGGGCTTGCCATAGCCGATGCCAGGCAGTCGACATAGTGACATCAGGTAGGCAATGACCAGTGTGTATATTGTGCCTGGGTTTCTCAGTAAAGTTCAGTTTGTTGCTCGGTTCAACATGGCTCCAGTCTCCAGTTATTAGGACATAACAGCTACACTACCGTTCAAAAGTTTGGGGTCACCCAGACAATTATTTTGTGTTTTCCATGAAAAGTCACACTTATTTACCACCATAAGTTGTAAAATGAATAGAAAATATAGTCAAGACATTGACAAGGTTAGAAATAATGATTTGTATTTGTATTTGAAATAAAAAAAATTTCCTTCAAACTTTGCTTTCGTCAAAGAATCCTCCATTTGCAGCAATTACAGCATTGCAGACCTAACATGATTGCACAAGGGTTTTCTAATCATCCATTAGCCTTCTGACGCAATGAGCAAACACATTGTACCATTAGAACACTGGAGTGATAGTTGCTGGAAATGGGCCTCTATACACCTATGTAGATATTGCACCAAAAGCCAGACATTTGCAGCTAGAATAGTCATTTACCACATTAGCAATGTATAGAATGTATTTCTGATTAGTTTAAAGTTATCTTCATTGAAAAAAAACAGTGCTTTTCTTTCAAAAAAAAGGAAATTTCTAAGTGACCCCAAACTTTTGAACTGTAGTATATACCCATCAGTTATTGGTGTTAGCGTCAATGTTAGCTTCACTAACTAGCAGTGTTGGGAGTAACGCGTTACTGTAACGCCACTACTTCTGCAGTACCGTGCTGTGTAACGAAATTGCTCTTTAAAAATTCAGTAATGCATTACAGTTACTGAAATTTGATCAGATGCGTTACTCGCGTGTTATGCCGAGAATTGTCAGTTTTCTGCCCTGCTCACATGCAACCCAGTGGGAAGAAACGCTGTGGCGGAGGCAACTTCTCATATGGAGCCCTGATCACCTGTTGTTCCAGCTGTGAGTAACCCCCAGCACCTCCTACTTCTATAGTTAAAGATGAGTATTTTTTGAGCAAGAAGCTGCATTCAATGTCCGCAGTTGTGTAAATGTGTAAGCTGTGTAAATAATTGTGCAAGTCATTTGTTGCAGTAAGCTTTTTCTAAGCAGTGAACTTTCATTTATCTGTGCTTTCTGTTTTATTTTATCTTATTCATTTACATGCTGTTGTGATATGCAACTATTTCATGGAAATAAATCCTCTACATATGCATTTTTAATGGGCTGGTCCAGGGGTTTTTTCTTCTTTTTTCTGATGAGAACAAGGGACCCTTGATCTTGCTGTGAGTGCAAGATGATTTAAGTATGCATTTAAAAGTAACGTGAAAGTTACTTTTCCAAGTAACTAGTTAATCATGCAGTAACGCAAAAGTATCTCAGTTACTTTTGAAAAGAAGTAACTAGTAACTGTAACTAGTTACTATTTTTTAGTCACTTGCCCAACACTGCTAATGTGTAGCTACACCTATCAGTTATTGGTGTTAGCATCGCTGTTAGCTTCACTAACTAGTGATCACACCTATCAGTTACTGGTGTTTGCTGTGGTGTATGAATACCAGGAATTCTGGGGAGTGGTGCGGTATCCTGCACATGACATCACCACACCTTATATATTGGGTGGCCTGCCATTTCAGCAGGCAGTTGTATGCAGTTGGAGTTATACAGTCAATGGTATGAGCAGTGCTTGGAAGCCAGCCCCATTGTACACATGCCTGTATTCTCTATTCTTTATTGTAATAAAGTTCGGTAAACAGCAGCATCCTCAACGGTTGTCATTGCCAGGTTTTTGGACATAACATTTGGTGACGAAAGATTAAATCATGGAGGCGTGCTTATGACCACTACAGCCCTTCCTCAAGTGCCCGGGAGAACCAGCAATTCAATGGCCACATTGGCTGGATGCGTTCGAAATCTACATTTCAGCGCTGGATCTGGGCAAACTTGACAAAGTAAGGAAAAGAGAACTCCTTGTCCACAACCTCAGCATAGAAGGCTAGCAAATTTTCCACACGCTAGGACCAACTGAGCCATATGTGGATGCCGTCGAGCTACTAGCTAGCTACTCTGCCACCCCTGACAACATGATTGCACAACAAATCCACTTTTGCCAGAGACACCAAAGCGTCGTGAGTCAGTACAGCAATTTGTCGCTGATTTAAAGCATTTAGCTAGCATGTGCCCTTTTGGACTGCTAGAAGATGAAATGGTGCGTGACCAGTTTGCCGAACACACGTGCAACACTAGGCTACAAGCTAAGATGTTAACGGCGCCAAATGACATGACGCTACCTAACACAATCGAGCTAGCATTCCAGCTAGAGGAAACAGAGAAGTTAGCTTTGGAGCTAAATGGGCACCAAGCACAGAAGCTACCCGGACAGATGACGTTAGCTAACACGCTGAGCCCGGAGGAAGAAGAGGACTCGGCAGAGGAATACGAGGTGAATACGGTTAGCCGAAGGTCCACTCCGAGAGGCTCCATCTGTGGGAGTTGTGGGTCCCTGACGTACCAGGACAGAGCATGTTTTTGCCTGGCTAAAGGACAATGGTGTAATAAGTGTAGACGCCTGAACCATTTCGTCAGAGTGTGCCAGTCACAAGCAGAGTGGGGCCTGCCAGTGTAAGCCAGCCCGCCCGCCAAAAATGACCATTCATGCAGTAAGCCCCAATATCAACGGTTATTCATACAACATGGCTGAGCTAGATGGGGTAGCCATACCACTCTTGCTCAACATGGCGGCGGTGCGGTTGATGTTAAACTGGGCCATGGTGAAGAAGTTTTTGCCAAACCACAAAATCCATAAGACCCCAATGCTGCTGTATGGCTATGGGGGTCAGAGGCTGTGCAGTGTCAGAATGGTGGAACTGACTGTTTATTACAAGTCCAAAATCGTGTATGACTTTTCGTTCCAAGTGGCAGCGCACGGTGACAACATCATGGGTTGTGACGTCTTCTGCAGACTCAGCTTCACTATCAGAGACAGCGCAGGATTTGAATGGTCCAGATGTGGCAGCTGGAGCACAGCAGACCTCGAAGGTGATGATGTAGTGTGGGATGAGGTAATTACAAGCGGCACTGACACCAAAGTGTCCACCGCGTGCTCTCAGGAGGAGAGCCGCCCGGAGGAGGGGCAGCCAGACTCACCTACGCCCCTTGCTCAGCCAGAACCAGAACCAGGACCGGAGGGAAGAGAGCCCCAGAGAACATGGCAGCAGCAACCAGGCATGAACAACGCTCCCAAAACGACACAGCAGAGCTCTTCAGACAGAAGAAAGGAGGAACCAGATGGCTTCCGTACCCTCACGCAACAAGCTATGACCTAGCTGACTGGTGAAGAGTCCTCCTCAACAGGCAACAAAGGAGAGGCTCCGGACTCCTTCTGCACCCACAACGAGCCTCAACTAACAATGGCGACAACGGGTGAAAGGTCCACAATGAACACGGTGACTACCAAACCGCCGCCTCATGATGGAGGACCCAAACTGAACCAGCACGCAGAGCCACCGGGAGCGCAACAACACATCAAACCAAGTAAGGTGCTGCTCCAAGCCATGGACTGGGTTTGGGTTTGCGCCAGCGAGAGACTGGGACAACGACTGACCGGGCCACAGCCAACAAAACAATGGATGCCGCTGAGGATCGTGGTGACGCTGGGAACAGTGTGCTTCTGGCTGACAGACTGTTCGGTTCGGCATGCAAACCAACTACAGTGTGTCCAGGCGGCTGCTTCAAACAACGAGGCTTCACAGGAGTGAGCTACCGCACTGTGGGATACGGGGCCCAGCATCATGAACATTGACCCTGGCCTGGGGGTCCGACAGCTCCAGGGATGAGGCCACCACAAAGCCCCTCAGGCAGAACTGTTCTCCCCATGGAAGACTGTCCACAAAAAGACTGTTCAGGTAGGAGTGTGGCTGACACAGTGGCAGAATAACCCACCCAGCCGCATTGGGTCCCGTGGTGGTCTACCCACAGATCCTAGCTGTTTTGGTTACCGGTTTTAGTTCATGTTTAAAAAAATAAACAAACCAGTGACTGTTCTTTAATAAAACAAACGTGTGTGTGTTCTTCACGAAGAAATGTTCCTTGAAAATGTTCTTTAAATAATAACTAAAGTGTTCCATAATTAATGCATAGGAAATAAGGCTGCCTAATGCAATAATAAGTTATTTCAATCATTTAATGCCTGAACAGTAAGCCTAATTGTTTTGATTAACTAATATTGAATAAGAAATGTTTGCTGTGTTTATCATATATATAAGTAACATTGATTATAATCAATGTTATTTAATGGGTGCCACTACACCGCACTTCACAAATAAGAGCATCCCCATAACAACATAACCATATAACAGAAACACGGCAATGTTCCAAGTTTAATGGACTTTTTGGAGGATTACTGGTGGCAGAATAATCCACATTGTCGTGTGGGGAGGGACAGTAGTCCACCCATCCCCCCTAGCTTATGTGTGTTGTATGAATGTGTTTGGCCATGTGAGAATTTCAGTTTTCGTTTTATTAGTGCGTGATTCGGAACTTTTGTGGGGGGGGGATGTTGTATTGTAAATAATACCTTTATTTGTGAAGTGCGGTTTAGTGAAAGCCACATCCTCTTCCACCACTGCGCCGCCCATAAATACCAGGCAGGCATCTCCATCCGACCTCTTGGCCGATGCCCCTGCCTGGTAACTGTAGTGTGTATGACTGACCCCAAAAAGCTAAGATCTATCATGCACCTGGCCTTGTCATGCCAGAGGTAATTTCATACATAACAGTAGCATCGCTGTTTGCTTACCAACTAGTGTTCACACCCATCAGCTGTTGGTATTAGCGTCACTGTTAGCTTAACTAACTAATGTTCATATCTGTTACTTGTGTTCACACCCATCAGTTATCGATGTTAGCGTCGCTGTTAGCTTCACTAACTAGTGATCACACCCATCAGTTATTGGTGTAAGCGTCACTGTTAGCTGTCAAAGCAAGTGGGGGTGGAGGCATCTCCTTTTTGTTCTTGTCTGAGATAAGAAAAACAAAAAACCAATGATACTGGAGTCAGTTTGTCTTGGCCTGTCCTTGCCACTGATAATACCTCTATCTGCCAAGAATGTGCTGCTGGTCCAGCAAAAGTTAGCAGTACTCAAATAATTTGCAAGCAGTTTCATGAAATGGTCAGTCAGAAAGCAACTCATACCGGCTCGGACGTCACCCGGGTGAACAAGGTCCACGCCGATATGTTCACACTCTGACATATAGACAGGAGTTCCTGGCAGCAGAAGGCAAAAGACAGAGCTGTGTGGAGGAATCTGATCAGACCTAAATTCAATTCAATTCAATTCAATTCAATTCAACTTTATTTATATAGCGCCATTTCACAACAACAGTCATCTCATAGCACTATCAACTGTAGGGAGGACCCCCACAGTTGCAGAAAGACCCCAGCAATCAGGCGATCCCCTGTGAGCAAGCACTTGGCGACGGTGGAGAGGAAAAACTCCCTTTTAACAGGAAGAAACCTCCAGCAGAACCAGGCTCAGGGAGGGGCAGTCATCTGCTGCGACTGGCTGGGGGGTGAGGGGATAGAGAAGAAGAAAAAGAACAGACATGTAGAGAGCAAACAGCACGATGGGGACTCAATCTATGGGAGAGAACAAACAAATGTTAATGACCAGCAAAAAAAAAAAATATTTCATAGAGAGTGAGGAAAGGAGTGAGGCCCAGTGCATTACTGGAGGTCCCCCGGCTGACTAAACCTATTAGCAGCATAACTAAGGGAGGGTTCAGAAAACACATGATCCCTCCCTAATTGTAGGCTATATCAAAAAGGTAGGTTTTAGCCCTATTCTTAAAAACAGAGATCGAGTCTGACTCCCGAATCCAGATTGGCAGCTGGTTCCACAGGAGAGGAGCTTGATAACTAAAGGCTCTGCCTCCCATTGTACTTTTGGAGATTCTAGGTATTACAAGTAAACCTGCATTCAATTCAACCTGCACCTAAATGAATTCTGCAATGATGAAGAAGCTTCAATTACTAGTATTCACATCCATCAATAACACTGGTCAACACCAATTTATTTATTTATTTATTTTTTTAGCTGATTTAGGACAATTTTGATGTGCTGAATCCAAAACTCACATTGGTTTTGCTCAATCCGGTCAACCTTTTGAACTATGGCCACATGTTTTCTTACGTTTTTGTTTACATGTATGGGTATTTTCGGTTTTTATGATGCAAAATTCTTTATTTCTTGAAATTCTCTGAATTTTGAACAATGATGATATAACATTCAATTTACATGTACTTACCTTTATCAATGTCTACTATTCAATTTACAGTACAACTGTACAACTTCTGTACAACTGCTTATAACTAAACATAAAAACCTGACCTGATTGAGAGAAACAGATGTCATTTTCGGATTCAGTGGTGCACAATTGTCTTAAATCAGCTGAAAAAACACAGACAACTTACAAAAAAATGATTTTTGTTATGTTGTGTTATTGGTATTAGCGTCACTGTTAGCTTCACTAACATGTGATATCGCCCATCAATTATTGGTGTAAGCATCAATGTTAACTTCACTTTGTAGTGTTCACATCCATCAGTTATTGGTGTTAGCATCGCTGTTAGCTTCACTAACTCTGATCTGAGAAACAACCACACCTAGGACACAGTCCAAGGACGGATAATTTTTTCACACGAGTTGTTCAGAACTCCTTATACAAAGATAGTCGGCCTCCGTCGGTCTATGATGACCATGGAAAAGAATCCTAAATGTCTACTCTGCTGGAACAGCACCGCCTGTGGCTGAACAGGCCGATGCGCGAATGGCAGTCCCTGTCACACAGGTCGCACTTGTGGGTGGTCTCCGTGCTGCTGGGTCTGTGGCGGTTCTTCCTGCGGGTCCTTTTTTCATCTGCTGCAGCAGTCAGTCTCTCTTCACCCGCCTTGAGCTGTCTGGATAGGGTGCCTCTCCATTTGGAGCGGTCCGTTGCAAGGTCCTCCCAGCGCTCTGTGTTGATCTCCAGCGCCTTCATGTCTCTCTTGCAGATGTCTCTAAAGCGCAGCTGTGGGCGGCCAACGTCTCTCCTGTCAGTTGCCAGTTCTCCATAGAGGACGTCTTTGGGGATTCTGCCATCCTCCATACCGTGAACGTGGCCTAGCCGGCGGAGCCTGCGCTGCCTGAGTAGAGTGAACATGGAGGGAAGGCCGGCGCGGGACAGAACTTCTGTGTTGGGCACTTTGTCCTGCCAGGATATGTCCAGGATGTGGCGAATGCAGCGCAAGTGGAAGGAGTTCAGTCTCTTTTCCTGCCGGGCGTATGTTGTCCACGTCTCACTCCCATAGAGCAGTGTGCTGATGACGCAGGCGTTGTACACTGCCATCTTTGTCTTGACAGAGAGTTTGGGATTCTCCCACACTCGTGTGGTGAGGCGAGCGAGTGTGAAGGCTGATTTTCCAATCCTCTTGTTGATCTCTGTATCAAGGGAGAGGTTGTTGCTGATCGTGGACCCCAGGTATGTGAACTGATTCACGACCTCCAGCTCGTAGTCGTCGATGGTGATGGTTGGTGGTGCTTCCGTGCTTTGCGCCAAGACGTTAGTCTTCTTCAGGCTGATGGTAAGCCCGAAGTCCTTGCATGTCTGGGAGAAGCGGTCCATCAGGGTCTGAAGCTCCTGCTGTGTGTGGGTTGCGACTGCAGCGTCGTCTGCGAACAGCATGTCTCTGATTAGAGCCTCGCGTACTTTGGTTCTGGCTTTCAGGCGGGCGAGGTTGAAAAGCCTGCCGTCAGATCTTGTGTGCAGGTAGATTCCCTCTGTTGTTGTGCTGAAGGCATGCCTCAGGAGCATAGCAAAGAAAATCCCAAAGAGGGTTGGCGCAAGTACACAGCCCTGTTTCACTCCGCTGCGTATGTTGAATGGCTCTGAGACGTTGCCATCGTGCTGCACTATCCCCTGCATGTTGGTGTGAAACGATTCGATGAGGCTTTGCAACTTTGGTGGGCATCCTATCTTTGGCAGGATCTTGAAAAGGCCCTCTCTGCTGACCAGATCGAACGCTTTGGTGAGGTCGATGAAGGCAATGTACAGGAGCATGTTCTGTTCTCTGCAATTCTCCTGGACTTGGCGGATGGAGAATATCATGTCTACCGTCGATCGCTCAGCACGGAAGCCACACTGAGACTCGGGGTAGACACGTTCGGCAAGCTTCTGTAGACGAACGAGAACAACTCGTGTGTAGACTTTGCCAACAATGCTGAGGAGGGAGATGCCCCTGTAGTTGTTGCAGTTGCTTCTCTCCCCTTTGTTTTTGTAGAGGGTGATGATCTTGGCGTTCCTCATGTCCTGTGGTACAGCACCTTCCTTCCAACACTGGCAGAGGACATCATGCAATGGCAGCAGTAGGGCGGTCTTGCAGTGCTTGATCAGGTCAGGGGGTATGCCATCGTTGCCGGGTGCCTTGCCAGCGGCCAAGCTATCAATGGCCTTGCTGAGTTCGTCTATGGTTGGCTTGGCGTCAAGTTCGTCCATGGATGGCAGGCAGTCGATGGCATCAAGGGCTGACGGTGTCACGGTGTTCTGTCTGGAGTAGAGGTCGGAGTAGTGTTCCACCCATATCTCCATCTGCTTGTTCTTTTCTGTGATCATCTCCCCAGTGGAGGATTTGAGGGGGGCCGTCTTGCTCTGAGCCGGACCAAGTGCTTTCTTGATGCCATCGTACATACCACGGATGCTCCCTGTTATGGCAGCGGTTTGAATGTCTTGGCTGAGATGAGTCCAGTACTCGTTGGCACAGCGCCGAGCAGTCTGCTGAACTTTGCTTCTCGCAGCCCTGAGAATCTGGAGATTCTTCTCGTTTGGGTACTTCTTGTACTCAGCAAGTGCTGAGCGCTTGGCTTCAATGACGGGGGTCATCTCGGTCAACTTGGCATCAAACCAGTCCTGTGACTTCGAGGTCTTCCTCCCAAAGGTAGCCAAGGCTGTGTGGTGGATGGTGTTTCGCAGCTCTTCCCACTTCTGCTTTGCAGATTCTCCTTCTTGTGGTACACCAAGTTCCTTCTCAAAGGTGGAGGCAAACTGCTCAACAAGTTCTGGTTGAGCCATCTTGCTGGTGTCAATCCGTGCCTTTCCGGGTTGTCTAGCACGATGGAATTTCTTCAGCTGTAGCTTGACCTTGCAACACACCAATGAATGGTCTGTGTTGCGATCTGCACTCTGGAACGAACGGGTGATTAGCACGTTCTTCAGTGAGGTGCGCCTGGTCAGGATCAAGTCCAGCTGGTGCCAGTGCTTTGAGCGCGGATGTTGCCAGGAAACCTTGTGTTGGGGCTTGGTCTTGAAGAACAAGTTTGTGATGCACAGATCGTGATATGTGCAGAACTCGAGCAGCCGCTGTCCATTGTCATTCATTCTGCCCACGCCAAAAGGTCCAAGACAGGAGGGCCAGGAGTCGTGGTCAGCACCCACTCTGGCATTGAAGTCTCCAAGGAGAATGAGCTGTTCAGAGTTGGGGATGATCCTGACAGTTGTTGCGAGATTCTCGTAGAACTCGACTTTTGCCTCTGGTGTGGCTCTCAGTGTTGGGACATACACACTGACGAGGGTGACTGGGCCTTGAGTGGTGTTCAGGCGGAGGGCGAGGAGTCGTGCAGAGCCAGTGCTGCTCGGTTCCACCATCTTCAGCAAGATGTTCTTCACTGCGAAGCCCGCTACGTGTTCCCTGTGTTCGTCACTGCCCTTTCCCTGCCAGTAGAACGTGTAGTCCTTCTCTCTCAGTGTGCCTGCGTCAGCCAACCGTGTTTCCTGGAGAGTGGCGATATCCACTCCCAGTCTCTTCAGCTCATTATTGATGATGGCAGTCTTCCTGGTGTCGTTGATGTCCTTGAGGTTAGCAGCGAGTCCTGTCATCATAGTGCGGACGTTCCAAGTTCCCAGTTTTAGAGTTGGTCTCTTTTGTTTTATTGTCTTTCCTGGTGCGAAGGTTCTCAGCCTGCTGTTCGGACTTCTCCTCATCCCCATGCACCCAATGAGGAAAGCAAGCTGTGGCGGGACAACACCTTATTGGCTGGGGGCTGCCCAGCTTGAGGCGGGCGGTAGCTATCCAGTCAGATCCAATGATCCCTCCCACCGTCGGGAATAACCCCTGGCGCCACGCTCTACGCCAATTGAGCGGTGGCTTATAACCGGTAACTGTCATTCCCCGTGTTTTGTCTACGCCAAAGGCGAAGCTGGAGTGTCCTCTCCAGTGATCCGGTGTTCTACCTTCCAGCGTTGGGCATTGGTAGGGTTCAAGCCTGGGCAGGAAGATATGGAGGACAAGATGTTGCCCATGCAGCATGTCCCCCCTCTCCACGTCACTGATGAATCCAAAGGAACAGCAGGGCTGCTACAGTTTGGCACCAGTGCCATTGCAGGAGCTGCCAGAACGATGTTGAGCACAACATAGAACTGCCTTAGGGGCTCCGACTCCGGATTTTTCCTCAGGGTTGACTCCCGAAGCCTTTCTCGTGACCGGGTATGCCGCAAGGCAGTGGAGGTTTGAAATCAGGGTTTACCTTCCCCTAGATGGGCTACCTTCCCAGGTTGACGAGCCACCATCTACCCGAAGCATCTGGTTTTAAGGCGCCAGAGATCCGCCCTCGCCCCTTCTCCAATTAGTAAAAGCAGTTCCGCCAGGCTTAGAGATTAAACCACACGGGCAGGCTAGGAGTTGGACTTAGTTGTCAGAGGCTTTTCGAGACGCACGCCATAAGGAGCATTTTATGAGCACTGGGATCTTAACCCCAGTGCCGCTCCTGGCTATGACAACCTTGGAACCACACAAAGATAGAATGTGATGATAATCAAGTCAGTGGTGGTAATGCACCTGTAGGCCGGTTGCCAACCGCCAATCAAATCTAAAAGAAGAAGAAGCTTCACTAACTAGTGATCACACCTATCAGTTACTGGTGCAAGCGTCTCTGTTAGCTTCACATCCATCAGTTATTGGTGTTAGTGTTATGTCCTAAAATAAAAACAAACCCGAGGAGAGCTGGAAGGACCATTCTCTTTATTATTAACCAGAACTCTTATATTTATATGTCCAGCCGTAGCCCGCCTGACATCACACCACCCCACCCAGACCAGGCTACAGCAACCCCAAAGGTACAATTCACTATGTTATATCCTGCCCCCCCCCCCCCGGAAAAATCTAGAACCACAACACTCATGCAAAACAGAAGACAACTATATACACCTTGAAACACAAAACAAACAGATCAAACACCCCAATTCTATTTTTTTCCAGCCTTTCCGGTAGTGAAATCGTACAAGTACTTCAGCCATCGGCATTCACTAACCGGGCGACCCTCACGGGGCCACTCCGCCTCCAGCACCGACAGCTCCATCTGGAAGCCAGCACCTGACTGACCTCCCCAGTCCCAGGAGTCATTCCAAACGTCCAACGTGGAGTCACTTTGCACCTCCGGTGGGGTCCACCGCAGCCGACTCATGTGCCACCTAGACCCATCATCCAGCTCGAAAGTGTCTGGACCCCTTTGTTTCATAATCGTGCGCGGCCCAACCTACAGAGGCTGAAGCTTGTGGGTGCGTACAGGGTGTCTGACCCACACCCTATCCACTACGTTCCGGCCATGTCCTTTCACACGATGCCTCCTGTCAAAGAAGTCCTTCATCCGCCATTGCCGGTCCGAGACCCTGCACCTCAGCATCCCTGAATCCTCAGTGCACTTCCTTCAAGCCAGCCCCTGTCGTCTCACTGGAAGCGACAACTCCCGTCCTAGCATCAGCGCCACCGGAGAGCGCCCCATCGTGGCATGCACCAACGCCCTATAATGGAGTATGGTGTCGTGCAGAGCATCGACGAATGAAAACCCATTAGCCAGATGGGCCCTCAACCCATTCTTTAAAGTCCTATTAATTCTCTCCACACCCCCATTAGCCTGTGGGTAGTACACCGCCGTCCGTATGTGCTTAATCTCTCTCGCCCGCAGGAAACTCCGAAACGCCTCCAAAATAAACTGCGGGCCAATGTCCATCGTCACTGAAATCGGGGTCCCCCATCTAGCAAACAGTGATGACAGGAACCCCATAATGACCTCCGTCGTCACCGAGCCCATCGGAAGCACTTCTGGCCATTTAGAAAACAAGTCGTACACCACCACCAGGAACCTGCAGCCCGGGGTGGTGGTGGTGGTGGAGCGTGCAGTCCACTGCAGATGTCCAGTTCAATGTGTTCCCAGGGCCCTCCGGGTAAGCGATCGGCCGGAGAGGGGGTGGTGGTGGTCTGCCAGTCTTTCCACTCTCCAGGCACAGGACACAGTTTCTGACCATCGTCTCAATGTCTTTGTCTATCCCTGGCCACAAAACTGAATCCCTTACCTGCTGCTTGACTTTAACCACCTCAATATGGCCCTCATGCAGCATGTCCAGCATACGTCTTCTCAGCGCCTCTGGGATCACCGCACAATGACCTCTGACCACGCACACCTCATCCCAGCAGCTGAGCTCGTCTCTGAAGCGATGGAATGGAGCCAGGACCCCTGGTGCTCCCGCTGGCAAGCCTTCTCTGATCGGCACACGCAGTCTCTTCATCATTTGGTCGTTCTCTGAAACCTCTAAGTTCTTCAGGAGACACAATGTCCCGGAAAGTCCCATGCAGGGCATGGACCAGTTCCGTCTCTGCTGGGTCCACGGTTTCCACATCCGGTACCAGCACACAGGTCGGGGACCTAGACAGCAGGTCCATCACGACTTTGTCCTTGCTTACTTACTTACTTACTTAGTTTCACCGCCTTAGTCTTCTTAGCTCGCTGCTCCTGGGCACAGAGTTATGTAGGCAATTCCTTGCAGGGTGGGTCCGAGACTGCTCCCTTGGCGCAGTACACCCGGGAGGCGGTAGCTGCGATAAACAGGCCTCCTGTTGGTCGCAGGCTAAGTTCCTGCAAGGGCTCGAGTTTCCAGTGGTATATCTGGTAGGGAGGAGCTGGAGCCCCCTGGATGTGTGCTGTGCTGGGCTCACCGGCGTGTTGACAAGTCCCGACAGCCACCAACTCCGCCCCACTGCCTTGTGGATAAGCCTCTTTAGGCAAGGCTAAGGGAGTAAACCCTGATGGAAAATCATGCTTTGGGAAGGTCAGTTTCAGGAGCCTTGGACGGCACCTGACCTAGGACCTTGGCCTATAACCAGGAACGTGGTATGCCATCACGCTGAGGCAGTCCCCAACCAATGACCGGGTTCTGGCATGGCGTTGCAGCTCGTTGGTGTTGCCAGTCATCTCGGATCTTTCCTTGCCACTGGGCTTTAGCACCGGCGGGTCAAGATGGTGGTGTTGGTGGATCGCGCAGCCCCCTCATCACCTTAATCCCTTCACCGTGCAGGATCCTTCTCTCCATTTCCTACCCTTTCTTTCAAAGTCCAGCAGCGACTGGTAGGCCGGCAACGGGGGCAGGCTTTTGGATGAAGCTGAAAGTCCCTAGCCTGCCTCCAGCATGTTTGGCGGTGCAGGCAAGATGGCCGTTGTGGTAGTGGATTGAAGCAGCACTCCCTTCGTGTCCTACCTGCACGACTGGGCAGTCCTCTTTAGGATTCGCACTGCCCAGCTTAATCCAAGGAAGGGCCTAGAAAAGGTGGCCCAAACATTGCCCGCTTCACCCCGCCCTGAGTGGGTAGCTGCGCCCACTAAGGCATCCCTCGTTGTGGTCAAAATTACAGAAAGTCTACGAAATTCAGAGCCCTGAAGGTCGCTACGTGGAATGTCCAGACCCTGTTGGATTCTAAGACCAACACCAATAGTGACCGCCCACGTCGTCGCACTGCCCTCATTGCGTCTGAGCTTTGCAGTTATGACATCAACATCGCCACGCTCTGCGAAACACGTCTCCATGGTGAGGACTCACTCCAAGAGGTTGGCGTGGGCTACACGTTCTTCTGGAGAGGCTTGTCAGAGGACTCCGATTGGATTCATGGCAATGCTTTGCCATCAAATCCTCACTTCTCAGTCAGTGTCCCGAGTCCCTAACCGGTATCAGCGAGGGACTTCTGACACTGCGCATCCCACTGGCCTCCAAAAGGTATGTAACCATCATCAGTGCCTACACCCTCACGCTTCCCTCAGCAGACAACAAGAAGGATGCTGTCTATGATGCGCTCACCCACTGCATCAGTTCTATCCCCTGTGCTGATAAGATCCTTCTGCTGGGTGACTTCAATGTGAGGGTTGGCAACAATCACGCCGTCTGGGGCGGTATCATCGGGAAGCACAGCATTGGGAATGCCAACAAGAACAGCCTCCGCCTCCTCAATTTCTGCACGGAACACGACCTCATCATCACTAACACCATGTTCCAGTTGCCTGACAAACTCAAGACCTCGTGGATGCATCCGCAGTGAAAGCACTGGTACTTAATCGATTATGTCATCACCAGGAAACAAGATTGTCAAGACGTCATTATCACCAGAGCCCACAGGGGTGCCGAATGCTGGAATGACCGCCGCCTAATTCGGTCCCTCATGCGCATAAGAGTATGTCTCCCGGTCTGCAAGTGCCCAGGTGTGAAGCACATCAATCGCGCCCCCTTTGCAGACCCGCAGAAGCTGTCTGAGCTTCGCAGTGCTCTTGCTGCCGCACTTGACGCCACTCCGGACAACCCCAATGACACTTCTCGTGAAGGCATCACTGAGGAGTGGAACTCCATTGCCACCGCCCTCCTCGAGACCACCACTAGTGTGTTCGGTGTCTCCAGTCGAAAACACCAAGACTGGTTTGACGACAACGCTCTTATGATCTGTGAGCTAATTAAGCAGAAGAACAACGCGCACAAAGCGACGATGGGCAATCCATCCTGCCCCGTCCTGCATGAGAGGTTCTCATGCCTCCGTTCCACCATCCAGGCAGCTCTTCATCGAATGGAGAACAACTGGTGGCTGAAGAAGGCTGCCGAAATCCAGAGCTTTGCCGACGCGCACAATTTACACCAGTTTTATGATGCCATCAAGACCATCTATGGTCCACCCCGCAGCTCCAACGTGCCCCTTCATTCCTCTGATGGCTTATCACTCATCAAGGACACTCAGGGCATCCTTGTGCGATGGGTTGAACATCTCAGTGAGCTGCTCAACCGGATCAACCCATTTGATGCCACCTTCATAGACAGTCTCCTTACTCTTCCCCCTATGCTCAAGTTCGACAATTTTCCATCGTTTGCCGAAGTCCATAAATCCTGCAGAAGCCTCAAGAACAACAAGGCTTCCGGCCTGGATGCTCTCCCCGGGGAGATATTCAAGTACGGAGGGTACTGTGTGACACATCGTCTCCACCGCTTTATCAGTAAAGTCTGGCTTGCCAAGACCCTGCCCCAGCAGTGGAAAGATGCCAACATCGTTACCGTCTACAAAAGGTCCCACCTGAAGGTCCCACCTGATTCCTGGTGGGACCTTCCTGTGGTAACGTATCATCACTTCTTGTGTTGCTGATTGTCTGTCTGTGGTTTGCTCTCCTTGTTCTCCCAAGGATTTTGCCTTTAATTGTATTTTAATCACTTTTTCCATCTACTGTTAGCTCTCACTTCTGTTTATCAAGCCTCTTGCACCTGTGTGCGCCATCAGTGTCATCTAATCACCCTCTTTAGTCTTCTGTTCACCTTTCATCGGTGTTTTTCTTAGCGTTGGGTTAGCCACTAGCTATGGCTACTAGCTCTCCTTCCCCTTCTCCTCTGGTGTGCTCTCTCTGTCAGATGTTTAGCTACACCTCTGCCTCTTTTAGTGATAACGGTAAATGTAATAAATGTTGTCTTTTTGAGGCGCTCGAGGTGAGGTTGTCTGATTTGGAATCCCGGCTCCGCTGCGTTGAAACACCATCTGCACCAGTTAATCTTGATGTCCCCTAGCTGCAGCGGCGCTCCCTAGCATAGGCCCTGTTAGCGGTCCTCCGGTCCTCCTCAGCAGCGAGGAGACTGGGTGGGTGACGGTGAGAAGAAAGCCTAGTCGCAAGGCCCCGGTTAACCACCAACCTGTTCATGTTTCTAATCGTTTTTCCCCACTCAGCGACACACCCACTGAGGAAAAAACTCTGAACATTGGTGACTCTGTAGTCAGAAACGTGAACCTAGAGACTCCAGACTCCAGAGGCCATAGTCAAATGCATTCCTGGGGCCAGAGCAGGCGACATTGAGTCAAATTTGAAAATGCTGGCTAAAAGTAATTGTAAATACTCCACAATTTTTATTCACGCCGGCATTAATGACATCTGACTCCGGCAGTCGGAAGTCACAAAACTTAATGTAGAATCGGTGTGCGACTTTGCCAAAACAATGTCTGCCTCTGTAGTGTTCTCTGGGTCCCTCCCCAATCTGACCAGTGATCACATGTTTAGCCGCTTGTCATCTTTCAACCACTGGCTGTCTGTGTGGTGTCCTGCAAACAACGTGGGCTACATTGACAATTGGAACTCATTTTGGGGAAAACCTGGTCTTATGAGACGAGACAGCGTCCATCCCACATTGGATGGTGCGCCTCATTTATCTAACAATCTGGCATCTTTTTTATCCAAATTTCCAAAACATTGACAACTCAGAGTTGGGACCAGGAAGCATGAGTCGCAGTCTTACACACCTCTCTGTAGCTCCTCTTCATCCGCCACCCCTCAACTTAGCCCCTGTCTTCCCCATCAGAGAATCATTGTCTGCTCCCTCCAAAGCAAATAAAAATATAATGTATAAGTATCCCAAAGTGATTAAACAAAAAGTTGGTAAAACTCAAATTAAACATGAAGCCTCTAAATTGAATGGTTTGGCCTCTGTTCCTCCTTATAATTTAAAAATTAAATGTGGTTTATTAAATATTAGGTCTCTAACTCCCAAGTCTCTGTTAGTCCATGATCTGTTAATTGATCATCAGATTGATTTAATATCCCTTACAGAGACTTGGTTAGGGCAAGAGGATTATGTTGGTTTAAATGAATCAACTCCCTCTGGTTATTTAAACTGTCAAAATCCCAGAAGTTCTGGTCGTGGAGGAGGAGTAGCAATAATTTACCATTCCAAATTACTAGTTAATGTAAAGCAAAAAACATGTTATAATTCCTTTGAGGGCCTGGTCCTCAGTATTGGGCACTTTAGCAATTTTAGGCTAAACCCAATTTTATTTGCCATAGTTTATCATCCTCCATCAACCTACTCAGAATTTTTATCCGAATTTGCTGAATTCTTAGCTGATTTAGTGCTGAAATCAGATAGAATAATTATAGTAGGGGACTTTAATATACATGTAGATGTAATTGCCTTAATGTGGCATTTAATTCAATATTAGACTCGATAGGGTTTTATCAGAAAGTAGGAAATGTAGGAAAAGTAGGAAAGGACCTGGACCAGAAAGACACCTACGCCAGACTCCTGTACATTGATTTCAGTTCAGCATTCAACACCATTATTCCCCAGAGACTGATGGAGAAATTACTCCTTCTCGGTCTGAACACCGCCACATGTCTCTGGATCCTGGATTTCCTGACTGAGAGACCTCAGTCTGTCCAGGTTGGAAACAACATCTCCAACTCTGTCACGCTGAGCACCGGATCCCCTCAAGGCTGTGTACTCAGTCCACTGTTGTTTACACTTCTAACACATGACTGTGTATCCAGACACAAGGGGAACCAGATTATTAAGTTTGCAGACGACACCACGGTGGTGGGACTTATTCAGAGGGATGAGGAATCAATGTACAGGGAAGAAGTGAGAGACCTGGAGGGCTGGTGCAGGGAGAACAATCTGGTGCTCAACGTGGACAAAACGAAGGAGATGATTATCGACTTCCGGCGGTCACAGCCTGAGCACGTCCCCCTCAGCATCGCCGGCCGTTTAGTGGAGAGAGTAGAGAACATCAAGTTCCTCGGAGTGCAGATCTCGCAGGACCTGACCTGGAGCAAGAATTCCTTGGAGATCAGGAAGCGGGCTCAGCAGAGACTGCACTTCTTGAGGAAACTCAAACAGGCCTCTCTCCCCATCTGCATCCTCAGGACCTTCTACAGAGGTGTGGTGGAGAGTGTTCTGACGTACTGCATTGCTACATGGTACTCCAGCTGCAGTATGTCAGACAAAAAAGCCCTGCAGAGGATAGTCAAGGGGGCTGAGAGGGTAATTGGAGTTTCCCTCCCCTCTTTCCAAGAACTTTTTCAGAACCGTTGTAGGAGCAGGGCACTGAACATTGTCAAGGACCATTCTCACCCTCTGCATAAACACTTTGAACTTCTTCCATCTGGTAAACGATTCCGGAGCATCAGAGGCAGAACCACCAGACTGATCAACAGCTTCCTTCCACAAGCTGTCAGGATGCTGAACAGTTGACCCGGAATCTCTCATACACACTACTGCACCTACGGACATTTTGTATATTATTTGTATATTATAGTTAGTTAGGTTTTTTTTTCCCCTCCCAAGTATGTCTCAGGGATGTGTGAATGGATGGGAGGAGGAGCTATGTGGGAGTGTGTCTTAAATAATGCTGCTTCTATTTATATGGATGCCAAGAGAAACGCAATTTCATCTTGCCTGCACTACAGTTGTATGTACAGCAATATGACAATAAAGTTTGATTTGATTTGATTTGATTTGATTTGAAATTCTACTCATTATCTCCACCATACGTTGGACCTTGTTCTGACATATGGCATAGAAATAGAAAATCTGGTAGTGTCTCCTCATAACCCTGTACTGTCAGACCATTGTCTGTTAACCTTTGATTTTACTTTTTCTGACTATTTGGCTCCTAAGGAAAAATATTACTACAGTAGATACCTCTCAGATGATGTTGTTACCAAATTTATGCAGATTGTTTCCTCTATGCCATGTGTCAACACAACGGAAATAAGCGATGGAGAGCTTGTTCCTTCTGTAATTGATAGCATGGTAGATAGTGTTACAGCTTCTCTGCATCAGACTCTAGACTTGGTGGCCCCCTTAAAAAAGTCTAATCAGAGATTTCTAACTCCTTGGTTAAACACAGAAACTCATAGCTTAAAACAGAAGACTCGTCAATTAGAAAGAAAATGGCACTCCACTAATTTAGATGAAATCTATTTAGCTTGGAGAAATCATCTTTTAATTTATAAAAAAATCTCTTAGAAAAGCTAGAACGAGTTATTATTCTGCATTAATAGAAGAGAACAAGAATAATCCCAGGTTTCTTTTCAGTAGTGTAGCCAGGTTGACAAAGAGTCAGGACTCTGTCAATCCTAGCATTCCCTTAGAGCTTACTAGTCAGGACTTTATGAACTTTTTCAATAATAAAATTTCATCCATCAGAGATAAAATCAGTCAGGTTCTTCCCACTGTTAACCCCTTGCACTCTGGGCAATTTTCCTAAAAACGCCAAAAAATAATGTGCCCAAAGTTAATCAAAAGCTGTTATTCAACCCTTTGCAGCATCTTCATGGGGTTGGTCTCATTTAAAAGAAAACACTTTGAATTTTTTGGCAAAAAAAAAATGATCTCTCTAAGTGCTCCGGCCACTGAGTTACAGTCATCTAAACATAGTGAACTTGAAGAAAATAAATTTGGCCTGGGTGTTTTTTTGGATACAAATGCTTGCAAATAACACACAGCTTCAGATCCGGGCTGGAAAATGCAACAGAAATGTAGAACCAAGTGTTATCCAGCTGAGGTCCAAATTTTGTAACAATACCACAAAAAATGAATATTTTACACAGCTTTGTTCTCAGGCTGTTCCCAGGCGTTTTGGAACTGTGCCAAACTGTGCCAAATGGCACAGTCTGGAAAAACGTCTGTAACTTTTGAATGATTCAATATAGAAGCTTCATCTTGGGCTCAAATGAAAGGTCACATTCAGGGCTGTGTCTGTGTGTGTGTGGGGGGGGGTTGTCCCCCTCCCCGCTACAGAGGACGGAGAACCGCCCTCGCTACATAACGGATTACACTCGGATGTGGTGATGTTTCCACAGCACCGCTGTCACCGCGGCTCCCCCCCCCCCGCGACAGATATCGTAGCGGCGGGGGGGTGTTCACAGTCTGGAGGCGGCGAACGAACCGTGTAACGCGACGCACGCACTTCGGACATTGTGCGCCGCACAGTTGTAATTTACCGATCAGTCAAAAGTCATTTTTAATTACAATTTTCAGGGATAGAAAATAATTTAGCTTATAACACCTTACCTCTTCACAGCCACATTGTCCTGGCCAACTTCTCTTCCTCATTGTCAGACGAACCGACGCTGGTCCGCTCTGGTTCTGGTCTCGCGACCCGGTCAGAACATAATTCCATGATTGCGGTTTTGGCGAATGATTTACGACCTTTGTCGTCGGCCTCCGTCGGTCTATGATGACCATATAAGAGAATCTTAAACACTCTGCTGGAATTAAAAAAAAATAAATAAAGCACTGCCTGTGGCTGCTGAAGCAGTCTCTCTTCACCCAGCTTTAGACAAAACAGCTCAGCGAACTTCTGTGCTTCAAGTGGCTCGCAGCCGTTGGGAGGCGGGTCCTTCTGGCTAGGTTTTCATTCATTGGCTCTTCATGGTTTCAGAAACCCAATTCAAGGCTCTTATTAGTCGAATGACAGGTCATTCAGATGAACTAATCTGTTCGCGGCTGTGTCTGCAGCTTTTATTTTCAGTGCGGGCTTGGACGCTATCACCATCTCCATCTCCACCATCAGGATCATGTATCGAGAGCGCACGAGGGCGCACAAGAGCGCCCTCGTGCGCACTAGGACGCAGAGACTTGCCTGTCCGCGGTACAACGGAGCACAAGAGCTTAACTTAAATACAGTAACTACTACAACTCCTTCAATTGATGTCTGTCTTGATGAGTTTACTCCAATTGACCTTTTAGAGTTAGACAAAATAGTTTCCTCATCCAAGCCTTCAACTTGTCTTTTAGATCCTATTCCTACCAGGTTAATTAAAGAAGTCTTCCCACTTATTGGTAGCTTTATTCTTCATATAATCAATTCTTCATTAACTTTAGGCCATGTACCGCAGGCTTTTAAAATGGCTGTAATTAAACCCTTACTCAAAAAGCCAACGCTGGATCCAGGAGCTTTAGTTAACTATAGACCAATCTCTAATCTCCCTTTCATTTCAAAAATCTTAGAAAGAGTTGTTGCTACGCAATTATTTGACCACCTGCAGGGAAATGGTTTACTTGAAGAGTTTCAATCTGGGTTTAGAATCCATCATAGTACTGAAACAGCCTTAGCGAAGGTCAGTAACGACCTCCTCATTGCATCTGATAATGGACTTGTTTCTGTACTTGTCCTTTTAAACCTTAGTGCAGCTTTTGATACTATTGATGATAATATTCTACTTGATAGATTAGAACACTATGTTGGACTTAATGGAACTTTGTGGCAGTGGTTTAGATCTTATTTATCTGATAGGTTCCAGTTTGTTCATGTCAATAATGAGTTTTCTTTCAACTCAAAGCTCAGTCATGGAGTTCCACAGGGATCTGTGCTAGGCCCTCCTCTTTTTAGTTTAATATGCTTCTGTTAGGCAACATTTTTAGAAAGCACTGTATACATTTTCATTGTTATGCAGATGACACACAATTAATTCAATTCAATTCAATTCAATTCAATTCAATTCAACTTTATTTATATAGCGCCATTTCACAACAACAGTCATCTCATAGCACTATCAACTGTAGGGAGGACCCCCACAGTTGCAGAAAGACCCCAGCAATCAGGCGATCCCCTGTGAGCAAGCACTTGGCGACGGTGGAGAGGAAAAACTCCCTTTTAACAGGAAGAAACCTCCAGCAGAACCAGGCTCAGGGAGGGGCAGTCATCTGCTGCGACTGGCTGGGGGGTGAGGGGATAGAGAAGAAGAAAAGAACAGACATGTAGAGAGCAAACAGCACGATGGGGACTCAATCTATGGGAGAGAACAAACAAATGTTAATGACCAGCAAAAAAAAAAAATATTTCATAGAGAGTGAGGAAAGGAGTGAGGCCCAGTGCATTACTGGAGGTCCCCCGGCTGACTAAACCTATTAGCAGCATAACTAAGGGAGGGTTCAGAAAACACATGATCCCTCCCTAATTGTAGGCTATATCAAAAAGGTAGGTTTTAGCCCTATTCTTAAAAACAGAGATCGAGTCTGACTCCCGAATCCAGATTGGCAGCTGATTCCACAGGAGAGGAGCTTGATAACTGAAGGCTCTGCCTCCCATTGTACTTTTGGAGATTCTAGGTATTACAAGTAAACCTGCATTTTGGGAGCGTAGTGCTCTGTTAGGATGATACGGTAGTATCAGATCTTTTAAATAAAAAGGAGCCTGATTGTTTAGAGCTTTGTAAGTAAGAAGAAGGATTTTAAACTTAATTCTAAACTCTATGGGAAGCCAATGAAGGGAGGCCAGAACCGGAGAGATATGATCTCTCTTTCTAGTACCTGTTAAAACTCTTGCTGCAGCATTTTGGATCAGCTGAAGACTTTTTAAAGATGTTTTAGGACAACCTGATAATAAAGAATTACAATAATCTAATCTCGAGCTAACAAAAGCGTGGATCAGCTTCTCAGCATCACTCTGAGACAAGATGCTCCTAATCTTGGCAATATTACGCAAATGATAGAAGGCAGTCTTAGAAACAAATTTAATATGTGAATTGAAGGACAAATCCTGATCAAAAATAACTCCAAGGTTCCTCACAGAGCTATTAAGAGAAAGAGTAACTGCATCCAAACTGAAAGTTTGATTTGGAAAGGAATTTCTAAGGTTTTTTGGACCAACAAGAATGACTTCAGTCTTATCTGAATTTAATAGACAGGTATACAATTACTGTATACCTGTCAATGAAGCCAGATTCTTCTTCTTCTTCGCGATCACTAGATGGTCACACCAGCTGCCCTGACGAATGCTGCCGTCCTGTGGAGGTCTCCGAGGTCCCCGTGCAGCTTTTGGTTCAGCGATGTGGGGTCAGGCCATGTAGCTCGTCTGAGTGCAGTGTGGTCTGGGCAGTCTTGGAGGAGGTGTTCGCTGGTCATTTGGGCGGTACCACATGGGCATCTGTCCGATTGTCTGACTTTAAATTTCTGGTGCATGTGAGCATGCATTCTGTTATGTCCAGTTCGGAGTCTGAACAGAACGACTTGGTCAGCCCTGCTCAGACTGTAGTAGTTGTCATCCTTGCAGTAATTTGGGTGTTGCTGCTGCCACTTCTTGTGAAACAGGGCCTTAATAATAGTTTTCTCCTCACTGTAAGAGACCTGCCTGTCTTCCTGGTCTTGCTGCCCACCCTCCTTAGCAAGTCTGTCAGCCGTCACATTTCCATAGACTCCATAGTGAGCAGGAATCCACTGGAGTGATAAGTTCGCCTGTGTGGCTAGTTGAGACAGAGCGAGGGCGAGTTCATTCAGTTCTTTGCATCCAAGTGCATCCAAGACAGAAAGGGCATCAGTAAAGATGACGGCCCGCTTGTGTGCCTTGTCTTGATGTTCCCTGACGTGGGCCGATGCTGTTCTTAGGGCCCCTGCCTCAGCCCTGAAGTTGGTGGAGTACTTGCCAGTCGCAATGGGAATGTGGGTCTCCTCGTCAGTGTACCTGATGTACACACCGCCTCCTGCATTCCTGGTTGTTGCCATGGCAGAGCCGTCTGTGTAGACATGATTCCACTGCTCTTCAGGGTAGGTAGACTGAATGAACTCCAGGGCCAGCGACTTCCTCTCTTGGTCTGACTGTGTTCCTTTCTTCCCAATGCCCGATACGTCTGTGCGTATGGCTGGGAAGTTCTGTCGGTTCCAGGAGGGAGCAGATGCTGTGGATGGTATTGGTGTGGGCATGTGGTCCAACAGTTCTGGGTCTCTCCTTTCAAGTGTGCTGCTCTGGTGGATGAAGCTCGATCTCTTGAGTCTCCCTTTTGTTGGCTTGCTCAGTCTGTCCTTCATGGGATGGTTTTCCAGTCTTTTGAATTTGGCGGCCTGGGTCAGTACCTTGACGTTTCTTCTATCTTCCAGTGGTGCAAGGCCTGTTGTTGTCTCCAGTGCTTTGATGGGGTACTGCGCATGGCTCCTGTCATCATTCGCATGGCTTGGTTTTGGAGTCTGTCCAGCTTCTCAGTGTTGCTTTTGGCAGCTGTTGAGGTTGCCGCCATGCCATACTCCAGAACAGGCCGAATCCTCCCCACATAGAGCTTCTTCAGGACACCCTGGTCTGCACCCCAGTCTGTTCCTGACAGTTTCTTCATTAGGGCCATCCTGATCTTTGCTCTTGCCTGGTTCTTGTGCAGCTGGTTCTTCCAAGTCAGTCTGCGATCCATGGTGATCCCGAGGTATGTGGGTGCATTTTCAGCCTGAAGCTCATGGGAGTTGATCTGCAGTTTCACCTTCTGGGGTTGGGTGGACAGGGTGAAGACGGCGTATGTAGTCTTCCTCTCATTTAAGCTCACAAGCCATGACTTGATCCATGCCTCTATCATCCGGAGAGCTTGCTGCAGTCTGTAATTTGCCATCACGATGCTTTCCTCACTGCACCAGAGGGCTAGGTCATCGGCGTAGATGGCACCTTGTACGTTCCTTGGCAAACTCTGGATGATGTCCTTGATGAATACAAAGAAGGGAGTTGGGGAGAGCACTCCTCCCTGTGGGACTCCTTCCCTCAGCACCTTCTTCTTGCTGGAGTACTGTCTGACCTGGGCTCTGGCTCTTCTGTTGTGCAGGTATTGGGCGATCCACTTGCACATGCACCCAGCGACACCGCACTGGCAGTTTCAACTTGAGGCCATCTTTCCATACCTTGCCAAACGCCTTTTCTAGGTCAATCCACACAGCAAGGGTGTGCTTCTTTTCTTGGAAGTCATCTTCTATGGCTTGAGAGATGTATGTTATTTGGTCCTCTGTAGACTGGTTCTGCCTGAAGGCTGCTTGCTCTGGGCCGATGTGTTGTTTTCCTTCCAAGTGCCACATGAGTCTGGTGTTGATGAGATGCTCTATCAGCTTTCCTATGCAGTTTGTAAGGCTTATGGGGCGATAGCTTTCAGCCTTCAATTTGTCTTTGCCTTTTTTGTGCACTGGAATCATCGTGGCTTCTCTCCAGATCTGTGGCACAGTCCCTGATCTTCAACTGTCGTTGAACAGCTGCAGAAGTTTCTTCTTGGTTTTGGGGCCAATGTTCAGCAACATTTCATTTGTGATCTTGTCAGATCCAGGGGCTTTTTTCAGCTTCAGTGTTGACATTGCATCCTCCAGCTCCTTGAGAGTGAATGGCGAGTTCATCACTGGTTCTATCTGTGCATTCTGATGAACTCGCTGGGCTCCTCTGACATCCCTTCTTCTCTCTGGTGGAATCTGAAGGTGGCTTGTCTTCACATACTGGTTGATGAAATGGTCTGTTGTTTTCTTGCCAGTCAGCAGTTCTTGATCTGCCTGTACTGTGATCGGCGAGCTTTTCCTATTCTCGTCGTTGAGGGCTTGAGCCAGTTTCCAAAGCTTATTGCCGTCCTTATCCAAGTTGAGCTGCTCTGTCTTTTCTTGCCATCTTTTTCGAGCTTCCTGTATGAAGGTCTACCTGTGTTTTGCAGTGGCCACCTTCAGGGCAATGTTGTTTTCTACTGTAGGATCTACTTCTACTTTTTTCCTTGCCTCTGCCACACTGTCTTCAAGGTGCTGGAGCTCCTCTGTCCAGTAAGGCCTATAGTTCTTTCTGGATCCCTGAGGAATAGATTCATTTGCAGCCTTCAGAATACCATGGTTCAGCACCCTGACTTTCTTGTTGAGGTTCTGCTGCTTGTGATGGATCTCTGCAGAGTACCGGTCCACCAGTGTTGAGAAGCGCTCCCAGTTGGCCTTCTTGTAATTCCACCTGGGGAATGTCTTAGCTTCTTTTGGTTTGTAGCTGATGTCCAGTCCAATTTTCACAGGTTTGTGGTCACTTCCCCCGAGCTGGCCAAGTACCGTCTTGTTGCCAGCCTGGCCATGTCGCTGGTGGCAAATGTAAGATCGGGTGTGGTGTTACTCAGCCATACCCTGGAGAAGAACGTTGGTGGATCTTCAGGATCATTCATTATTTTCATCATTTTTTTTTTTTTTTTTTTTGAATGCAAAAGATGCAATAGACTTACACAATGGTCCTCTCCGGCATACAACTAGGAACATACCGGTCGCTATGGAGGGTGAGAATATGTATGGGCACATAATCATACCATGTAGGATAACTAAATAGACGGTTATGCTGTTTCATCCCACCTAGCAACAATGCTCTGCACTGTGTGTGTTTATATATTTACATATTTATTCCATCTAGCTACAATGCTCTGCACTGGGTGTGTTTATATTTATATATCTATATATTTATTCCATCTAGCTACAATGCTCAGCACTGGGTGTGTTTATATTTATATATCTATATATTTAGTATATATATATTTAGCTATATATTTAGCTTAGTTCTAAGGCAAAGCTGTCGATTTACCAGTCAATCTACGTTCCTACTCTCACCTATGGTCACGAGCTTTGGGTAATGACCGAAAGAACGAGATCGCGGATACAAGCGGCTGAAATGAGCTTTCTCCGTAGGATTGCTGGACTCACCCTCAGAGATAGGGTGAGGAGCTCAGTCATCCGGGAGAGGCTCAGAGTAGAACCGCTGCTCCTCCACATTGAAAGGAGTCAGTTGAGATGGTATGGGCATCTGATTAGGATGCCTCCTGGACGTCTCCCACTTGAGGTGTTTCAGGCACGTCCCACTGGGAGGAGACCCCGGGGCAGACCCAGGACTCGGTGGAGAGACTATGTCTCCCAGCTAGTCTGGGAACGCCTTGGTATCCCCTCTGAAGAGCTGGAGCAGGTGGCTGGGGAGAGGGAAGTCTGGGCTTCTCTGCTTGAACTGCTGCCTCCGCGACCCGGACCTCCGGAAAAGCGGTAGAAGATGGATGGATGGATGGATCTATATATTTATTCCATCTAGCTACAATGCTCCGCACTGTGTTTTTATATATCTACATATTATTCCATCCAGCTACAATGCTCTGCACTGTGTGTCTGTGTGTGTGTGTGTGTATATATATATTTTATAGTAATATGTACATATGTATATTAGCTGCTCTTGCTTGCTTGTTTTTTTTTTCTTGCCTTCTGATTGTTGCTCTGAGTGTTGCTATCCCTGTGCTGTTGCAATCCTGGAATTTCCCCGTTGTGGGACTAATAAAGGCTTATCTTATCTTATCTTATCTTATTAGCAAAAGACTGTTGTCGACTTGCCAATCTTCCACCTCCTCTCCTCTTTTATCTGCTTCGCTGTATCCCCATGCCTCTGAGTGACTGTTGAAGTCACCGATGACTAAGCATCGGTGGTCTGGGAGTTCCATTTGGTCAAGTGAGAGATCTTGCTCTGGGGGGCAGTACACATTGAAGATCGTGACGCTTTCATTGTGAACCATGATTCGAACTCCATGGATTTCTGCCTGGCTGTTGGTACTGACGTTGAACTGTTGTGCTGGTATGGCGTTTTTGACAAGAATCGCCACTCCTCCTTTTGTTCTTCCTTTTCTGTCTTTCCTGAAGACCTGGTATCCCCAAACACTGAAGCATTGGTTTTCCTTCAGGTGGGTCTCCTGTAGGCAGGCGACATCAATGTCTTCTGAGTGGAGTCTTTCGGCAAGGGATATTTTTTTTGTTGTAGACTCCTTCTGCGTTCCTCTGGAGGATGTTGATGCTCCTCTCCTTTAGCGTCTCTTTTCGGCCAGTAGCATTCCTCGTTCCCCGTCCCCTGGTCATGCAGGACGAGGTGAGGTGACCTCCGGTAGCTGAGGGTGGGCTCCTTTGAGGCTGAGGGCCCGGCACTCTTCCTCCCTGGTGGATCCCCAGAGGACGAGCACCATCACGTGCAACATCGGTGTGACTCATCATGAAGCGGATATGCGTGATGCAGAGGTTTGTGGCACCGCAGGGGTCCTGCATCTCCATCTTTGGCCGTGGACGTTTGTCAGGGGTCCCTCCCATAGACCAACTGCCTTCCATGGCTGGGTTGTCGAGAGCTTGGTCCACCCTGTAGAAAGGTTGCCTGCCAAGGCTTTCCGAGACCTTTCTTCCCATGCAACTGTCTGTCCTCCTCCGCCTTCACAGCCATTGGGAGTTCACTCTCCTCTTCCGCCTGTTCCGCCGTTGGGACATTTGTTGCTGTAACAAACTTTGGTTTTCCATGAGTGATTTGTTACATGCTACACAACCCCCAACCTGGAGGACCAGGGTGCACTCTTTAGTCTCGGTCATGGAATTCCACAGGGATCTGTGCTAGGCCCTCCTCTTTTTAGTTTATATATTCCTTTCCGGTTCCGGTTCCGCCGGACCGGTGGTGCCACACGAGTAGGCTGCCCGTTGCAACAGCCTTTTTTTTTATCTTCCTTCTTCTTTCTACACCTTTCACTCTGTATATATATCACGGACGCACGGATCGCCCCGGGGGTCTCGCGGGTCGGTGGACGGAGCCACGGTTTGCAGCGGGAGACGCTACAGCGGGGAGGAGCTAGTGCTAGCTAGCACTTGGCCGCCGCCCAGTGCTAATGGGAAACTCGACATACCGGGAGCTGTAGCGAAAACGACGCGGGTGCCGGGCTGGAGTTTAGGCGGCGTGCAAGAAATATAAGACAGAATAATAAAGAGCGATGGCAAGAACCAAGCAGACTGTCCGTAAAATCTACTGGAGGAAGAAGCCCCCCCAGGAGACAGCTAGCCACCAGGGCTGCTCGGAGAGGCGCTCCGGCCACCGGCAGAGTGAAGAGGCCTCGCCGTCACAGGCCCGTGGCTCTGAGAGAGATCCGTCGCTGCCAGAAATCCACGGAGCTGCTCATCCGTAAGCTGCCCGTCCAGCGCCTGGTGAGGAAGATCGCTCAGGACTTCAAGACCGTCCTGCGTTTCCTGAGCTTCGCCGTCATGGCTCTGCAGGAGACCAGCGAGGCCCACCTGGTGGTCTCTTCTTCGCTAAGGGGGTCACCATCATGCCCAAAGACTTCCAGCTGGCCCGCCGCATCCGCGGAGAGAGAGTTTAGACTTTCTGCTGCACATTCACCAACCAATCATAATGCTCTGCACTGTGTGTCTATATATATACATTTATAGTAATATGGACATATGTTTACTAGATGTTGTTTTTTCTTGCCTTCTGATTGTTGCTCTGAGTGTTGCTATCCCTGTGCTGTTGCAATCCTGGAATTTCCCCATTGTGGGACTAATAAAGGCTTATCTTATCTTATCTTATATGCTTCCATTAGGCAACATTATTAGAAAGCACTGTATACATTTTCATTGTTATGCAGATGACACACAATTATACCTGTCAATAAAGCCAGATGATAGTAATCAAAAGCATCTGGCACCATGCGGTCCCTCGTCCTTAACCAGTTCATATCCATGTGGCCCAATGTTGCCTTTGCGTGCTAGGATAAGAAAGTCCAATAAATATGAGCTTAGCGACTCACCCTCCCTTTGCTGTCTCTCGTAGAATTTCCACCGGCTCTCCGAGACTGTGGAGGGGTTGCAGAACGCCTCATTCAACACCCTCAAGCATTCCTCCAGTGAACCATCCTGGCACTGACCAAGAGCGATTCTCTGACCCTCGGTGCTGAGGTGATGAAGTAAAACACTCTTCAGTCTTTCCTTGTTGGCCGAGCCCAGGCCCGCCGCTGTCAAAACCAGGCTTCAACAACCCATCCATCCATCCATCCATCCATCCATCCATCCATCTTCTACCGCTTTTCCGGAGGTCCGGGTCGCGGAGGCAGCAGTTCAAGCAGAGAAGCCCAGACTTCCCTCTCCCCAGCCACCTGCTCCAGCTCTTCAGAGAGGATACCAAGGCATTCCCACACCAGCTGGGAGACATAGTCTCTCCACTGAGTCCTGGGTCTGCCCTGGGGTCTCCTCCCAGTGGGACGTGCCCGAAACACTTCAAGCGGGAGGCGTCCAGGAGGCATCCTAACCAGATGCCCATACCACCTCAACTGACTCCTTTCAATGTGAGAAAACAAAATCGCGGCAGTGCCATTGAGTGGTCTGGTTGGCTCCACTCACATGCAAAAATATACTAAATATACTGCCTTTAATTCCATCTACCTAATTATTAAAATATCCTTTTGGATTTTAAGCATTTTATCACATGCTATTTTGAAATGGTGTGGTAAAAACAAGAGAAACCATGATCACTACAATGCCGGTTTGTATCTTCTCGCCTGTGGCCTACTATTACTGGTGCCTGTCTTATCCATCTGAGACACATCGGTGAAGGTGGCCGTCAAAGTGCAACATCGCATGGATTATACTATGGAGGATCTACTTGGTATTCTATCAGAAAAACAACTGAACTTGTTAGGATATGGCTACACTGCAATCTTTGCACATGTACTTAATGATGGCCGAGTTCAGATTTTTAAGCCATCACGCAAAACTACTGGTACAAGCAGATGAACAATCAACTGGCACATACGGCATATAGCCCAAACTCTACTACTACTGTTACTTCTAGCAGGGGACGTTCATCTCAACCCTGGACCTATCCATCAACAAGCGATTTCTGCAACCATGCAAATCTCCACCCCGAGCACAGAGTTTTTGACTCCGAGGCTGTTAGAATCGCCAATTGGTCCCCTTCAACCAACATCATTATCCCCGCAACTTACCCGGGATTTGGTGCCGGGTGTTATCTGTGGAACCCCTGCGGACGCTGCCTGTGATGGTCGACTGGCCGAAGAGGAGTTCCGTCGGAGAGTTTTGGAGGAAAAAGCATGGATGGATGATCGGCCATGTTCCACCACCGCTGCTGGAGATGGCATGTTGAACCGTCTGGGCTCTGGCACTGCAGCTGTTTTGGAGACCGCTGCGAGGCAACCGGTGTTGCATCCCGGAGGAATGCCGATGAAAATGTTATCCAGTGATTCCTGCTTACTTGCAGGGTTGGAAGAATCCAGGGTCATTGCCTCTGTCACTGGGGTGAGTCCTGAGGTTTGCATTCATGTATTATCAGACAGTAATCACATTGACTCACCTGGGACAGAATGTAAACAACAACGGAATCCCGCGAGGGACAAAAGGACTTCCTATCAATGCGCATCGTCAAAACAGAGAGAGCACAAGCTCTTCCAAACGGTAAACCACGCACAAGTTATTTGGAACCCAGAATCCAAATCTAAAGGTTTGCTAGGAGGTCATTTAAATATTAGAAGCATATTACCAAAAATGGATCAGATACGGAATATGCTTATTGAGTCTAATTTGGATTTTCTATGCATCTCTGAAAGTTGGTTGAATTGTAATGTATCAAATGATCTAGTCAGTATACCAGGATATTTATGTTATAGAAATGATAGAACCTCAAGCAAGGGAGGGGGTGTCCTAATTTATATAAGGGAATGTCTTAAATGTGTCGAACTCGAACTGAATATAAATTTGGAGTGCCTGGGTCTTAATGTAATTCTATCACCAAATATGAATTTTAACATTGTTGTAGTCCATAATCCCCCATCTCATGGTGCTGAGTTTTACAATGAATTCAAGAGTCTTCTTTCCATCTGTGATAAATGTAATGAATGTATTGTATTCGGTGATTTTAACATTAATTGGATGGATAAAAGTACCAAAGGCAAATTGAAATCAGCTACTGGGAAATTTAGATATGTACAATTGATTGATAAACCCACTCGTATCACAAGGACATCTGAAACTCTTATTGACTTGATTTTCACTAATAGGCCAGAGAGAGTCGTAAAAACATATAATTTGATTACTGGACTTTCAGATCACAACATGACGCTGGTTGTAAGAAAGCTATCAAAACAACGCCTTGTCCACCATATTAAAAATGAAAATCAATCTAGGTTGACAACAGGTATTTCTAAATCAAACATGGCTCACTTTGAACAGGAGTTAATAAATGCAAATTGGGAGAATGTAACCAAAGTGTCAAACTTAAAGAGTAGTGTCAGTAATTTTATGTCAACCTTAAGCAACTTACTTAGTAAATACACAAGAACCTGGAAAAGCAGACCTAAGAAATGCTCCCTCCCATGGTTTAATAAGGACATTCTTCAGCTTATGAACAAGAGAGATCTTGCTCTCAAAAGGTCTCTGGTCACTAAAACCAACACTGACCATTTCATTTTCACTAGTCTAAGGAACAAAGTGGTGTCTGAGCTTCGGAAAGCTAAGACTAATTACTTCCTTAGACTAATTGAGGAGGCCAATGGGAGCAGTTCTAAACTCTGGCAACACATTAATAGATTAACAAACTCGAGTAAACAAAAGCATTCAAAAATAAGTAGTCTCAAGGTAGATGATAACCTCATTGATAACAATGAGTCCATGGCCAATGTCTTCAACAGTTTTTTCACTGAATCCGTTCATAAATTGGCAAGTTATTTTAGACTACCTGAGTTATCCTCTAAGGAACATGTTAATGTTCACAACAGTTTTCGCATTAAAGAGGTATCCAGTGATGCAGTTAACCCCTTGCACTCTGGTCAATTTCCCTAAAAACGCCAAAAAATAACGTGCCCAAAGTAAATCAAAAGCTGTTCTTCAACCCTTTGCAGCATCTTCATGGGGTGTGTCTCATTTAAAAGAAACACTTTGAATTTTTTGGCAAAACAGTCATAATCTCTCTAAGTGCTCCGGCCACTGAGAAACAGTCATCTAAACATAGTGAACTTGAAGAAAATAAATTTCGCCTGGGTGTTTTTTTGGATACAAATGCTTGCAAATAACACACAGCTTCAGATCCGGGCTGGAAAATGCAACAGAAATGTAGAACCAAGTGTTATCCAGCTGAGGTCAAAATTTTGTAACAATACCACAAAAAATGAATATATTACACAGCTTTGTTCTGAGGTTGTTCCCAGGCGTTTTTGAACTGTTCCAAATTGTGCCAAATGGCACAGTTTGGAAAAACGTCTAACTTTTGAATGATTCAATATAGAAGCTTCATCTTGGGCTCTAATGAAAGGTGACACTCAGGGCTGTGTGTGTGTGGGGGGGGGGGGTTGTTTATTCATTCATTCATTCATGAATGAATGAACAAACAAGCCCCCACACACAAAGAAGCATGCCACATAAAAAATGTGTGGCTTTTTTTTTTACAAGAAAAAATAACCTACAGTGCACTAAAAAATTATTCTAAAATATTTGTAATGTAGAACAACTCCCACCACCCCCCACCCCCACCCCCCCCCGCTACAGAGGACGGACATCGGCCATCGCTTCATGACTGTTCCGTCATGTGGCGATGTGGCGACCACAGCGCACAGTCCCCGCGGGCTCCCCCCCCCCCACTTGCTACAGAAGAGTAGCGGAGGGGTGGGGGCGTTCACCATCCGGATGAGGCGCACGAACTGTGTACCGCGGCGCACAGTCCCCGTGGTCCCCGCGGGCTCCCCCCCCCCCCCTTGCTACAGAAGAGTAGCGGGGGGGGGGGTGCATTCACGGTCCGGACGCGGCGCACGAACCGTGTACCGCGGCGCACGGACTTCGGACTTCATGCGCCGCACAGTTGTAATTTACCAATCGGTCAAAAGTCATTTTTGATTACAATTTTCAGGGATAAAGAATAATTTAGCTTATAACACTTACCTTTTCACAACAGCATGTGGACGGTCTATGATGACCATGGAAGGGAATCCTAAACGTCTACTCTGCTGGGACAGCACCGCCTGTGGCTGAATAGGCCGATGCGCGAATGGCAGTCCCTGTCACACAGGTCGCACTTGTGGGTGGTCTCTGTGCTGCTGGGTCTGTGGCAGTTCTTCCTGTGGGTCCTTTTTTCATCTGCTGCAGCAGTCAGTCTCTCTTCACCCAGCCTTACACAAAACAGCTTTCGAACTTCTGTGCTTCAATTGGCTCGCTGCATTCGCAGCCGTTGGTAGGCGGGTCCTTCTTGCTAGGTTTTCAGTCATTGGTTCTTCAAGGGTTCAGAAACCCAATTCAAGGCTCTTATTAGTCGAATGAGAGGTCAATCATATCTAATCTGTTCGCGGCTGTGTCTGTCGTGGAAGAACGGAAATGCAGCTTTTTTTTTCAGTGCACTCTAGGACGCAGTGCCCTCGTGCGCACTCGTGCGCCCTCGTGCGCTCTAGGACGCAGAGACATGCCCGCCCGTGGTACACCAGAGTGCAAGAGGTTAAAGAGATTATTGGGAAAATGAATAACTCTATGGCAAAGGATGTTGATAACTTAAATGCTGCTTTAATTAAGAAACACCAGAATAGTCTGTTGGAGCCTATTACTCATTTAGTTAACTTGTCAATAAGGACAAATACCTTTCCAGAGAATTGGAAGACAGCAGTAATTACCCCGGTCTATAAGTCGGGAGACAAGGACTTAGCAAGCAACTACAGGCCGATTGCCATATTGCCCGTAGTCTCAAAAATTTTAGAGAGCTTTGTTGTTGATCAATTGATAGAACATTTAGAGTCCAACCAATTACTTTATTCACAGCAATTTGGGTTTAGACCTAAGTATTCCACAGAAACAGCTAACTGTTATTTTACTGAGAAGGTCAAGGCTTTATTGGTTAAGGGACATGTTGTGGGGACCGTGTTTCTGGATCTAAAAAAGGCCTTTGACACGGTAAACCACACTGTCCTATTGTCGAAGTTAAAAGACCTCAAGATTTCAACTGAGGCAATACAGTGGTTTAGGTCATACCTGGAAGGGAGAGAACAATGTGTCAAGGTCAATGGGGAGAAATCTGGGTTGCTCACCAATAACATGGGAGTACCACAAGGATCTATACTAGGGCCATTGTTGTTCACAATATACATCAACGACTTGCCCTATAGTTGCTCAGGTGCCAACTGCCAGCTGTATGCTGATGACACCATAATCTATCTGTCTGCCAAAACGGCTAGCATGGCAGCTGAGCACCTGACCCACGTTTTACAGAACATTTCTAAATGGCTTGTGTTGTCACATTTAACCTTGAATGTCAAAAAAACTGTTGCTATGTGTATGTCTATTAGAAACAGGCCCATGAATGATGTTTTAAGATAAGATAAGATAAGATAAGATAAGCCTTTATTAGTCCCACAATGGGGAAATTCCAGGATTGCAACAGCACAGGGATAGCAACACTCAGCGCAATAATTAAGAAGATACGGAAGATATAGATAAGAGCAGTGGATATACATACATACACATCAATATATAAATATATATACAAGTGCGGAGCATTGTAGCGAGATGGAATAAATAGCATAACCGTCTACTTAGTTATCCTACATAGTATGAATATGTACCCATACATATTGTCACCCTGTCAGCGACCGATACTGTCCTAGTTATATATACTGGAGGGGACCATAGTGTAAGTCTATTGGGTCTTTTGCATTCAGTACTATTAGGTCGTCACGGTTTTTTGGGGTTTTTTTTTGCTATCTCTGCGAGCAGCCCTGCTTAGGTTATACAGTCTGACTGCCGTAGGTAGGAAGTACCTGCAAAACCTCTCGGTTGCGCACCTAGGATGATGTAGTCTGCTGCTAAATGAGCTCCTCAGTGCATCCAGTATGTCCTGCATAGGGTGGGACTCGGACTCCAGCAGAGATGACAGTTTAGCCACCATCCTTCTCTCTCCTATCTCCTCCACTGGGTCAGGGTGCTGCCCCAGGACAGAGCTAGCTTTCTTGATCAGTTTGTTCAGTCTCTTCCTATCGGCCGCTGTAATGCCACTGCCCCAGCAGACCACTCCAAAAGTGATGGCTGATGCCACCACTGTGTCGTAGAATGTCTTCAGCAGCGCCCCTTGTACACCAAAAGACCTGAGTCTCCTCAGTAGGAACAGCCTGCGCTGTCCCTTCTTGTAGAGTGTGTCAGTATTGTGTGACCAGTCTAGTTTATTGTTCAGATGAACACCCAGGTACTTGTAGGATGTCACCATTTCGATGTCTGTTCCCTGTATGTTTACTGGTGCTGTGAGGGGTTGTCCTTGCCTGCGGCAGTCCACCACCAGCTCCTTAGTTTTCCTCGCGTTGATCTGGAGGCAGTTCCTATGGCACCAGTCCACAAAGTCCTGGATAAGTCCTCTGTACTCAGCTTCATCTCCGTTGGAGATGAGGCCAACGATCGCAGAGTTGTCAGAGAACTTCTGTAGATGGCAGTGTGTTGTGTGAGAAGTCCGCAGTATAAAGGGTAAACAGGAAGGGAGCCAAAACTGTTCCCTGGGGAGTCCCCGTGCTACCGATGATCATGTTGGACACACAGTCCCGGGTTCTCACAAACTGTGGCCGGTTAGTGAGGTAGTCCAGGATCCATGATGACAGGTGCAGGTCCACCCCTGCGCACAGCAGCTTGTCCTTCAGGATCATCGGTTGGATGGTGTTGAAAGCACTGGAGAAGTCAAAGAACATGATCTTCACCGCATTCCCAGGCTTCTCCAGGTGGGACAGAGAACGGTGAAGGAGGAAGATCACTGCATCCTCCACCCCAATGCCATGCTGGTAGGCAAACTGGAGTGGATCCATCGCTGGTCCCACCAGGAGGCGGAGGTGAGCAAGGAGCAGTCTCTCCAGGGTCTTCATCATGTGGGGCGTCAGGGCCACCGGTCTGTAGCTGTTCAGGTCTTTGGGGCAGGAGGTCTTTGGTACAGGTACCACACAAGATGTTTTCCACAACTGTGGTACCCTCCCCAGCTTCAGGCTCAGGTTGAAGATGAGCTCCACAATTCCACATAGCTGATCTGCACAGGACTTGAGGAGCTTTGCGCTGATGCCATCCGGTCCCGACGCCTTCCTCGCCTTGATCTTTCTCAGCTCCGTCCTCACCTGGGTCTTAGTGAGGGTCATGTTGGGGGACTGTGTGTTGGGAGTGGGGGGGGGGGGGGGTTGGTGGAGTGGAGTGTGGGCAGCAGGACTCGATGTCTTTAGAGGCAGCAGTGGTTGTTGTGCAGTCGGGGGGGGAGGGTGGTTGGTCAAACCTATTAAAAAACAGGTTCAGATTGTTCGCCCACTCCCTGCCCCCCATGGCCTGGGAGGAGGTATTCTGGAGCCCAGAGATGGTTTTAAGGTTTCTCCAGACTCCACCGATGTCGCTGTGATGCAGCTTGTCCTCCATCTTCTTCCTGAAGCTGTCCTTGCATTCTCTGATCTTCCTCCTCAGCTCCCTCTGTACCCCAATCTGAAGATCCTCTTCTTCTCTCTCAGAAGTGTTTTTATCTCAGGGTTGATCCAGGGTTTGTTGTTCGAGCAACACCGTATGGTCTTGGTGGGTACGGTGTTGTCCACACAGAAGCTGATGTAGTCCGTGATGGTGTGAGTGAGGCCATCGATGTCCTCACCATGTGGATCGCAGAGCTGCTCCCAGGCAGTGGTTTCAAAGCAGTCCTTTAGAGTGTCCATTGCCTCCTCAGACCATAACTTCACTGTGCGCATGACTGGAGGTTGTCTGTGCACTAGGGGTTTGTACACCGGCAGGAGATGAACCAAGTTGTGATCCGATCTCCCGAGTGAGTGAGTTTTTGATGTTAAAATTGGAATGAGGTGCTTACTGAAGTGAATGAGGTCAAGTATTTAGGGATCATTCTAGACAGGAACCTGCGATTCGACAAGCAGGTGCATTACATTTGTAAGAAGGTCAAACCCAATTTAAATTGCTTCCGTCTCATTAGAAGGGATTTGTCATTCAGAACTGCTCATTCATATATGCACGCGATGATTCTTTCACATCTGTCATACTGTATCACATCTTGGTCACAAACATCTCAAATTACACTAAAACCCATAACTGCAATATATAAACAGGCTATAAAAATCTTGGACCGCAAACCAATGCGGTGGCATCACTGTGGTATTTTAGCCAAGCACAATCTTCTTACTTTTGAAAATTTTATTATCTTCTGTAATATCAGAGGTTTTTAAATGTCTATACAATCTTGTTTCACCTCCTTTCTCTGGTTTGGTGGCTAGACGCTCGAGCTCTAGCAGAGCATGCACACGAGCTTCCATCAACGGTGACTGCATTGTCACCATGTCTAGAACTTCATTTGGTCAGTCTGCTTTCTCCATAAAAGGGGCAAAATGCGTCAAACAGTCCTTGGACAGGGGTAATGTGGTAGGAGCTGTTTTTCTAGATCTCAAAAAGGCTTTCGATACTGTAAACCACAGTTTGCTTTTATCCAAAATGGTATCTTTTAACTTCTCCCCAAATACATTAGAATGGTTTGCATCTTATCTCCAGAATAGAGAACAGTGTGTAAAAGTTCACCAGGATAAATCCTCATTTTTAAACAACCGCATGGGTATCCCACAAGGGTCCATTCTTGGTCCTTTACTTTTCAGCATTTTTATTAATGACTTGCCGTTACACTGCTCAGCTGCAACATGCCAACTTTATGCAGATGATGCAGTTATTTACACAGCTGCCAAGACTCCAGCACAGGCTGCAGATGTACTGTCTACAAGTATGGTTGATGTCCAAGAGTGGCTCCTCAAGAACCATCTATTGCTGAACCTTCAGAAAACAGTCTCAATGTGCTTTTCAATCAAAAAATGTAACCTGCAACATTTTAAAGTTAATATACATGATCATGACATCAGTTTAGCTACAGAATTCAAATACCTTGGCATTGTACTAGATCCTCAACTCAAATTTAATCTTCATATAAAGAAAATTTCAAAAACAGTAAAAAAAAATCTGAACTGCTTTAAATTAATTAGATATTACATACCTTACGAAGCAGCTGCACTGTATATGCATTCTATGGTTTTTTCTCATATATCATACTGTTTGACAGTCTGGGCTCAAGCAGCCCCTTCCACAATAAGACATATAGGTTCATTATATAATCAAACCCTAAAAATCTTGGACAAAAAGCCCATTAGGTGGCATCACTGTAATGTTTTAAAAAAATACAACCTATTGAGTTTTGAGAGCTTCATTGACCTCTGTCTTCTGAAATTAACGTTCAAATGTTTCCATAAATCAGCACCCGAGCCACTTGCTGGTTTCGTCCAAAGACAGGACAGCAGCAGAGCCACCAGGAGTTCTGTTAACAATAACTGTAAAATATTCCACCGCAGAACCACATTTGGACAAACAGCTTTCTCTATAAAGGGCAGTCACATCTGGAACACAATGCCAAATGAAATTAAAATAATAACGGACTTTAAAACATTCACTAAAAATGTTAAAAACTGGCTGAAAAATAAACAAGAATGTACTCATGTATGAATTATTTGTCTGCAAAGTGAGAGTGAATGAAGGGAAGGAATAAATGTGTTTGTTTATAGTGAGTGACGGAGGGAGGAAGGCCTGAAATAGGCAAATGTGAGTTATGTTATATGTGTTAAATGTGAGTCAGGCTGTTATATTTGTGTATTTATAATATTTATGTTAAAGGTGAGTCAGGCTGTTATATTTGTGTATTTATAATATTTATAATATTTATAATTGTGTATTTATAATTTTTCTGCATTGATGTATGTGGTTATTGTGTATATTTTTATCTTGATTCTTTTTTCTAAAGCCCATCCAGGGACAAGAGTTGCAAATTAGCTAATAGCTATACACTCTATGTGCAACACATCAGATTGATTGTCTTTGATTAATTGTCTATGTTTATTGCACTGTCCCTGTCAAATAAACTAATCTACTACTACTAAAATTATGGAACTCTCTGCCAACTCACTTAAAATTGGAGACAAATGCCAACCTCTTCAACAGAGGAGTTAAAGATTGGCTAAAATCCCACCAGCAATGTGTGCATGTCTAGTCTGAATTGTGTTTGTTATGATCATGGATCTCTTGCTCTGTTTATAATTTGTAATGTATTTGTAATTTTAATTAGCTTGTAAATTTTATATGTACAGCCTAATTTATGACCTATATAAGCCACCTATGGACTGGTGTTGAGAATTAGCACTTGTGCTATATACACCTATGCAAAACATCTGGTCTCTCCTTGTAATTGTACTAATGTAATTTGTTATGTCCATATTAAAGAAAGAAAGAAAGAAAAAAGGAGCAGCGGTTCTACTCTGAGCCTCTCCCGGATGACCGAGCTCCTCACCCTATCTCTGAGGGTGAGTCCAACAATCCTACGGAGAAAGCTCATTTCAGCCGCTTGTATCCGCGATCTTGTTCTTTTGGTCATTACCCAAAGCTCGTGACCATAGGTGAGAACAGGAATGTAGATTGACTGGTAAATTGACAGCTTTGCCTTAGAACTCAGCTCCCTCTTCACCACAACAGACCGGTACAACGTCCGCATCACTGCAGATGCTGCTCCAATCCGTCTGTCAATCTCTCGCTCCATTTTCCCCTCACTTGTGAATAAGACCCCAAGATACTTAAACTCCTCCACTTGGGGCAGGAGCCTGTCCCCAACCCAGAGAGGACAATCCACCCTTTTCCGGCTGAGGACCATGGACTCGGACTTGGAGGTACTGATTCTCATCCCAGCCGCTTCACACTCAACAGCAAACCGTCCCAGCAAGAGCTGTAGGTCATTGCTGGGTGAAGCCAACAGGACAACATCATCTGCAAACAACAGAGATGAGATCCTGTGGTCACCAAGCATGACACCCTCCATTCCTTGGCTGCGCCTAGAAATCCTGTCCAGAAAAATTATGAACAGGATTGGTGACAAAGGGTAGCCCTGGCGGAGTCCAACTCTCACTGAGAATGACTCCGACCGAGTGTTGGCAATACGAACCAAACTCTCACAACGGTCGTACAGAGACCAAATAGCTCATATCAACAAGCCCGATACCCCATACTCCCGAAGCACCCCCCAAAAAAAACCATGAGGGACGCGGTCAAGTGCCTTCTCCAAGTCCACAAAACACATGTAAACGGGTTGGGCAAACTCCCACGAACCCTCGAGAATTCTCGAGAGGGTAAAGAGCTGGTCCGATGTGCCACGGCCAGGACGAAAACCACATTGCCCCTCCTGAATCCGAGGTTCGACCAACGGCCGGACTCTCCTCTCCAGTACCTTGGCATAGACCTTCCCAGGGAGGCTGAGGAGTGTGATCCCTCTAAATTTGGAGCACACCCGCCGGTCCCCTTTTTTGAAAAGAGGAACCACCACCCCGGTTTGCCATGCCAAAGGCACTGCCCCCGACCTCCACGCAATGTTGCAGAGGCGTGTCAACCATGACAGCCCTACAACATCCAGGGCCTTGAGGTACTCAGGGCGAATCTCGTCCACCCCCGGCTACGGCAACCCCAAAGGTACAATTCACTATGTTATAGTTAGCATCACTGTTAGCTTCACCAACGTGTGGCTCCACTCATCAGTGACTGGTGTTAGCGTCAATTTAGTTTACTAACTAGTGATCACAACCATCAGTTATTGGTGTTAGCATCACTGTTAGCTTCACTAATGAGTGATGACACCCATGGTGTTCGCGTAGCTTTTAGCTTAACTAACATGTGGCTATGCCCATCAGTTATTAGTGTTAGCATCATTGTGAGCTTCACTAACTTGTGATCACACTCATCAGTTACTGGTGTAAGCGTCACTTTTAGCTTCACTTACTAGTGTTCACATCAATCAGTTACTGGTGGTAGCATCACTGTTAGCTTCACTAACTAGTGACCACACCCATCAGTTCTAGGTGTTAACGTCACTGTCGGCTTCACTAACATGTGGCTACGCCCATCAGTTATTTTTGCTTTCATCGCTGTTAGCTTCACCAACTTGTAATAATAATAATAATAATAATAACAATAATACATTTTATTTAAGGCGCCTTTCAAGGCACTCAAGGATGCCGTACAAGAATAAAACAATCAATAAAACACATTTAAAAATACATCACAAGTACAAGAATCACAAAGAATAGGCCTTAGTGAACAGAAAAGTCTTGAGGTGGGATTTGAAGGTGGAAAGTGAGTTTAAGTTCCTGAGGTCCGGTGGGAGGGAGTTCCAGAGGCGAGGGGCGGTGCAGCTGAATGATTGGAGGCCCATGGTGGTCATGCGTGGAGGAGGGACAATGAGGTTGATGGTAGTTGATGATCTGAGAGTTCTGGATGGTGTATGGACGGAGAGGAGTGCAGCCAGGTATGGGGGGGCCTCCTTGTGATCCCACCCATCAGTTATTGGTGTTAGCATCACTGTTAGCTTCACTAACGAGTGATGACACCCATCAGTTATTGGTGTTCGCGTAGCTTTTAGCTTAACTAACATGTGGCTATGCCCATCAGTTATTAGTGTTAGCATCATTGTGAGCTTCACTAACTTGTGATCACACTCATCAGTTACTGGTGTAAGCGTCACTTTTAGCTTCACTTACAAGTGTTCACATCGATCAGTTGGTGTTAGCATCACTGTTAGCTTCACTAACTAGTGACCACACCCATCAATTATTGGTGTTAGGGTCTCTGTTAGCTTCTCTTACTAGTATTCATATCCATCAGTTATTGGTGTAAGCGTCTCTGTTAGCTTCACTAACTAGAGATCAAACCCATCAATTATTGGTGTTAGCATCACTGTTAGCTTCTCTTACTAGTATTCACATTCATCACTTATGGGTGTTAGTGTCGCTGTTAGCTTCACAAACTTGTGTTCACATCCATCAGTTATTGGTGTTAGCGTCTGTTAGCTTCACTAACTAGAGATCACACCCATCAACTATTGGTGTTAGCGTTGCTGTTAGCTTCACTAACGTGTTCACATCCATCAATTATTGGTGTTAGCGTCTCTGTTAGCTTCACTTACTAGTGATCACATGCATCAGTTATAGGTGTTAACATCAGTGTTTGCTTGACTAAATAGTGATCACTTAGATTTGATTGGCGGTTGGTGACCAGCTTACAGGTGTATTACCGCCACGTACTTCACTCTAGACACCATCACTCTATGTCCTACCATCACTCTGTATCTTCTTCTTCCTCTTTTACATTTGATTGGTGGTTGGCAACCAGTTTACAAGTGCATTCTTCTTCTTTTAGATTTGATTGGCGATTGGCAACCAGCTTACAGGTGCATTACTGCCACTGACTTGATTATCATCACTCTATCTTTGTATGAGGAGTTCTGAACAACTCCTTATGTGTGAAAAAAATTATCCATCCTTGGACTGTCATAGTACTACTAGTATTCACATCCATCTGTTATTAGTGTTAGTGTCGCTGTTAGCTTCACTAACTTGTGTTTACATCCATCAGTTATTGGTGTTACCATCACTGTTAGCTTCAAAAACGTGCCTCAACACTCATCTTGTCACTGGTATTAGCGTCACTGTTTGTTTACTAACTAGTGATCACACCCCTCAGTAACTGGTGTTCTTCTTTCTTCTTTTAGATTTGATTGGCAGTTGACAACCAGCTTACAGGTGCATTACCGCCACTGACTTGATTATAATCACTCTATACCTTTGTATAAGGAGTTTTGATCAACTCCTTATGTGTGAAAAAATTATCCGTCCTTGGACTGCGTGCTTGACGTCGTCATCAACCCACACTCTTTTAGATTTGATTGGCGGTTGGCAACCAGCTTACAGGTGCATTACCACCACTGACTTGATTATCATCACTCGATATATTTGTATAAGGAGTTATGAACAACTCCTTATGTGTGAAGAAATTATCTGACTTTGGACTGTGTCCTAGTGTCGCTGTTAGCTTCATTTACTAATGTCCACTTCCATCAGTTATTGGTGCTAGCATCCCTGGTTTACAGTACCACAATAAACAGATTACAGAGAATAAACTGATAAATGTAATAATCAGTTTTGATTGATTGATTGATTGATTTTTATTTGACATTTAAAGAAAGAAAAAAGAGAGTTCAAAACCCAACAAAAAAACAAACCAAAAATAAAATGTTCAAAAGGAGTGGGAAGAAGCCAACACTTATACAGTCCCACCCCTTCTCCACACCAAAAAATTACAGTATTACTCATAATCATCATTATCCCACAACCACATTCACCGTAATACACCCATAGTCAAATTATACAACAAAAATGACACAACAATGACAGTCCATATCCAACAATATTACAACAACAATAAACATACAATTCTGGCATGTTCAATGCAAACACAAACAACACCATCACCTTCACAATCACCAGAACACACAACAACCTTCCCTCACTGAAGACACAATGGAACATCACTGCCCTTCATTCTCATACTGCTCAAAAATCATTTCTTTATATGTTGATTTAAATATATGGATGTTGGGACATTGCCTGTGTTTCTCCCCCAACCTATTCCACAATTTTACCCCACACACAGACACACAAAAACTCTTCCGTGTAGATCTTACTAAGTGAATTTTAAATTTTGTATTCCCCCGTAAATTATATTTCCCTTCTCTCTCCCTGAATAGATTCTGTATATTGTGTGGCAAGAGGTTTTTACTAACTTTAAACATTAATTGTGCTGTGTAATAATGAACCAGATCCCATAATTTCAATAACTTCGAATGTAAAAACAATAAATTAGTATGTTCGGGGTACCCGACTTTGTGTATAACACGGACTGCCCTTTTTTGTAATATTAACAATGAATTAAGTTTACTTTTATAACTGTTACCCCAAACTTCTATACAATAAGTCAAGTATGGAAGTACTAATGAACAATACAAAATATGAAGTGATTTATAGTCTAGGATCTGCTTAATTTTATTTATAATTGCAATATTTTTTGCAACTTTATTTTGTATGTATCTGACATGTGGTTTCCAACTAATTTTATCATCCAGTACTACACCCAAAAACTTGATCTCCTTAACTTTTTCAATAACTACATTATCTATATGAATGTGTATATCTTCTTTATTTTTACAATTACCAAATATCATTACCTTAGTTTTATCTATATTTAGTGATAGTTTATTACAATCCATCCATTTTTTTAGCTTATTTAATTCATTATTTATAGTATGGATTAGTTGATTATAATTATTTCCAGAATAAAATAAATTAGTATCATCAGCAAATAATATTATTTTTAATAATTTAGAAACTTGGAATACATCATTTATATATGTGTTAAATAATTTGGGGCCCAATACTGACCCTTGGGGGACCCCACAGGCAATTCCCATACACCCAGACAGATATTCTCCCATTTTCACAAATTGTTGTCTCTCAGATAGATAACTTGTAACCCATTTCAGAGCAATTCCCTTAATACCATACATTTGCAATTTATTAAGAAGTATTGAATGATTTATTGTATCAAATGCTTTTCTAAAATCTATAAACACACCAATTGCATATTTTCCTTGATCTAATGCATTTATTATTTCCTCTGTTGCATCCATTATCGCCAACGATGTTGTACTCTTGGCTCTAAACCCATATTGGTTCTGATTCAGCACATCCTGTTTATTTAAAAAGTTTTCTAATCTGTTGTTGAAAAGTTTTTCCAGAATTTTTGAAACTTGTGAGAGAAGTGATACTGGTCTGTAGTTTGTGTATTGGTGTTTATTTCCTTGCTTAAATAATGGAATTACTTTTGCTATTTTCATTTTCTGCGGGAATGAACCAGTTTGAAATGATAAATTACAAATATATGTCAATGGTTTTAATCTACCATCAACAGTTCTTTTTATTAGTGCCATATCAATACCATCACAGTGAGTAGATAATTTATTTTTACACTTTTCAACAACAGATTTTACCTCTAGTTCATCCACCGCTGTAAGAAAAATTGACCGAGGGTTACTTCCAATTAAAGTCTCACTCACAGTGTCTTTTCCTTGATTTGGAATCTTTGCTGCCAACTCTGGCCCAACACTTACGAAAAATTTATTCATTTTATTTACTACCATATTCTTATCATAAATATCACCACAATTATCAGTAAAATACTCTGGATATATCATTTTCTTAGTTCCATTTTTCCTTAATTTGTTTAATATATCCCAGACTCCTTTTATATTATTTTTATTTTCATTTAACATTTTCCTATAATATAATTTTTTACTAGTTCGTATTATATCAGTTAATTTATTTTTATATGTTTTATATCTTTTTTTTCAGATTCTTTAGTTCTTAATTTAATAAAAATTTTTATAGAGATAATTTTTCTTTTTACAAGCATTTTGTAACCCTTTGGTTAACCATGGGCAATTTTTGTATATGTGTTTTTTTTATTAATTTCTTTAATTGGACAGTTTTTATCATAAAATAATTTAAATATATCAATAAATTTATCATATGCCAAGTCCACATTTTTCTCTCTATAGACAACATCCCAATTCTGTAACATTAAGTCTTCTTTTAAATCACTGATTCTATCTTCTGTTCATATTCTTTTATAGATAATCTTTTTACATAGTTTATTATTATTCTTACTCTCATTAGCCCCATAATTAACATCTAAAGAAACAAATACAGGCAAGTGGTCACTAATATCATTTATTATTATACCACTCACCATATTATATTCAATAACATTGGTAAAAATGTTGTCTATCAGGGTAGCACAGTGTGTCGTTATTCTTGTAGGTTTTGTAATCTTTGGAAATAAGGTTAAGCTATACATTGTATCTAAGAAATCTTCAGTTGGTTTGTGTTGCTTTGTTTTCATCAAATCTATATTAAAGTCACCACAAATAAAGATATCCTTTTGTCTTATTTTTGCATACATCTTTTCCATCCCATTTTTAAATTTTTCCATATCAGATCCCGGTGCTCTATATATACAACTTACTATTATATTTTTTCTTTTTTCCATTGTAATCTCAATTGTTAAACATTCCATACTTTCATTCACTGCTGATGTCATACTGTCTACTTTTTTACTTTTTAATTTTCTATCAACATACAGTGCTACCCCACCACCACTTTTACATTTCCTATTTTGTGTGTACATCTCATATCCACCTAGTTCAAAATTTACATCTTTTTCTTCATTAATCCATGTTTCACTTATTGCAATAATCCTAAATGGTGTATTAAATTGATTCAAAAACTCATTAATACTATCAAAGTTTGCATAGAGACTCCTACTATTAATATGTATTGTTAATGTTTGATCCAAATTCATAATTCCATTTAATTGTTGTTCTTCATAATAAACACACTTATTATTAATATGACCAAAATAATTGTTGTCTGGGTCAATATTTCCTAAAATGTCTTGTGGTTGCTGTTCAGCACTAACAAAATTTCCAGCTTCAATTTGCCCCACTACACCTCCATCATCAAATGAGGAAGAATGATTGACTAAAGTACTAAACATAATTTATGACAACCATGTACACCAAGAAGAAAAAAGGAAAAGAACACAAAATTTCCACTCATGATTACTGCACCGTTATTCCTAAATCAGGGCTAAGGTTTAAATCTGTCCAATTCCTCCATTTCTCTAATCATCATTACTTTAGCGTCTTCTGGAGTGCCAAGCAGTTTTATCCACACCTTACAGTTTCTTGTCCATGTCGACTGTATTTTTCCTTGTTTTCTGAGGGCCCTGGCTTGTCTAGCTATTTCGGAGTTCTTTTTTGTTAAATGTTCATTTATGTAGACAGCCGTTCCTCTCAGTTTTTTTGCTTGTCGCAGAAGATCAATTTTTGCTTTCCTACTGACGATTCAGATGATAATCGCTGGTTTTAATTTACTGTTTTTATTGGGTAATGTGTGGCAAGCCGAAATAGTCTCATTGTCCACAACAATGTTATTAGAATTGAAAAAGGTCAATACCTGCTGCTCAAGAGTGTGCGACTCAGCCAGTGTCTCATCCTGCCCATCCTGATCACCAACTCCAGCTGCCACACGTGCATAGGAGCGGTGTCTGGTGTTCAGACCGCTCACAATGACGTCATCCATTCTTGTATATTGTTCAAGTTCATCCACACATTTTTCTAAGGATTTAATTTTCTTGTCCTTGTCCACAATTTCAGCCTTTAGCTCGCGCACTTGTTCCATAAGGTTAACAAGCAGCGTTTGTTGTTTAGCTATTTTTGATATTTCCTCAGACATAAAGTTTAGGGAGAGTTTAATCTCCTCCAGCTCCTCTCCATGTGTCTGACTCTTTTTTGGAGGCATAATGACTAGTTGATTTTGATTTGATTTGATTAGAATCAAGAGAGAGGCTCATCTGTTGACTAGCAATTGAATAACTGGATCCACCGGTGAAGCCGAGGAGGCCAATGCTCCCTCGGTTGCTAGTGGAGGCCTCCAGCTAGCGCTGTTCCACCAGGTGGCGAATCCGAAGCTCTCCCAGTGGCCAACAGAGACCGCTAGCCTGGGTCGCAGCCCGGCAGCAGGTATCCGCCAGCAAAGCCAAAGCTCTCCCGGTGTATCCCGCAGCCGATGACAGCAGGACAATCTCCGGTGCTACCAGTATCTGGTCCAGTCGACCTCGGATTCAGCCGAAGCCTCAGCCAGCTCCCCCACCGAGCTCCGCCGCCACAGCCGCCGTCCGATCCGGCCGGAATCCCGGTCAGCCTCTCCACCGTCAGCTCCGCCACCCACCACCGCACGATGAAGGTGTCCCGCAGCCCAGACGATCCGCCGGTCGATGTAGAAGAAGGGGGCCGCGCGAGTGCGCCACCACACACCACCAACGGAGGTGCCGCTTGGTCTCCCACAACAGGTGCAGAGTAGACGACCCCACACCTGCCAGGCTGGTTGGCGAAGCCCCACCGCCGCTGGTCCGGTTGCAGGATTTGCTGGTAATCAACCAAAGTCTTTTTCACAGATTTAGCAGCAAATCTCGGTTCGGGGTTGGAAGTTTCATCCGCTTGTCGCCATCTTCAATTCTTCAATTCTTCAATTCAGTTCTGTTGTGTTTACATGCACTGAATAAACTGATTATTGGAGGGTAAACTACTTGAGTTAATGACTCCAGTTACATGGCCTTTATTGGATTATTCTGTTTACATGGCCACTTAATAATCAGATAATTCCAAAAATTTAATCATAACCAGTTTATCTGTGTGCATGTAAACATGGACAGTTACTGTTTGCTTCACTTACTAATATTCGTGTTAGAATAATTTTGAGCTTAAATTATTCAAAATCAAATAATCAGGCGGAAAGTTGAATTTATGTACATTTATTACAAAAATATATGAGGAGTCACCCCAATGGCCACTTTGGGGGAAGAATTACAAAGCATGGCATTCAGACACGCTTAGAATCCCTAAAGGAGCCATTCTTCTAAGTCTGATATAGATGAGAGGAGGAAAGGAGAGGGACAGCCAGAAAGTCCTGATAACTGAGCTAATCCAGGTGGATGTCACAGACACTCTGGTGACAAGAAAGTAAATCTAACAGAATGTCCATAAAACACTAATCTATATAAGATGAGGAGTTCCTGTGCATTCCTGTGACCCGAAACAGGACATGTCAAAGAGATTATAATAAATGGCTTAGATCATTCCTTACGCATGTACTAACCCTGTACTGATCTTCAGTCTGAACTCTAAAATTGCTCACAGAAACATGCCAAGAATATATAAACTTATCCTCTATGGAATGCACATATAAACATTAAACATGGCATATGAAAAGTATGATACTTCTCAAATATAATATTATTAATATCAATAATAATGTAGATAATATGGAATTTTTCTATCATATTCCCGCTTGATGCTTAATAAAGCATCAGGATTAAAAGAAAAATAACAAAAGTAAAATAAAGTGAATGAATTAATATAAGGATATGTGTAAGAATTTACATGCTGTTATGTGTCTTTGCAAGTTTAAAAACGTGTATAGAACATATCAAAAGTGAATATGTGTAATGTGACCAAAATTAATTAATTTTAATTAATTAATTAATCTCAGACTTTGTCAAATAAGAATATAGAAAATAATATGAAACAGCCTTAAATTATATTGCAACCTTCAAAAACATCCTCAGGCCAGTATCGCCCCTCTCACCATCATATTAAGGACTCACAAGAAAAATCTGGTTATAAAAATCATTACCAAGTTTATGATGAGACTTCTCCATTAAGAGAAACGTTAACTTCTATGAGTATCTGAGGTATTAATATGACCATTTGCATCATTTTCATGGACAGAAGTAATACAATAATCTCCTATAATAGGGCCTACACCCCTACAGGTGGTAATTAGTCGATCAAGGACCATTCTATCCTTTGTTATAATTTTGTGAATAATTGTAGTCTACAATTAAGTCAGAGATCAAATCTCGTTTCATATACACCAGAGAAGTTAATAACACTCGTGGGGCACCAGCTTCTATCTCTAAGAAGCAATTTAATCTTTAATTTCACTTTATACCTGTTTAATCACTCAATAAATTAACTAATAATCAGTCTCAAAAATTTCCGTGAATTCGATACTGGGGCTTGAACCAGACTCAGAATGAAATAAATTCTCAACTTCTCTCATTTTCACATATTTATTAAACGAAATGATTAACAGACATTGCAGTAATTTCATTAATCATAAAATCAATCTTGTAAATGATAGATTAACAATGTTAATATTTTCAGAACCAGGGTTAAACTGAGAAACAAATTTTGATCAGTTTGAGTTGACAGATTATGGAAATAACGTAAATTTATGGAGAAAGTTTTGCTAATTATACAAAAAGTTCTGGATTAATCTTAAGAAAATAAAAACAAAATTTTAATGAAAAGAGGAGTTACATTAAAGGATTCTTAATTTGCATCTGATTAGATATCAAATTATTATCAAACCTCAGAAGTTTAATTCAGCAGATGAATTAAAATTGCAGCTCACGTGATTCTTCTTCGGTGATTCCTCAGTGATTCTTAGTCGGCGTCATCCTCATGAAGCTTTCGATGTATTGATCAGGGCCAAAACCCAGAATATTTGTCCAGCAAATATTCTTTGACGATGGATGAGATCGGTATGTTTGATCCCAATGGTTTAAATCCTGCAGAAGCACACTGACTCCTTCAGCTGCGCGTGATGTGGGGAGCTGCATCTTCTCAGAGGCCATCGATAATAATTAATTAAATGTATGTAATCCGATCTCAAATTAAGAGTTTCGGACTTTAGATAAAATAGCTTCTGGTGTGTGATTGGTCAAGAAAAATATTATAAAAATAAAGTCAAGATTAAAGCTTACATTAAAATTAAAAACAGTGATTTTACAGAAAGTTTACCAAGGAAAAAAAGTGATAAACAAACCTAGGATTGGAGTTAAACTCCAGATTAAGAATTTTGAGCTCAAAAGGTAAGAATTCCTAGGCATTTAAGAGAAAAAAAACCCCAAAACATTAAAATACAAAGTTACAGAACACCAAAATTACGAGTTATCTGCTTTGTGGTCATCAAAAGAAACACGTGGGAGAAGGTTCCTTTGTTCTCCCAAAAGTTCTCTCTGCTGTGGACCATGGACGAAGTGAAAAACGAAAGAGGCAAAGAGCGAAGAGAAAAGAGAAAAGAGAGGGAAGCGAGTGTGTCACTTCCTTTTATAACTTCAGTAGAGTTTTCGCAAGCTTCCGGGGTGCCAGGAACTCCAGCCAATAAGCTTCCTTCGTGGGTGGGCTTGATGAATTTTAGTCCAATAAACCAACAGTCTTTTCTGGATCAAACACAGAGCTGTTGTCATGCAGAGATTGGCTGCTGGAGTCACATGGTTTTAGAGGCAGATCTTGATACATACTGGAATGTGCTTTTATACCCTTATGTATAAACTAAGCTAACCTTAGTGATTAATGTAACTTATAAGCAGTGTTTCTAAATTAACATGCAGGAATAAACATTCATTTAAACATTTTTAACACGCATATATATATAAAATCACAGATTATATATTTCAAACATATTATTGATTTTCCACATTAAAAACATCAGAGTCCATTTGCTTTTCCTGGTCCTGGAAAAGAAGAGAAGGTTTAGAATTGAGTTTGTAATAATGTACTTTAAAGTTCACTGGTTAAATCCAGCATGTCCCAGAGTTTAAGGAAATTAACTGAGCTGTGGATCTGTGTGGTGATGAGGGGCTCCTTGGGCCTGTTCCATGTCTCCATGTTTATGGGGGCAATAAAAAGTCACAGCAGGAATGCATTAGGTTGAATTCTTTAGACTGGTTTTAACAAAGGAATGGCAAGTTCAGCTGTGGCCTGGGGAAAAAGATCAGCTCTTGACTGTCCTCCTGGGTGAAACAAAATGTCTTTAAGCCGAAGAATAATTATTGCTGAGCCAAAGTGAGATGATGCTACAGTCCCCCCTTTGGTATCAATGGTGACGATTCAGCGTTGATAGCAATCCTAGGCATCAAATCCCAATTTGGTGAGGCTTAATCAAAATGCTGAACTAAAGGTTCTGATGTCAATAAGTCTTAAGCTTATAAACAGTATCTATTCCAACGTGTAGAGCCTTAAATTTGGTTTTCTGGAAAACTTCTAGAAATTTTCAAAAATAATTTGGGTATGACCAAATATAAACATTGTATAATTGTCTAGGATATACCAAAATTCTGTATATGCCGGTAAAGACTTAAAAATTCTGGGTACAAAAGTGTGAACTAGAAGTATGTGGGTTTTGACATACTTGATATACAGTGGGGCAAAAAAGTATTTAGTCAGCCACCAATTGTGCAAGTTCTCCCACTTAAAAGATGAGAGAGGTCTCCAATTTTCATCATAGGTATACCTCAAATACAGTGGTACCTCTACTTACGAACGTCTCTACATACGGAATTTTCAGGTTACGAGACGCCTCAACGGGAAAATATTGCCTCTAGTTACGAACGAAATTTCAGGATACGAAAGGCAAAAAAGTACGCGCTCCTCGCAGCTTCCATAGTTTACCGAACGTAAACATACCTGTAGCTGCTCTGCCATTGGCTATCGCCTAGCATCTTCCTGGTATCCCATTGGCCACGAAGTTTTTTTTGTTTTTCCAAAACTTTATGTGTTTGGTTGATCTCGCCAAAGAATATGGCCGTAATACATCAACGATCAGCACAGTATTAAAACAAAACGAAGCACTTACAAGCCGACAAAAGCAAACGTCCTTGGATCAGAACATGAACCAAAGAAGGCAAAAGGTGACGACGTCGACGGCGATAGCAGTTAAAGGGTAAATGAACATAATTTTTATTATTCTTTCTCTTTTATTATTCTTTCTCTCATTTTAAACTCTCATTTTATGTTTATTGTGCAGTAATCTAATTGTAACATGTATTTGTTACATGTTTTGATGCGTTTTTACGATTTATAAAAAATTTATGCCCGAATTTTGGGGGCTTGGAACGGATTACGGCATTTACATGTAAAACGCGCTTCTACTTACGAATTTTTCACGTTACGAGAATTCTTCCGGAACAAATTAAATTCGTAAGTAGAGGTACCACTGTATGAGAGACAAAATGGGGGGGGGGGGGAAATCCAGAAAATCACATTGAAGGATTTTTAATGAATTAATTGGTAAATTCCTCGGTAAAATAAGTATTTGGTCACCTACAAACAAGCAAGATTTCTGGCTCTCACAGACCTGTAACTTCTTCTTTAAGAGGCTTCTCTGTCCTCCACTCGTTACCTGTATTAATGGCACCTGTTTGAACTCGTTATCAGTATAAAAGACACCTGTCCACAACCTCAAACAGTCAGACTCCAAACTCCACTATGGCCAAGACCAAAGAGCTGTCAAAGGACACCAGAAACAAAATTGTAGACCTGCACCAGGCTGGGAAGACTGAATCTGCAAAACGTAAGCAGCTTGGTGTGAAGAAATCAACTGTGGGAGCAATTATTAGAAAATGGAAGACATACAAGACCACTGATAATCTCCCTCGATCTGGGGCTCCACGCAAGATCTCACCCCGTGGGGTCAAAATGATCACGAGAACGGTGAGCAAAAATCCCAGAACCACATGGGGGGACCTAGTGAATGACCTGCAGAGAGCTGGGATCAAAGTAACAAATGCTATATCAGAAACACACTACGCTGCCAGGGACTCAAATCCTGCAGTGCCAGACGTGTCCCCCCACTTAAGCCAGTACATGTCCAGGCCTGTCTGAAGTTTGCTAGAGAGCAGTTGGATGATCCCAAAGAGGATTGGGAGAATGTCATATGGTCAGATGAAACCAAAATAGAACTTTTTGGTAAAAACTCAACTTGTCGTGTTTGGAGGAGAAAGAACACCATACCTACTGTGAAGCATGGGGGTGGAAACATCATACTTTGGGGCTGTTTTTCTGCAAAGGGACCATGACAACTGGTCCGTGTAAAGGAAAGAATGAATGGGGCCATGTATCGTGAGATTTTGAGTGAAAACCTCCTTCCACCAGCAAGGGCATTGAAGATGAAACATGGCTGGGTCTTTCAGCATGACAATGATCCCAAACACACCGTCCGGGCAATGAAGGAGTGGCTTCGTAAGAAGCATTTCAAGGTCCTGGAGTGGCCTAGCCAGCCTCCAGATCTCAACCCCATAGAAAATCTTTGGAGGGAGTTGAAAGTCTGTGTTGCCCAGCGACAGCCCCAAAACATCACTGCTCTAGAGGAGATCTGCATGGAGGAATGGGCCAAAATACCAGCACCAGTGTGTGAAAACCTTGTGAAGACTTACAGAAAATGTTTGACCTCTGTCATTGCCAACAAAGGGTATATAACAAAGTATTGAGATGAACTTTTGTTATTGTCCAAATACTTATTTTACCGAGGAATTTACCAATTAATTCATTAAAAATCCTTCAATGTGATTTTCTGGATTTTTTTTTTCTTATTTTGTCTCTCATAGTTGAGGTATACCTATGATGAAAATTGGAGACCTCTCTCATCTTTTAAGTGGGAGAACTTGCACAACTGGTGGCTGACTAAATACTTTTTTACCCCACTGTAAATGTTTTGGGTTTCCCGTAAAATATCTATTCAAAATTTCAAAAATAGTTTAAATGTGCATAAAATCTAAATAGAGTATAAAGGATATATATTTGTATATACACATGCATGTATCCAAAAATCTTAGTCAAAAGCAAAAATAAAATTCTTTCATATTTGAGGTAGAGGTTCAGACTAATCAATATTGAGGTGACTCAAGGAGGTTCAAATTGAATTTGTTTAGATAGACTAAACCATGGTTCCACAGATGTCCAAATCATAGGGTGTTTGAGGCTTTTGTTCAGACAAACTGAGTGGACAAGGGATGTCATTATTGTTCTTTGAATGGCAATGAGAAGTAAATTTGGATTTACTGCAAAAAGGATGAGATGATGTGATAGCATGTTCATTGCTAAAGTGTTAACTGAAAAGCTAATGTTTCTAGCTACTTCTGAGAGTAACATAGACATTGGCTGTGTGTGAGCATAGTCAACCTTTAACACAAAGAGCAAAGAGTTCAAGACCTTGTTGAGTTTGACTGAAGCTTCGGAGCAAGCATTCAAAAGCAACACAGTGTCTTGTAAGATTTTGGTAACAGTTTGTGGTTCAACAACCTGGCGTTTCGGGTTTTTTTTTTTTGTTACTTATTTGTACCCGTAGGTAGATTTGGTTTGCAGTCTGGTGACAAGCCACCGGCTGCTGGTCGCTGCGTGCGCGAGCGCCCTAAACCTACATGTTTTTGGTGTGCGGGAGGAAACCGGAGAAATCCCGGAGTAAACCCGCGCAACACGGGGAGAACATGCAAACTCCACACAGCTCACTGTTGGTCGGGGGCTGGGATCGAACCCACGATCTCATGATCCCCGCGATCCCCCGGCCGAGGGTAAAACTGTGCTGCCACAGTGCTAAACCACTGCGCCACCGTGCAGCCCAGTGTTAGCAGTTAGCAGTGTTGACCGAGTTAACAGTGGGCATGCTAGGGCTAACAAGAGGCTCTAACGATGAGGCTGTTATTGAGAATCCACCCGAGGATCTTTGACCTTTCGTTTTGGCTTGGCCCAATTCTGACTGAGTAACAGTGGGTGTGATTGCTTGGCAGATGGCTAAATTGATAAACAGGAGGGCCATCATCTTGGCAAACATAAAAGTGTGTGATTTTGGATCTTAATCTTCTTGTTGATCTTTCTTTAGATACCTGGTTGGCAAATGAAAATTATTCTCAGAGGTGGAATGATTTCTTTTAGAGATTGAACTCTAAACCTTGTTCTTGTTTTTCACCTTTGATGGGAGTTTTAATGTTATTAGCTCAAGCTAATGGTGTTGAATGTTTTGTGTGTACTATTTGATAATAGGTTGATTGAAGTTCAGTAGATTTTACAGAGGCTTTTGAAATTAGTGTAAGGGCTAATTTGGTTTTAATATACCCTTTCCTTTTTGGAAGTTTTGATGCAGTTAACTAATTGTTTGGAGAAATGTGACTGAGTGCACCTGAGGCTAGTAGTTAGCTACGGTTATTTCTCAGACGTAGGTTTGATTTTAATCTTATTTATGGACTTACTTTGACAGTGTTGTACCCGACAAGTCCCATGGGGTTTTGGTAAAGGTTACTCTGATTTTGGTGAGCCCATTTGAAAATGGGGTCTTGGATTTGGCGTTTGAGTGGCCAAAGTTTGTTGTTGACAATGTGTGGATTCATCCACTCGGGCAGGAATTTAGGAGTGATTTTCTCTTCCTGTGAATTGATTTCTGATGTTTGCGGTACAAATGTGGGGTGGAAGAGCTTGTCCCCCCTTCGCAGTTTGTCATGCGAGAATTTTTGATCGTTGTACGCTTTGTGTCGTTTGGCGAATCGGTCCGAATGTTTTTGAAATACAGCCTTGGGAGCTTTGTATGTCGTTTTGACGCTTTTGTGTTCTGCAGCTGAAATGTTATAGGCATTGGCAGTCATCACCCCCCTCTGGTTTCGAGGAACTTTGAGCGGTGGCGATGATGGTTCGTCGGAAGCAGGAACAGGAGTGCCATTGTATAGCTGCAGAGAAAGTTGTGTCGCATGAAGTGGTTTCAATTTTGGTATGTCAAAGGGTTTAGACGCGGGAAGCGCATGTACCATTTTATCTGACTGGTGTTTGACGGTTTTATGGATCGTTTGGTTGCAAGGTTGAGTGACTGTGCACCTTGCGTTTGCAAAAGTTGGGTTCACTGTCGCAAAAACTTGAGGTTTCAGAGGGTCTAGAGAGCCGATTGGTGTGGCTCTTGTGACCACCCAGGCCTTATGGGCGGGTGGGTGGGTTTCAAAATGTGACACCACCATTGAATCAAGGGTATCAAGGGGGCTGTTTGGGGTTTTCTGCTCGGCCATTGAGTTTTCAAGGTCATTTGAGTGTTTGGCTTGACCTTGTATTTGAAAGTGACTTTTGACTTCTTGTGGGCAGTACTCACCTTAGTCTTGGCGGTCGCTTTCATTCGGTTGCAGTTGTTCCAACAGTGCTAGTTGTGTGAGAACTTGGGGTGTCCAAAGTGTTCAGAACAAAGCACTGTGATTCCGTTGTTCTTGGTGGGTCAAATGGGTGAGGGTGTTGCATTTGAGCCCATAGTTTGAGGTTCTTGAAATCAATCAGTGGCTCAAAACGGTTCAGTAGGTCTTTGCCAACAAGCAATGGAATGGCGTCAAGCTCGGACACATAGACCGGATGCATCAAGGTCATGGGTCCAATGGACATGTTTAGTAGTGATACGCCCAACAGGGTTGTTTTAGTGAGCGCATATGGTCGCACGGCTAATGAACAGGGTTCCAGTTTCAAATGTTTGTGAGCGCGGTTAGCAGCTACACGTAGTTTGTCAAAAAGGGTGTGCGAATTGAGAGTGATGTCAGCGGCGGTGTCTAAAACAGTGTCCTGACACATCACGTCTTCAAGGGTCAGTGGAAGGTAGAATTTCTGTGCCACCTCCCTCTCTTTTAAATCGCATAGAAATTGTGGAACTGGTGGTTCGACACAAGAGTTGCGAAATGTTGTTAGAGGAGTGGTCTGTGACCTGTGGTTGGGCTGCCATAACAGCACTGGACTGCGTTGAGTCCTTTGGTCCTTCCTCATTTGCATAAGGGATTTTCTTCTTGCGTTTCCTTCGTTTGGACATTTTGTTTTGAGTTGGCACAGCTGATATCACTAGAATGTTAGCAGTTTTATTCTCTTTGAATCTCCGCTAGGAGTTCTCTACTGAGAGTAGGAGTTTCTTCTTCCTTCCAAGGTTTGTGATAGGTCTCGGCTTCTGAGCTTCTGTGATGAGATGGAGACCATCTGTCGCGGTTACGCGTGTCTTCATATCGGTATATGTCATCATGGTAGTCCGTATTGTGTTCTCGTGACCTATCCCGTGGATATGGTCTATGACGGTAGTCAGGTTTTCGCAAAGTTGGTCCAAAGTGATATCCAGAGGACCTAGTTTGGTTTTGACCTTGATGAGGTTGGTTGGAAAAATGCTTCGGCTGTTTATGTACTCGCGGTGTAGGAGGTGGAGTACAGCGAGGAGTTCCTTCCAATTCCAAGGTATTAGATGCACTGCTAATAGCTAGCACTGTGGCAGGCTCAGCATGCTTGTTGTGGCTTTGTTGCTGTTTTTGGAACGCATAGTGTGCAAACTCTCTCAGATGACTTATTGAGTTTGACCTTGGGTTAGCTGTAACTCCAAGGTGATGACTCACAGTGGGATGGAGGTTTTGGATGAAGAGGGTCTTGAAATTGTGGTCTTCTTCCATCCCTGGTGTATTTTGAAATCCAAAATATGCAAGTAGGAGTCTCTGGTAGTAGGCTTGTGTCGGCTCTGAGCGTCCTTGCTTCTCAGCTAGGGCTGTGGTTAGCCATGCCTGTAAGCAGTCGTCGGAGAATTCCTTTTCGATGGCTTCACAGAGCAGCATGTAGTCTGCTTTGATGTTTGTCGGCTGTGTGTCTATGAATTTTGATACTGACCTGTTAGATGTTAGTTTAATCCAGTACTGTAGATGCGATCGTCAATCGTAGCATCAGGATACTTACGCAGGTAGTAATCAATGTGCTGTAAATAGACTTTAGCATCAGGTGAACCCGTAGGTCCTGGATCAAATTTGGTGACATTTTGCGCGATCTTGTCAAGGTCATGGTCTGAAGGGGCACACACACGCTGTCCACGCGGTCGTCCGTATTCGAAACGGGAATCAGGCGAGGGAGTGTGGTGGATGTCCCGGTATTTATGTGCTTCCTTTAGGAGTAGTTGACATTCCTTGTAGTCCTTCTTCACATTTTCAAGTTAACCTTCAACTCTTCTGAGTTCCTTCTTTAGGGCCTTTTCCACTAGCACACTTTAGCGCGACACGGGACGGCTCAGCACGCTTTGTACGCTTTTCCACAAGCCCCAACACGGTTTAACAGCCGCGATTCTCAGCCCCGCTCCAGGGCAGGGTACAGCAGTGCTGAGCTGTGCCGTGTTGTGACGTTAACAGACTGGTCGCCGCTGATTGGTCAGGCCGTAACCGGCGCTGATTGGTCAGGATGTAACCGCCCCTCTCCTCCTCCTCATCTACCAAATCTTCACGACCTTCTCAATAAAGTTTTTGAAAAAAAAAAAAAAAAAAAGAATCTTCACGACCGCCTTTACTCAGCACGCAACCACTGTTGGCGGTTCCTTTCAGGTTCAGGTTCAGGTTACTTTATTTGTACCCGTAGGTAGATTTGTTTTGCAGTTGGTGACATCCATATTTACAAGCCACTAATTACATTCAACATAGACACAAACACAGGCACACATCTTACAAAATAGGTAAATATAAAATATGTACAATATAATTTTTATAGCTTGTTCAACTCTTTGACAGCAGCAGGGACAAAGCTGTTTTTGTAGCGCTGGGTTCTACTTTTTGGGACAGCAAACCTCCGTCTGGAGGGAAGAAGCTGAAAGTTGCAGTGCAAAGGGTGGGAGTCATCATTTAAAATCGAGTCGGCCATCCTCTGTACTTGTCTGGTGTACAGGGATGTCAGGCTCAGCTGTGACTCACCAAGCAAACGACTGGACCATCTGACTACCTGATCCAAGGATTTCCTCTGTTTCAGTTTTATCTGACCAAACCATGACATTAAAGAAAAGGATAAAACAGATTCAATAAAAGCCCGATAAAACATAGTCATTATGGTTCGGTCAATTTGGAAGCGTGCAAGTTTCCTCAAACAATGCAAATTTTGCTGACCCTTTTTGCACACCCTTTCACAGTTCACTTCAAAGTTCAATCCACTATCAATAATTGTCCCAAGATATTTGTACGATTGTACACATTCGGTGGTCTGGCCTTTTAGTATGGTGACTTTGTGCCTGGGAGTTTTCCTCCTAAAGTCAATAATCATATCTTTCGTTTTTGTTGTATTCAGCTGCAGGTAGGAATCCTCACACCAGTGAACAAAGTCATCAACTACTGGGCCGTGGCCACTCTCACCATCCTGGAGGAGACTGACAATGACTGAGTCATCAGCATACTTTATAATGTGTCTGTTGTCATGTCTGCTCCGACACATGTTTGTGTACAGGATGAAGAGTAGTGGTGACAACACACACCCCTGAGGAGAGCCAGTAGAAGAGCACTTTAGGTCAGACAATGTGCCATTGACCCTTACTCTCTGCGTCCTGTTGGTTAAGAAATCCAGAATCCAACCCACCAGATTATTGCTTAAATCAAATTGTTGCAGGAGCCTTTCAACTAAAATATGAGGTTGGATTGTATTAAAGGCAGAAGAAAAGTCCACAAATAAAAGCCTGGCGTGTGTCCCATTAAAATCCAGATGTTTAAAAAGCATGTCAAACAGAGTGACAGTGGCATCCTCCACTCCTCTGTGAGGCCTATAGGCAAACTGCAGAGGATCCAATGCATGTTCAGTCTGCCTTAGGACCTCACGTCTGACCAGTTTTTCAAAAATTTTCATTAAAATTGAAGTCAAAGCAACTGGTCTAAAGTCGTTTACCATTTTAGGACAGCTGGATTTTGGAACGGGAACAACCACGGCATCTTTCCAGATCTTAGGCACATGTTGTGTCTGTAAGGACTTATTGAAAATATAATGAAATATAGGACTCAGTTCATGTGCACAGGACTTTACCAGGCGTCCACATATATTATCAGGGCCCTGACTTTTGTTCACTTTTACAGCGCGGAACTCCCTTTTAACATCCTGCATCTCAATATTAAAGTGCTGATTATCTTTGAGTTTCTGTTTCAAATCTTGGATTTCTGTGCTAAAATCAAAGGAGTCAAAACGACCATAAAAACAATTAAGAGCATTAGCCAGCTCTGTGTCTGAACTAAAACCATCTAAAAACACACGGTTACTGCGCTCTGTGCTCTGAAGGCCTGCAATAGTTTTCATACTGGCCCAGGCCGAACCAAGTTTATTTGCTGCCATCTTGCTTTCCAACTCTGATTTATAATTCTGTTTTGCTCTTAAAATTTCGGCCTTCAGCTCCTTAGTGGCAACCTGTAGCGCAGAAACAGACCCTTGTTTAAAGGCAAGAGCTTTCCTCTGTAAGCAGGATTTAACTGATTTAGTAACCCATGGTTTGTTGTTGGGGTATATTTTGACACGTTTACGTGGAACAAACTTATTTTGACAGTGAGCCATGTATGAGCATGTGAGCTCAGCCAGAGAGTCCAAATCATCCCCGCAGGCCATTATGAACATCTTCCAGTCTGTACAGTCAAAGCATTCCTGGAGGCTGTGCTCTGAATCTTCTGTCCACACATCAATGTCTCTCATCTCCACCTTGCCTCTTCTGAGAGCAGTTTTATATGTGGGCAGCAAATGAACACAGTTGTGATCTGATGATCCTAAAGGAGGAAGGGGGAGTGATTTATAGGCCCTCTCTATGGATCCATAGCACAGGTCCAATGTCTTTTTTCGCCTGGTTGGGCAGGAGACATACTGATGAAAGTTTTTAAGTGTCTTCTTTAAAGAAACATGGTTAAAATCCCCAAGAATGAAGTTTGGCGCCTCTGGAGAAATTGACTGCAGCCGCTGCACCACATCAGAGATGGTGCTGGAGGCGGAGTCAGCGTCTGCCCTCGGATGAATGTACACAGTTGTGATGAAAAGTTGGGGAAACTCTCGAGGCAAATAAAAGGGGCGTAGTGACACAGACAGCAGCTCCACATGGGGTGTACAGATGCGCTCTCTGACCGTGACAGATGTGCAGTACTGCTTATTAAAGTATAAACATACTCCGCCCCCCTGACGCTTCCCAGTTACCTCTTCCTGCCGATCCGAGCGCAGCGGAGCCCCAAAGCCGTCAATCCACAGGTCTGCATCCCGATCATGCGCAGTAAGCCAAGATTCAGTGAAAGCCATGACGCAGCAGTTCTTAAAATCCTTCTGGTAACGTACATTGCCTTGAATTTCCTCCACCTTGTTTCTCACAGACTGTGCATTCCCAAAAATGATCGAAGGAAGAGGAATGTTACCAAACTGACGTCTCCTAAGGCGCAATTTCACACCTCCACGTCTTCCACGCTTCCTCCTGCCGCTTCTTTTTTCACCGCTGTGACCGTCTCTCAAAATAAAGTCCGGCAGATGAAATTTGGGCGCAATCAGAGACTCTGCACCAGCTGTGTTAAAGCGCAGCAACACGTCCCTGGAATATTGTATTCTGCCCGCTATTCTGCTCGTCATGGAGCCGAACGCGTTTACCTCAGAGACAAAGAGCCAGAACACAGAAAGCAGCAGTGCGAGATATGAGAGGAAATCCATGTTGCAGATACTAGGGAGCTGTTCGCCATATATTCCACAAACGCTCCAGAGCAGAAACGACACAGAGGATTTTCTAAAAACGTAAAAAAGTACAAAAAACACACACACGCACACACGTACTATATCCCCAAGCTGCTGGTCGCTGCGTGCGCATGCGCCCAATTGCGCATGCGCATGCGCCCTTTTCAGTGTATTGCTGTGCTATTTTCATTTATTCTCTATCAAAAATGGCTTTGCGTAATAAGGGTGTTCCATGGACCAATAAGGAGGTGCAGTGTCTGCTCACTGCACTGTCAGACGAACGTATTCAGCGCGATTTAGACGGAGCCACCCGGAATAAAAAAATATACCGGGAGGTCTCGACATTGGAGTCCTTTAACGGTGAGTTTTAATTTTTTTTTATTGTGCGTTTTTTCGCAAATATATTCGGTAAGACGCTCAGTTTATTTATGCAATAAAAAAGCTGTTCATTTGTGGATGGATCGCTGCTTTATTGCAGCACACTGCGGACTAAAGCTTTTATTTTAATTATTCATGTGGACAATACGCTGAAATAAGCTTATGTATTCTTGTTAAAAACTATTGTCTTTTCTGTATATATTGCACTTTCGTGCTGTATTTTATTGTGTGCATTTTCCTTGTAGAATCATCCCACGCGTCCGCCGCGACAGCCCGCACGGATTATTCAACCGAGCCTTCCTGACCCACAGCTGGCAGAGACGGCTTCATTCATCCGAGTCTTCGTGACCCAGTTTGGGAAGCTGGTGTAGACACTCAGTGGTCGGCGTGTATAAAATGTCGATTAACCTTCATGTTGTGTTGCAAAGTTTTTTTTTTCTTTTAATATTTTGTATATAATAAAATGGAATTGTTTTGGAAAGTGTGGTTTGTCTGTTATAACACTGAATTATAAAACAGTATAATTACATAGAAATTCCATTGCCTAATCTGATCAAAATGATACAAACGTTGACCTGAAGGTGAAAAACACGATTTTTTTTAATTCAGTACATCCAAAATGCCCTAGGATGTAAAAAATAATAATTTGGTGTTGGCCAATGTGCCACCGTCTCATTATTTAATACGAATAAAAACAAGTTTCAGCTCATTATTTCTAGGTCATTTGGCAGTTAATTCAACACAAAAGTGACTTGTGTTGTTGCAGCTTAATTATGAGATAAAATTAATTGTGAGATAAATCCACAGAGCGAGCAAGGCAATAATCCTTGGATCCTTTTTTGTCTCGTGTAAATAAGGACTCAGTCGGGTGCATAACGTCACGGGAGTGTTGCCCCGCCTCGCTGAGAATCTGCTGCTGCCCCGCTTCTAAAACCTCCTAACAAACCATCACAGCACAAGCACAACACCGTGCTAATGGAGACAGAAGCATTCCGAGCCGTACTGAAGTGAATCGAGCCATACCGAGGTGTGCTGGGCTAGTGGAAAACAGGCTTTTGTGTCTTGAAGGGCATCTTCAAGTTCATTGTTGTCTTGGTGAAGCACGTTATTATCATGCATCAACCGTCTATTTTCTGACTCTGCACGGTCCAAATCTTGTAATGCTTCATCCAGTTGAGTTTGAGTTTTGTCATTCTCCTCTTGAGATTGTTCCGAATTTTCTTTTAGCATTTCATTCTCTTCTTGGAGAGATAGGATCGTTGTTTGTTGATTTGCTAGCTCGTTCTCAGCTACCTTAGGGTTAGGGTTAGAGTTAGGGTTATAGTTTGGCAGTCATGAGAGTTGAAAATACTGAAAATAACTTTGTTGCATAAATAAAAGACTCTTCATACTTGAGATGGGAACAGGTGCCTTTTTACCTTTTTTTTACCAGGATGCCTGTTGTCGCAAATTTGCATCATACCTAAAGTTATATCTATTTTATGTGCTATAGTCAAATTAACTTTCTCAACTTAATTTAGCATCTACTTGAAAGCAAAAACATAAGTGAAATCTTTTTTCATAATTGGAAATAAATTCAGGCGTTAAGGGGTTAAATTGAAAGGTAATGATGTGACGATTCCTTGTTAATTTGGCAAATCTAATTCCTGGTGAAAACTAAAAAAATTTGTGAATGCTTTCCCTTTCCTGTTGAAAAATGAAGAATGAACAATAGCAGAAAAATCTTTAAATTACACCTAAAGCTTCCACAATTTGAATGTGTTTTTGCTAGTCACAGCAAGTATTCGCTAAATACTATGTGAATCAGTAAATGTTTTACCAATTGACATGGGTAATCACTAGTTTAGGACAGTATCATATGTTAGAAGCCTTAAACCAATGCAGCAGTTACAATTAGTAACTGGAAATGCAGGCCTAATCTCTGTTTTCAGGAATTTATGGCACAGGACCACAAAGAAGAGGCTATGCATCAGCTAATGAGTAATAAACCGAGCCTACAGAGCACACCAATGCACAGACGAGCTTCAGCGCCTCCAGATAACTCCATGTGGCGCAAAGACTTTAAGATATCAGGCCAAATAGGGAAGCTGGGACAAAAAGACAAGCTCACATTTTCCAGTTTGGCCAGGCAGATTGAAAGTGGGCTCGGTAAAGGCTACCATGAAGATGAGATCATCGATGTAGCGATTCACGCCATCACACCAGGCCTGCAGCTGAGAAGTTACCTAGAAGGCAAAGGTAATCTGACTCTTCCTGCCCTGCGGAGGATCCTAAGGTCTCACTATCAGGAGAGAGGGGCTACTGAACTGTACAAGCAGCTTTCTTCAGAAGCCCAGGGCAGTAAAGAGACTCCTCAAAACTTCCTTCTGAGAGCCATGGACCTTCGCCAGAAAATTCTTTTCACGTCCCAGGAGGATGAGTCGGGTCTAAAATATGACCCCACCTTGGTCCAAAGGTTATTCATGCACACCATCTTAACAGGTTTGCAGAGTGACAGTGTTAAGAGTGACATGCAGCCGTACCTTCTTCAGCCCACGACACCTGATGAAGTTTTATTGGAAAAGGTGAATATTGCATATGCTAATGAGAAGGAAAGACCAGAATCAGAAAAGATTTATTGCCAAGTACATTAACAGATCACTGATAACATACGAGAGAATTTGACTTGACACAGAAAATGAACCTGCATTTCCAGTGACGCGGCAGCATCAGAGACGCGCCTGCCAACAGGATAGTGGGTACAAGCATAAGAATAAGAATAATATGAGGAACAATAGGAAGGAGCAAAAAAATCATTGATTCAAAATACTGGTTACATAATTAATCAATATTAAGATTTCAAGGAAAAAAAAGCTCTCGATGCACATTCGCTACACAGGATTCACAAGACACAAGAGAGCAGTGTGTGTATCTTTATTCAGTTCATGGATCAATGTGTGTGCGGTGTTGAGCAGTGTTGATGATAATAAGAGAGACAAAAAGGACACTTGGCAGGAGATGTTTTGTCTGGCTGCCGCCGAGTCCTTATCTTGGCAGGCTGTGCAGATGGCTGTCCAAGGCCTTATGCTCGATGATTTCGAAAACACAGACTGCAGACAGCCAGGAGGAATTTTCATGGGGAAATTGAGCCAAATCGGACTGATCACAGAGAAGGCTTTTTATTTCTTCTGTAGATTCAGTACTTAATCCTTCATTGCAGGGCTTTAAATCCATCGTGGGAAGACCTAAGCGAGACCATGATGTAATCCACCTTCCGAGACAGTTCTCCATTTGTCGCTATCAGGGTCTTCTCCAATTTTTCAATTTGACAGATGCACCTCGCCTGGCCAGCATTTTGATAGGTTGTATCCATCTTCAGCAATTTGCGGTACACCAGGACAATCCCAGTTCCAATCAGAAAGATCCCGATCACCATTACCACGAAGACATACAAATCTTCAATATCTTCGATAGAGAGATTAGTGAGACACAAGATTTTCCAATTACTTGTGTCACGTAAATAGCCCGCTGGAGCCGTACCTGCGGGGCAAACAGCTTCCCCCGGAGCACTTTTCCTTGTTGAAAAAATAGTGTCAATTGTGTTCAAAGCCCAGCTTATTAACTCCATAATTTCTTTCTTTCGACGGTCGCAGTTAGACGCAGACAGACAACAGCAAGCTGGGATCCAGTAGTTGGGGGGGAAAGAAAAAAAAGTCAGAGCAGGAGAGGAGGAAAAAGCGTCTACTCTCTTGGGAGGGCGGAAGTGAAGAGACAAGACAAGAAGAAACATGCTGTCTCCCAGCGAGCGGCCGCCGTGAATGCTGTTCAGCCCAGTGACACTCCTGCACCTGCAGAAAAAAAGACAGTTCAAAAACAAACCACAGCCGTTCCGTCACCTAATCTGCTGGCAGAGATTAAAGAGATGCGGTCTGAGATGGTATTTTTAAAGTACTTGCGAGGTGAAGTGTCCGAAATCCGAGAAACCATGCAGAAGTCTTCAGCCACAGCACAACCCACCACCAGCGGAGGACCTGAAAACCACTCCCCAGTGCCGACTTTCACGCCATACCCACAATACCAGCTGGACCCATCTGCTCAGCACTACTTTCCTCAACAGCAGCCCCAAGCAGCTCTTCAGCAGTACTATCCAGCGCAAGGCCTGGCGCCGATGAGAGGCACTGCACAATTCCAGCAGCGCTTCGCCCCTCGGTGGTACCAGATGCCCCGCCCACAACCAAGGTGTTATTATTGCATTCAGACAGGTGAAGAGTTCTGCCAGCACTGTTTTAGCTGTGGCAGCAGGGAGCATTTTAGAGCAGGCTGTAAAGCACAGAAGCCAGTGAAACCAGCCAGAGGTAACTCTTTAAACTAGAAGGGGTCACTCCAGTGGGACACGGTGTGACCAGTGACATAAAAAGGTCCCAGTATTGTTATAACTGTACTACACAGGGTGAAAACCAGAGTTTGAAATGTTGTTCAGTGTGTAAAAGTGCCTTGTGCTGCCCCAAAAAGTGTCGAGGAGAGCGCTGGCCCATACACAAAGCCAAATGTAAGCCCTACAACTGTGGTAGTATTCGTAAAGGGAGTAGTGAGCATTTTTAGGCAGGCTGTAGAGCATATAGGGAGCACAATGCTGCAAGAGGGAGGGAAGCAGAGGGCCCGAAAGGCAGTAGCCCATCCAGCCCAGCAGCCGCAGCTCCAGCAGGGAATAAGAAGGTCATCGCAACAAATGTCTTGGGTACAGTCAAATGGTTCAACGTCAGAAATGGATATGGTTTCATCAATAGGAATGACACAAAAGAAGACGTTTTTGTACACCAGACAGCCATCAAAAAGAACAACCTGAGGAAATACCTTTGCATTGTTGGAGATGGCGAAACTGTGGAGTTTGATGCAGTTGAGGGAGAAAAGGGAGCAGAGGCGGCAAATGTGACCGGCCCAGGAGGCACTGCAGTCCAGGGAAGCAGGTATGCCGCTGACAGGAGCCGCTATAGGTGCTACCCCAGGAGGAGAGGCCCTCCCCGTGGAGACTATCCAGAGAACTACCAGAGTGATGGAGAGGGCGAACCTGGACGTGACAAAGGCAGCAGGGAGGGGGGACAGAACGCCCCGGAAGGAGACCAGCAGCAACAACGGCGCAGACCCACTTACCCTGGCAGACAGCGCTTCCCACCACACTTTGTACGTAGACGCTACAGCCGCCGGCCCTGTACACCAACTCATCACGTGGAGGAGCTGATAAGCTGCAAAATCACTGGGGGGACGCAATCCATGGTGTGGTAAGGCAGGTTGGGCAGGGTGGTCCCATTTATGAACTGAAACCTGAGAAAGGCAAGGGTAGATCTAGGACTTTGCATCGCAATCTTCTTCTGCCATGTGATCATTTGCCTTTGGAGACTTCTTTGCAGCCTCGGCCAAAGAAGTACGCCACTACCAGATCAGCGGGGACACCGGAGAGGCACTCAGAAGAGGACGACGATGATGAGGACGAGTATTATGCAGTGCCACTTCACTTGAGCACCCGCCCCGATTCGCCACCGCCTGAGAGGACCGCAGACCCAGCTCAGCAGGAGGACAACATACCTGAAGAGGTGCAGCAGGAGACAGAGCTTGAAGCTGCAGCAGCTGACCAGCCACCAGAGGACGACATTGGTCAGGTAGAGGACTTACCTGCGGAGGTAAGCCTTCCTTCACCGCACCCTCCTTCTCCTACCTATAGTGATCCTGGTGAGGAAGTGAATCAGAGACCTAGACGTAATGCTAGAAAAACGAAAGTATTCACTTATGATACATTGGGTACACCAGCATGTTATAACATACAGACGTTGCCTTATTATGCTGAACCGAACATGCCATGGGTATACAGAGTACATCCTTTCTACTTCCAAGAGCTTGGTGGTAAATGTTAATGTGTTGCTGTTTATCCCAGTATGCACAGGATATGCACTTAAAGTGTAATGGACACTTGAGACTGTGAATGAGTTCATCTCAAAGCCAGAATGTATGAAAAGAGTTCCAGCCTGTCATATATGCATTATTTGGACTCAAAATTGAATGTATCAAAAGAGTTCCAGCCTGTCATATGTGTTACTTGGACTCAAAACTGAATGCATCAAAAGAGTTCCAGCCTGTCATATATGCGTTATTTGGACTCAAAATTGAATGTATCAAGAGTTCCAGCCTGTCATATGTGTTATTTGAGCTCAAAACTGAATGTATCAAAAGAATTCCAGCCTGTCATATGTGCTATTTGGACTCAAAACTGAATGTATCAAAAGAGTTCCAGTCTGTAACAAAATGCATACACAAGAAACACTGGACAACGAGTATCTGATACTTGCATAACAGAATGTATGAAAAGAGTTCCAGTCTGTAAACTTTTTTGTTGAGTTAGTTGACTATGCACTCTTTGAGAATTTTGCACTGTGACAGTGGTTATTATACATTTCACATGTCCTGATGTTGAGGACAACATCTACTGTATTTTGAGGGGGAGTATGTGACGGTTTAAAAATGGGGATTAATGGTATGTGACTGGTTAAAAATGGGGATTAATGGGTTAATTAAAAGCGCATCATACACAGGTTAAGAAGCAGATTACAGGTTAAAAAGTCAGTTAAAAAGCTGATTGTAGACAATATATACAGTTAGGGATAAGCGTTAAAAAGATTGTTTCATTATTGTTTTTGCACATGATTGTTACATTTAAAAACATCAGTACAGTATTAGGGGGTTTGGATGCTGTGTGCACTGTTTACGGTTTGTTGAGAGTTTGATGATTCACAAATTGATTGCGTTTGCCCGGAGAGGGAACTGTGTTGTGCGCTTGCGCAGAAGTGTCCAGGTTTTTTTTTTGAATAAAGCGAGATGGAGTGAAGACATAGACCACGACTCTCTTCATTATTTCTTGTTCAAAAGCACCACGTACCTCTCCCAAACTGTGGAGCAGAGGGCGCCAACACTCCTTCCGCCTCTGTGGAAAACTCTCACTTTTTCACATCGGAGCAGATTACACACAGGCAAAACAAACCAGACTGCAGTAACTTTTATCGAGCGCTTCAACAAATTCTCAAAATAAAATCTACCTTTTTCAGGGTTCACGTAACCTCCCCACAAATGCTGAAAATCCAAACACTGGACAATCAGCAGAAATGGTCACAAATGGCATGAATCTGTCCCCAAAAATTTACCTCTCTGGGATCACGTGACTTTTCCACAGGACGTCAAGAGCCTAGTTATTTAGACAATTAAACGTCTGTGGTTAGAAGAGCACAAATCTTTCCCTTTTTTTCTCTTTGCATGCAAACTTCCGGCACCTCCACTGCACTTAATGGGGCGTAGAGAGCGGCAGATTTCTAAGAATCTCCCCGGGTCTTGCAATAACGGTCACCGTTTGCAGAGGAAAAACCTTGTTCCTCCCAAGGGATTATTACGATATCGCTCACCGTGGGTAGAAATAACCCAGCACTCAGGCCGCTAGTTTCACCCCTTCAGCTTTTCGCAATGTACAACCTGTCCAGGCAATCTCACTATCTTTTATCCATAAACAACAACAAATGAACTTACATTTAAGCCGCCTGTATGATTCTCAGATCCGTCACCCAGTCAGTTCCAGCGCCCCGGTCTGAAATGCCTTCACTGCAGTAACACTGAGCCTTTTTCTTTTTTTTCATTCAGCCTGGGAAGGTCTTTTTATCAGCTGTGCACTTGCTGAAATCAAGCAGAGGCACCGGAAAGATGGAGATATGTAGGTCCCTGTTCGGGCGCCAAAATGTTAGAATAATTTTGTGCTTAAATTATTCAAAATCAAATAATCAGGCGGAAAGTTGAATTTATGTACATTTATTACAAAAACATATGAGGAGTCGCCACTTTGGGGGAAGAATTACAAAGCATGGTATTCAGACACGCTTAGATTCCCTAAAGGATCCATTCTTCTAAGTCTGATATATATAGGTAGGAGAAAGCAGGGGGAGGATGGGATGAGAGGAAGAAAGAAGAGGGACAGACAGAAAGTCCTGATAACTGAGCTTATCCAGGCGGACATCACAAACACTCTGGTGACAAGAAAGTAAATCTAACAGAACGTCCATAAAGCACTAATCTATATAAGATGAGGAGTTCCTGTGCATTCCTGTGACCCGAAACAGGACATGTCAAAAAGATTATAATAAATGGCTTAGATCATTCCTTATGCATGTACTAACCCTGTATTGATCTTCAGTCTGAACTCTCTGAAATTGCTCACAGAAACATGCCAAGAATATATAAACTTTTCCTATATGGAATGCACATATAAACATTAAACATGGAATATGAAAGGTATGATACTTCTCAAATACAGTAAAATAATACATTATTAATATCAATAATAATGTAGATATGGAATTTTTCTATCAATTCGCATCCATCAGTTATTAGTGCTAGCATCACTGTTCGCTTCACTAACTAGTGACCACACCTATTGCTTTTTTACAGGTGGAAGTTGCCACGGAGGCAGCCATTCCTCACATGAGGACGGAAAATTTTTTCACACATAAGGAGTTGTTATAAGAACTCCTTATACAAAGATATTGAGTGATGATAATCAAGTCAGTGGCGGTAATCCACCTGTGAGCTGGTTGCCAAATCTAAAAGAAGAAGACCACACCCATCAGTTATAGGTTTTGACGTCATTGTTTAGATAAGCCTTTATTAGTCCCACAATGGGGAAATTAGTTATTGGTGTTGGCGTCGCTGTTGGCTTCACTAACTAGTAATCACACCCATCAGTTATTGGTGTCGCTGGTAGCTTCACTAACTTGTGTTCACATCAATCAGTTATTGGGGTTAGCATCACTGCTAGTGATAGTGCTAGAGTTAGCAGCCCTTCAGAAACTGGGCTGAGCCAAACTATGGGAGCCCTGAACTGACACAGTATCTTAACCCTTTAACTGCCCAGATTAAATGGATGGGTTGTGCGTCCCCAGTGGCACAGAGCAGCAGCTGCATGTGTCAACTTATTGACTGAGTTATGTAATTTATATAGCTGCTGTGACATTATGCAAATTAGATGCATAAATTTATTCCCATCTGAAACTTTGGATCATATTCTACATCTTTCTAATTGACAGTGAGCCATTATCTCTTGTAACTTTCAAGTTATAGCCTTGGAAATCTGAACTATTTCATTGACAAATTTTTTACCACTCTTGACCACTAGGGGTGGCCTTGAGTTGCCTTGCATTGCCCCAGGTGTCACATGGCACCTAGGGCAGTTAAAGGGTTAATTATGGAAGCCTCGAACTATCATGGTAATCAAACTACGGAGGCCCAGAACTGACAGTATCTTAATTATGGAGGCCTCGAACTATCATGTTAACCACACTGGGGCTGTGAAGTGACACAGTATCTTAAAACTCTTTAATGGATACTTGAGGTTTTTGGTCGCAGATCTGCACCATCTGCATGCACCCTCTGGTGCAAAGATTTTTTTTTTAGTTTATGATAGGAGTAAATTTATGGATCTAACTGGCCAGCGGTAAGTGATGAATTTCTTTGTTTACATTGTAACTGATTTTCTGGTTCATATACTTTAAAGATAAGATAATAAAATGCCCAAAACAACAAACGGTGACAAAAAACAAAACCATCCTTTGTGTAAATGTTGTCTGTGCATCCTAGTGCACAGACAACCTCCGGCCATGCACACTGTGGAGTTATGGTCTGAGGAGACAATGGACACTCTAAAGGACTGTTTTGAAGCCACTGCCTGGAAGCAGCTCTGCGATCCACATGGTGAGGACATCGATGGCCTCATTCACACCTTCACGGGCTACCTCAGCTTCTGTGTGGACAAATCCGTTCCCACCAAGACCATACGGCGTCACTCAAACAACAAACCCTGGATCAACCCTGAGATAAAAACACTTCTGAGAGAGAAGAAGAGGATCTTCAGGTCAGGGAACAGGGAGATGCTGAAGTCCGTACAGAGGGAGCTGAGGAGAAAGATCAGAGAAGGCAAGGACAGCTTCAGGAAGAAGATGGAGGACAAGCTGCAACAGAGTGACATCAGCGGGGTCTGGAGAAACCTCAAAACCATCTCGGGGCTCCAGAATACCTCCCCCCAGGCCACGGGGGGCAGGGAGTGGGCGAACAACCTGAATCTGTTTTTCAATAGATTTGACCAACCGCCCTCCCCCCTGTCTGCACAACAACCACTGCTGCCTCTAAGAAATCAAGTCCTGCTGCCCACTCCCCACTCCACCGACACCCCCTCCACTCCCAACACACAGCCCCCCATCCTGACCCTGACCAAGACCCAGGTGAGGACGGAGCTGAGGAAGATCAAGGCGAGGAAGGCGTCTGGACCGGACGGCATCAGCGCAAAGCTCCTCAAGTCCTGTGCAGACCAGCTGTGTGGGATTGTGACGTATATCTTCAACATGAGCCTGAAACTGGGGAGGGTACCACAGCTGTGGAAAACATCTTGTGTGGTACCTGTACCAAAAACTTCCCACCCCAAAGACCTGAACAGCTACAGACCGGTGGCCTTGACGTCCCACTTGATGAAGACCCTGGAGAGACTGCTCCTTGCTCATCTCCGCCCCCTGGTGGAACCAGCGATGGATCCACTCCAGTTCGCCTACCAGCATGGCATTGGGGTGGAGGATGCGGTGATCTTCCTCCTTCACCGTTCTCTGTCCCACCTGGAGAAGCCCGGGAATATGGTGAGGATCATGTTCTTTGACTTCTCCAGTGCTTTCAACACCATCCAACCGATGATCCTGAAGGACAAGCTGCTGCGCGCAGGGGTGGACCAGCACCTGTCATCATGGATTCTGGACTACCTCACGAACCGGCCTCAGTTTGTGAGAACCCGGGACTGTGTTTCCGACACGATCATCAGTAGCACGGGGGGGCCCCCCAGGGAACGGTGCTGGCTCCCTTCCTGTTCACTCTTTATACTGCGGACTTCTCACACAACACAACACATTGCCATCTACAGAAGTTCTCTGATGACTCTGCGATCGTTGGTCTCATCTCCAACAGAGATGAAGCTGAGTACAGAGGGCTTATCCAGGACTTTGTGGACTGGTGCCATCGGAACTGCCTCCAGATCAACGCGAGGAAAACTAAGGAGCTGGTGGTGGACTGCCGCAGGCATGGGCAGCCCCTCACAGCACCAGTAAATATACAGGGAACAGACATCGAGATGGTGACATCCTATAAGTACCTGGGTATTCATCTGAACAATAAACTAGACTGGTCACACAATACTGACGCACTCTACAAGAAGGGACAGCGCAGGCTGTTCCTGCTGAGGAGACTCAGGTCTTTTGGTGTACAAGGGGCGCTGCTGAAGTCATTCTATGACACGGTGGTGGCATCAGCCATCACTTTTGGAGTGGTCTGCTGGGGCAGTGGCATTACTGCAGCCGATAGGAAGAGACTGAACAGACTGATTAAGAAAGCTAGCTCTGTCCTGGGGCAGCGCCTTGATCCGGTGGAGGAGATAGGAGAGAGAAGGACGGTGGCTAAACTGTCATCTCTGCTGGAGTCCGAGTTCCACCCTATGCAGGACATACTGGATGCACTGAGGAGCTCATTTAGCAGCAGACTACATCATCCCAGGTGCACAACCGAGAGGTTTCGTAGGTCCTTCCTACCAACGGCTGTCAGACTGTACAACCTAAGCAGGGCTGCTCGCAGAGATAGCAAAAAGACGTAACAACCTAATAGTTTTTTTTGAATGCAAAAGATGCAATAGACTTACACAATGGTCCCCTCCGGCATACAACTAGGAACATACCGGTCACTATGGAGGGTGAGAATATGTATGGGCACATAATTATACCATGTAGGATAACTAAGTAGACGGTTATGCTGTTTCATCCCACCTAGCAACAATGCTCTGCACTGTGTGTGTTTATATATTTACATATTTATTCCATCTAGCTACAATGCTCTGCACTGTGTTTTTATATATCTACATATTATTCCATCTAGCTACATTGCTCCGCACTGTGTGCGTTTATATACTTGCATATTTATTCCATCTAGCTACAATGCTCTGCACTGTGTGTTCATATATTCATATATTTATTCCATCCAGCTACAATGCTCTGCACTGTGTGTCTGTGTGTGTGTGTATATATATATTTTATAGTAATATGTACATATGTATATTAGCTGCTCTTGCTTGCTTGTTTTTTTTTCTTGCCTTCTGATTGTTGCTCTGAGTGTTGCTATCCCTGTGCTGTTGCAATCCTGGAATTTCCCCGTTGTGGGACTAATAAAGGCTTATCTTATCTTATCTTAAATATGGCCAACATCTGCTTTTGACTGAAAGTTATGTAATTTGATATGGCTGTCGTGGCATTATGCAAATTAGGTAAATTTACTCCTATCTCAAACTTTGGATAATATTCTACATCTTTCTAATTGACAGTAAGCCATTAATTCAATTCAATTCAGCTTTATTTATAATGCACCACATCACAACAAAAGCCGTCTCGTGGCGCCATTCGTCGGCCTCCGTCGGTCTATGATGACCATGGAAGAGAATCCTAAACGTCTACTCTGCTGGAACAGCACCGCCTGTGGCTGAACAGGCCGATGCGCGAATGGCAGTCCCTGTCACACAGGTCGCACTTGTGGGTGGTCTCCGTGCTGCTGGGTCTGTGGCGGTTCTTCCTGCGGGTCTTTTTTTCATCTGCTGCAGCAGTCAGTCTCTCTTCACCCGCCTTGAGCTGTCTGGTCAGGGTGCCTCTCCATTTGGAGCGGTCCGTTGCAAGGTCATCCCAGCGCTCTGTGTTGATCTCCAGGGCCTTCATGTCTCTCTTGCAGACGTCTCTAAAGCGCAGCTGTGGGCGGCCAACGTCTCTCCTGCCAGTTGCCAGTTCTCCGTAGAGGACGTCTTTGGGGATTCTGCCATCCTCCATACTGTGAACGTGGCCTAGCCAGCGGAGCCTGCGCTGCCTGAGTAGAGTGAACATGGAGGGAAGGCCGGCGCGGGACAGAACTTCTGTGTTGGGCACTTTGTCCTGCCAGGATATGTCCAGGATGTGGCGAATGCAGCGCAAGTGGAAGGAGTTCAGTCTCTTTTCCTGCCGGGCGTATGTTGTCCACGTCTCACTCCGAAAGAGCAGTGTGCTGATGACGCAGGCGTTGTACACTGCCATCTTCGTCTTGACAGAGAGTTTGGGATTCTCCCACACTCGTGTGGTGAGGCGAGCGAGTGTGAAGGCTGATTTTCCAATCCTCTTGTTGATCTCTGTATCAAGGGAGAGGTTGTTGCTGATCGTGGACCCCAGGTATGTGAACTGATTCACGACCTCCAGCTCGTAGTCGTCGATGGTGATGGTTGGTGGTGCTTCCGTGCCTTGCGCCAAGACGTTAGTCTTCTTCAGGCTGATGGTAAGCCCGAAGTCCTTGCATGCCTGGGAGAAGCGGTCCATCAGGGTCTGAAGCTCCTGCTGTGTGTGGGTTGCAACTGCAGCGTCGTCTGCGAACAGCATGTCTCTGATTAGAGCCTCGCGTACTTTGGTTCTGGCTTTCAGGTGGGCGAGGTTGAAAAGCCTGCCGTCAGATCTTGTGTGCAGGTAGATTCCCTCTGTTGCTGTGCTGAAGGCATGCCTCAGGAGCATAGCAAAGAAAATCCCAAAGAGGGTTGGCGCAAGTACACAGCCCTGTTTCACTCTGCTGCGTATGTTGAATGGCTCTGAGACGTTGCCATCGTGCTGCACTATCCCCTGCATGTTGGTGTGAAACGATTCGATGAGACTTTGCAACTTTGGTGGGCATCCTATCTTTGGCAGGATCTTGAAAAGGCCCTCTCTGCTGACCAGATCGAACGCTTTGGTGAGGTCGATGAAGGCGACGTACAGGGGCATGTTCTGTTCTCTGTATTTCTCCTGGAGTTGGCGGATGGAGAATATCATGTCTACCGTCGATCGCTCAGCGCGGAAGCCACACTGAGACTCGGGGTAGACAAGTTCGGCAAGCTTCTGTAGACGAACGAGAACAACTCGTGCGTAGACTTTGCCAACAACGCTGTGGAGGGAGATACCCCTGTAGTTGTTGCAGTCGCTTCTCTCCCCTTTGTTTTTGTAGAGGGTGATGATCTTGGCATCCCTCATGTCCTGTGGTACGGCACCTTCCTTCCAACACTGGCAGAGGACGTCATGCATTGGCAGCAGTAGGGCGGTCTTGAAGTGCTTGATCAGGTCAGGGGGTATGCCGTCGTTGCCGGGTGCCTTGCCAGTGGCCAAGCTATCAATGGCCTTGCTGAGTTCGTTGATGGTTGGCTCGGCGTCAAGTTCGTCCATGGATGGCAGGCAGTCGATGGCATCAAGGACTGACGGTGTCACGGTGTTCTGTCTGGAGTAGAGGTCGGAGTAGTGTTCCATCCATCTCTCCATCTGCTTGTTCTTTTCTGTGATCATCTCCCCAGTGGAGGATTTGAGGGGGGCCGTCTTGCTTTGAGCCGGACCAAGTGCTTTCTTGATGCCATCGTACATACCACGGATGTTCCCTGTTACGGCAGCGGTTTGAATGTCTTGGCTGAGATGAGTCCAGTACTCGTTGGCACAGCGCCGAGCAGTCTGCTGAACTTTGCTTCACGCAGCCCTGAGAATCTGGAGATTCTTCTCGTTTGGGTACTTCTTGTACTCAGCAAGTGCTGAGCGCTTGGCTTCAATGACGGGGGTCATCTCAGTCAACTTGGCATCAAACCAGTCCTGTGACTTCGAGGTCTTCCTCCCAAAGGTAGCCAAGGCTGTGCGGTGGATGGTGTCTCGCAGTTCTTCCCACTTCTGCTTTGCAGATTCTCCTTCTTGTGGTACACCAAGTTCCTTCTCAAAGGTGGAGGCAAACTGCTCAACAAGTTCTGGTTGAGCCATCTTGCTGGTGTCAATCCGTGCCTTTCCAGGTTGTCTAGCACGATGGAATTTCTTCAGCTGCAGCTTGACCTTGCAACACACCAATGAATGGTCTGTGTCGCAATCTGCACTCTGGAACGAACGGGTGATTAGCACGTTCTTCAGTGAGGTGCGCCTGGTCAGGATCAAGTCCAGCTGGTGCCAGTGCTTTGAGCGCGGATGTTGCCAGGAAACCTTGTGTTGGGGCTTGGTCTTGAAGAACGAGTTTGTGATGCACAGATTGTGATATGTGCAGAACTCGAGCAGCCGCTGTCCGTTGTCGTTCATTCTGCCCATGCCAAAAGGTCCAAGACAGGAGGGCCAGGAGTCGTGGTCAGCACCTACTCTGGCATTGAAGTCTCCAAGGAGAATGAGTTGTTCAGAGTTGGGGATGATCCTGACAGTTGTTGCGAGATTTTCGTAGAACTCGTCTTTTGCCTCTGGTGTGGCTGTCAGTGTTGGGGCATACACACTGACGAGGGTGACTGGGCCTTAAGTGGTGTTCAGGCGGAGGGTGAGGAGTCGTGCAGAGCCAGTGCTGCTCGGTTCCACCATCTTCAGCAAGGTGTTCTTCACTGCGAAGCCCACTCCGTGTTCCCTGTGTTTGTCACTGCCCTTTCCCTGCCAGTAGAACGTGTAGTCCTTCTCTCTCTGTGTGCCTGCGTCAGTCAACCGTGTTTCCTGGAGAGTGGCGATATCCACTCCCAGTCTCTTCAGCTCATTATTGATGATGGCAGTCTTCCTGGTGTTGTTGATGTCCTTGAGGTTAGCAGCGAGTCCTGTCATCATAGTGCGGACGTTCCAAGTTCCCAGTTTTAGAGTTGGTCTCTTTTGTTTTATTGTCTTGCCTGATGCGAAGGTTCTCAGCCTGCTGTTCGGACTTCTCCTCATCCCCATGCACCCAATGAGGAAAGCAAGCTGTGGCGGGACAACACCTTATTGGCTGGGGGCTGCCCAGCTTGAGGCGGGCGGTAGCTGTCCAGTGAGATCCGATGATCCCTCCCACCGTCGGGAACAACCCCTGGCGCCGCGCTCTACGCCAATTGAGCGGTGGCTTATAACCGGTGACTGTCATTCTCCGTGTTTTGTCTACGCCAAAGGCGAAGCTGGAGTGTCCTCTCCAGTGATCCGGTGTTCTACCTTCCAGCGTTGGGCGTTGGTAGGATTCAAGCCTGGGCAGGAAGATATGGAGGACAAGATGTTGCCCATGCAGCATGTCCCCCCTCTCCCCGTCACTGATGAATCCAAAGGAACAGCATGGCTGCTACAGTTTGGCACCAGCGCCGTTGCAGGAGCTGCCAGAATGATGTTGAGCACAACATAGAACTGCCTTAGGGGCTCCGACTCCGGATTTTTCCTCAGGGTTGACTCCCGAAGTCTTTCCCGTGACCGGGTATGCCGCAAGGCAGCGGAGGTTTGAAATCAGGGTTTACCTTCCCCTAGATGGGCTACCTTCCCAGGTTGACGAGCCACCATCTACCCGAAGCATCTGGTTTTAAGGCGCCAGCTCATTATTGATGATGGCAGTCTTCCTGGTGTTGTTGATGTCCTTGAGGTTAGCAGCGAGTCCTGTCATCATAGTGCGGACGTTCCAAGTTCCCAGTTTTAGAGTTGGTCTCTTTTGTTTTATTGTCTTGCCTGATGCGAAGGTTCTCAGCCTGCTGTTCGGACTTCTCCTCATCCCCATGCACCCAATGAGGAAAGCAAGCTGTGGCGGGACAACACCTTATTGGCTGGGGGCTGCCCAGCTTGAGGCGGGCGGTAGCTGTCCAGTGAGATCCGATGATCCCTCCCACCGTCGGGAACAACCCCTGGCGCCGCGCTCTACGCCAATTGAGCGGTGGCTTATAACCGGTGACTGTCATTCTCCGTGTTTTGTCTACGCCAAAGGCGAAGCTGGAGTGTCCTCTCCAGTGATCCGGTGTTCTACCTTCCAGCGTTGGGCGTTGGTAGGATTCAAGCCTGGGCAGGAAGATATGGAGGACAAGATGTTGCCCATGCAGCATGTCCCCCCTCTCCCCGTCACTGATGAATCCAAAGGAACAGCATGGCTGCTACAGTTTGGCACCAGCGCCGTTGCAGGAGCTGCCAGAATGATGTTGAGCACAACATAGAACTGCCTTAGGGGCTCCGACTCCGGATTTTTCCTCAGGGTTGACTCCCGAAGTCTTTCCCGTGACCGGGTATGCCGCAAGGCAGCGGAGGTTTGAAATCAGGGTTTACCTTCCCCTAGATGGGCTACCTTCCCAGGTTGACGAGCCACCATCTACCCGAAGCATCTGGTTTTAAGGCGCCAGAGATCTGCCCTCGCCCCTTCTCCTATTAGTAAAAGCAGTTCCGCCGGGCTTAGAGACTAAACCACACGGGCAGGCTAGGAGTTGGACTTAGTTGTCAGAGGCTTTTCGAGACGCACGCCATAAAGAGCATTTTATGAGCACTGGGAGCTTAACCCCAGTGCCGCTCCTGGCTATGACAACCTTGGAAACATCTCCACTGTCTCGTGGCGCCACAGTGCAGATAAAAAAAAATAAATCACACAGTCACAGAAAGACCCAGCAATCAGACGATCCCCTATGAGCATGCACTAGGCGACAGTGGAGAGGAAAAACTCCCATTTGGAAGGAAGAAACCTCTAGCAGATCCAGGCTCAGGGAGGGGCAGTCGTCTGCTGTGACTGGCTGGGGATGAGGGGATAGGGAGGATGGAAGGACAGACATAAAGAACATAGTAGTAAGATGCCAAGTACAATATTGGAGGTCAACCAGCAGTATGGATCAGATAACAATAGAACAAGAGTGGGGTTAAAAGACACAAATACCCTCCTTAAACAAAAGTTATATTAAAAAGGAAGGATTTTACCCTGTTCTTAAAGACAGAGACCGAGTCTGACTCCCGGACCCAGAGTGGCAACTGATTCCAGAGAGAAAGGGCTTGGTAGCAGAAGGATCTGCCTCCCACCGTACTTTTGGAGATTCTGGGCACCACAAGTAAACCAGCATTTTGGGAGCGTAATGCTCTGTTAGGATGGTAAGGTAATATCAGATCTTTTATATATTGGGGGGCCAGATTGTTAAGAGCTTTGAAAGTAAGAAGAAGGATTTTGAACTTGATTCTGAATTCAATGGGAAGCCAATGGAGGGAGGACAGAACCGGGGAAATATCTCTTTTTCTAGAACCAGTTAAAACTCTAGCAGCAGACAAAGGCGTGAATCAGTTTCTCAGCATCACCCAGAGACAAGATGCTCCTGACCTTAGCAATATTGCGCAGATGATATAAGGTGGTCCTAGAAACAGTTTTAATATATGAATTAAAGGACAAATCCTGGTCAAAAATCACTCCAAGGTTCCTCACACAACTTTTCAGAGTGAGAGTGGCAGCATCTAAATTAAGGGCATAATCTGAAAAGGAATTTCTAAGATGTTTTGGGCCAACAACAATGACTTCAGTCTTATCAGAGTTCAATAGTAAAAAATTACAAGTCATCCAAACTTTGATGTCCTTAAGACAGGCATCTAGCTTGGCCAACTGATCACAATCATCGGGCTTCACTGACAGGTATAGTTGTGTGTCATCAGCATAACAATGAAAATGTATACAGTGCTTTCTGATGATATTGCCCAGCGGGAGCATATATAGACTAAAAAGAGTAGGGCCCAACACAGATCCCTGTGGAACTCCGTGAGTGAGCTTAGAGCTGGAAGAAAATCCATCATTGACATGGACAAACTGAAATCTATCAGACAAATAAGATCTAAACCACTGCAACGGAGTTCCACTGAGTCCAGCAAAGTGTTCTAATCTATCAAGTAGAATGGCATGATCGATAGTGTCAAAGGCTGCACTGAGATCTAAAAGAACAAGAACAGAAACAAGGCTATTATCAGCTGCAGTCAGGAGGTCATTAGAGACCTTCACTAAGGCAGTTTCAGTGCTGTGATGAGCTCTGAACCCAGATTGAAACACCCCAAACAAACCAACTCCCTGCAAATGGTCGGATAATTGCACAGCAACAACTCTTTCCAAGATTTTTGAAATGAAAGGCAAATTGGAGATTGGTCGATAATTGGCCAAAACTCCAGGATCGAGCGTCGGTTTTTTAAGTAAAGGTTGAATTACAGCAGTTTTAAAAGCCAGTGGAACATAACCCAGAGTTAAAGAAGAATTAATGATAAGAAGAATACGGCTACTAATAATTGGGAAAATAATTTTAAATAACCTGGAAGGAATAGGGTCCAGAAGGCAAGATGAAGGCTTAGAAGAGGAAACTACCCTATCCAACTCCAAGAGGTCGATTGGAGTAAATCTATCCAAGCAGATATCAATTGAGGGAGCTGCAGTAGTTAATGTACTAGAGTTTATGGTAGGAAGAATCTGACTAATTTCATCTCTAATAAATAAAATTTTAAGATTGAAATAGTTCAGAAAGTCCTGACTAGAAAGCTCAGGGGGGATGCGAGGATTGACCGAGTCATGGCTCTTTGTAAGCCTGGCTACAGTGTTGAAGAGAAACCTGGGGTTATTCTTGTTTGCTTCTATTAATGCAGAATAATAGCTTGATCTAGCTTTTCTAAGAGATTTTTTGCAGATTAAGAGATGATTTCTCCACGCCAAGTAGAATTCATCTGAATTAGTTGAACGCCATTTTCTTTCCAATTTGCAAGCCTTCTGTTTTAAGCCACGAGTTTCTGAGTTAAACCCAGGAGTAAGAAATCTCTGGTTAGACTTTTTTCTTTTTTAAAGGGGCTACCAAATCTAGAGTCTGATGCAGAGAGGCAGTAACACCATCAACCATGCTATCAATCACAAATGGAGCAGACTCTCCATCACTTAGTTCAGGTGTTTCTGTTGTGTTGACCCTTGGCATAGAGGAGACAATCTGCCAAAATTTAGCAACGTCATCAGAAAGACATCTGCTGTAGTAGTATTTTTCTTTAGGAAATAAGTGATCAGAGATAATGAAATCAAAAATTAACAGACAATGGTCAGACAGTACAGGATTATGAGGAGACACAACCAGATTTTCGATATCTATACCATATGTCAAAACATTATCGCTTAACACTTTCAAGTAATAGCTTTGGGAATCTGAACTGAATATTTTCTTGAAAAAAACCTTGACCACTAGGGGCTGACGGCACGACGGACCGCCATAAGCAGTCAAACAGTTAATTATGAAGGCCTCAAACTATCATGGTAACCAAACTCCAGAGGCCCTGAACTGACACAGTATCTTAAGTAATTCAACTTTATTTATATAGCACCATTCCACAACAACAGTCATCTCATAGCACTTTCAACTGTAGAGGAAACCCCCACAATTGCAGAAAGATCCCAGCAATCAGGCGATCCCCTGTGAACAGCACTTGGCGATGGTGGAGAGGAAAAACTCCCTCTTAACAGGAAGAAACCTCCAGCAGAGCCAGGCTCAGGGAGGGGCAGTCATCTGCTGCGATTGGCTGGGGGATGAGGGCATAGAAAAGAAGAAGAAAAAACAGACATGTAGAGAGCAAACAGCATGACGGGGACTCAATCTATGGGAGAGAACAGATGTTAATGAACAGCAAAAATATTTCATTGAGTGAAGAAAGAAGTGAAGCCCAGTGCATTATTGGAGGTCCCCTGGCTGTCTAAACCTATTATCAGCATAACTAAGGGAGGGTTCAGAGGCCCATGATCCCTCCCTAATTATTGGCTATATCAAAAAGGAAGGTTTTTGTGGCTTATATTAATCATATATTCCATACCTACATATGTATAGACATATTAGAATGTTTAATGATTACATATGTGGAATGTCCTCAAGCCTCAGAACAGGTCAAGAGGTCTCAACCGCCAGCGAGGATCAAAGAACAGACAGAGTCGCAGTGGTGGAGACCGGATCGATCTCCCTGACCACCCAGGGTCAGGTGGAGGAGACGGAGGACAATGGAGGGGGGATTATGTAATGCGGGATGTCAGCTTTGATATGCAATGTCTTTTGTTGAGTGTGGGTATAAATATGAAGGTCTGACTGCGTTCAACCTCTTATTCTGCTTCTGCACCGAGATGAGACTAACATGTTAGAGGAGTGAAGCTGAAATTAAACTTTGATTTATAAAATCACATCGCTTCGTTATTTCAGGCTCTTCTACAGTTTTAATCCTATTCTTAAAAACAGAGATCGAGTCTGACTTTTGATTTTGGAAGCGTAGTGTTCTGTTAGGATAATAGGATAGTATCAGATCTTTTAAATAAAAAGAGGCCTGATTGTTTAGAGCTTTGTAAGTGAGAAGAAGGATTTTAAACTTAATTCTAAATTCTATGGGAAGCCAATGAAGGGGGGCCAGAACCAGAGAGATATGATCTCTCTTTCTCGTACCTGTTAAAACTCTTGCTGCAGCATTTTGGATCAACTGAAGACTTTTTTAAAGATGTTTTAGGACAGCATGATAATAAAGAATTACAATAATCTAATCAAGAGCTAACAAAAGCGTGGATCAGTTTCTCAGCATCACTCTTAGAGACAAGATGCTCCTAATCTTGGCAATATTGTGCAAATGATAGAAGGCAGTCTTAGAAAAAAGTTCAATATGTGAATTAAAGAACAGATTATGGCTGTGTTGTGAGACATGTATATGTTGGACACTGCATATGTGATTTAACCACGATGAAGGAGAGCCAGCCCCCTGCGGTGCGGAGCCACAGAGCCTGGACCCCCTGCGGAGGACAGGGGACAGAAGACTTCCTGACCACTGAGGCTCGGGAAGAGAGAAGGGGGAGTTATGTAAATAAAAGGCTAATGAATGTGAATAAAGAGACTTTGATATAGATGTGTGATTTCCCCCGCGAGGGAAATGGTTTGATGTGAGAAGGTTTAAATGAGAGAACTTTGGTGTGTTCACTCTCTTTGTTCGCTGCTCAAGAATAAGAGAAGACAGTGGAATGATTTCTTGAATAAACTGAAATGAAAGACAATTCGGTTTCGTTATTCAAGTCTCCCCACATTGGTGACTGACGACGTTGAGAATGAACGAAGAAATTCTCAGGGTCCCGGACTCACAGCGCTCAGAGCTGGCGAGCGCAGTGGCCGTTAGGCTGCCTGATTTCTGGCAGGATAACCCACGGTCGTGGTTTCTGCAAGCAGAGTCGCAGTTCGCGCTCGCAGGAGTAACGGTGGATGACACTAAGTTCCACCATGTCATCGCTAAACTGGACAACAGCACAGCTCGGTGCGTGCAAAGCTTGGTGGAGCAGCCACCCGCGACCGACAGGTACAGCAAGCTGAAATCCACCCTCATCAAGTTTTTCACCCCCTCGGCTGAAGTGAGGGCGAGGAGGATCCTGTCTTTGCTAGACCAAGGTGGACACAGGCCGAGCGCCCTGATGGAGGAGATGATACAGCTGAGAGGGTTGGACAACGATGATTTCATTTTTCAGTTCATCTTCCTCTCCAACCTCCCGGCGCATGCGAGAAGCACGCTGGCCGGCAAAAAGTGTCACACCCTGGAGGAGTTCCGGGAGCTGGCCCAGGAGGCAGACGGGATCCTGGACGCCTGCGGCGGGCAAGCAACCACAGCAGCGACCCGAGACAGCGGGGAGCCAGAGGCGGCAGAACCAGACTGGCCGACGATGGCGGCAACACGGCCGCGACGAGGGGGAGCCAATAGCCCGGCGACAGAGGCGCGGGCACGACACAGCGGAGGAGAAGATCTCTGCTTTTACCATCGGAGGTTCGCAGAGAAGGCACGCAGGTGTGTGCCGCCCTGCATCTTCAGGAGTTCGGGAAACGGCAAGACCGGGGGTCGCTAGCAGCTTCGACCCTCGGAGAACGCAACAAGCTGCTCTACATCACGGATGCGCGCTCCGGACGAGTGTTCCTCATTGACACCGGAGCACAAGTGAGCTTCATCACCCCAACATACGCGGACCGGGTGGCTGGACCCCACGGTGACGGAGCTACAGCGGCAAATGGCTCGAACATCAACACCTACGGGAGAAGGACCTTGCCTTTATGCTTACATGGCCGCACATATGAATGGACTTTTGTAGTAGCGGCGGTGAGTTTCAACATGTTGGGCGCGGATTTTTTGTGTTCACACAATCTGTTAGTTGATCTTGCTAATAGACGGCTGGTAAATGCACTCTCTTTTTACTCTCTCCCCTGTTCAGCTCGAGTGTCCCCGCCACCAGTACAGACCCACGTCGCTACAGCAGGTGGTAAGTTTCACACACTCCTCACCCAATTTCCAGCGCTCACTGTGCCCACTTTTTCAGCGACGGTCGCGAAGCACGGGGTGAAACACTTCATCCCCACTTCTGGTCCTCCCGTGTTTGCAAAAGCTCGGCGCTTGGATGCAGTTAAGCTCGCCATTGCGCGCGAGGAGTTCGCCAGCCTGGAGAGGCTGGGCATCGTTCGTAGGTCGAAGAGCCCGTGGGCTTCGCCGCTGCACATGGTACCGAAAGCCGATGGCTCCTGGAGACCGTGCGGGGATTACCGCAGGCTAAACAACGCTACGGCACACGATCGTTATCCCATCCCGCACATTCAGGATTTTTCGGTGCACCTGGCGGGGGCGCGCATTTTTTCAAAGATTGATCTAGTTCGCGGCTATCACCAAGTCCCGGTCCAACCGGGGGACATTCCTAAAACAGCGGTAATAACCCCGTTCGGACTTTTCGAATTTTTACGCATGCCGTTTGGTCTCAAAGGGGCGGCGCAAACATTTCAGCGGATGATGGATGCCGTGTTACGCGATCTCCCTTTCGTGTTTGTGTACCTCGACGACATTTTGGTCGCGAGTACTTCAGAGGACGAACACGAAACGCACCTCACAGCAGTTTTTAGGAGGCTGGGAGAGCACGGCTTAATAGTTAACCCAGCCAAGTGCCAGTTCGGCGTTGAGCGGATTGATTTTTTGGGTCACCGCGTCTCCCCGGAGGGAGCGGTTCCGTTACCAGAGAAAGTACGCGCGGTAGCGGATTTTCCCCGTCCACAAACGGTCAAATCACTACAGGAATTCTTGGGGATGGTGAATTTTTATAACCGGTTCCTGCCCCACGCAGCTCAAATCATGCAACCGTTATATGCCGCGCTCAAAAAACAAAAGCCGACCCAGGCGGTCGAATGGTCCCCGGAGCGGGAGCGCGCGTTCACAGAGGTTAAAAAAGCCTTGGCTGACGCTGCGCTCCTGGCCCACCCAGACCCTGCAGCACGTATCGCGCTGACGACAGACGCTTCAGATTTAGCCATAGGGGCCGTTATTGAGCAACAGGTAGCCGGAGTTTGGCAGCCTTTGGCTTTCTTTAGCAAATCTTTAAGCGCGGCTGAGCGAAAATACAGCGCGTTTGACAGAGAACTGTTGGCGCTGCATTTGGCTATTCGTCATTTCCAGTTCTGGCTGGAAGGACGGTGCTTCACCGCTTATGTGGACCACAAGCCGCTCACATACGCCATGGCCAAAATTTCAGATCCGTGGTCCGGCAGGCAGCAGAGGCAGCTGGCCGCAATCTCGGAATTTACCACTGACATTAGGCACGTCGCGGGCAAATTCAATGTAGTAGCGGATTGTCTCTCACGCGCGTTCACGACCCCGACACGCGCAGAGGCAGAACGGGCCACCGTGACCGCGCCGCAAGGGAGCGGCACGGTAGCGCGCGCAGCCCCGGTGCACGTGGGTATAGATTACGCAGCCATGGCAGCGGACCAGGGGGCGGACGCAGACGTGCGCGCGCTCCAGTCTGGACCAACAGGGTTGAGGCTGGAGAGCAAGTGTTTACAAACCGGTATGCCCCCCCTGATCTGCGACATGTCGACGGGGCGCCCGCGTCCGGTGGTTCCGGCCACGTGGCGCCGCCGTGTTTTTGACTCGGTCCACTCACTGGCGCACCCGGGGGTGCGCGCGTCGGTGAAACTAGTGGCGGAAAAGTTTGTTTGGCCGTGCCTGCGCAAGCACGTGAAGGAATGGGCAAAAACCTGCATTTCCTGTCAACGGGCCAAAATTCACAGGCACACAAGAGCCCCGTTAGAACCGTTCCGCATTCCGGCCAGAAGGTTCGACCATGTGCACGTCGACCTTGTGGGCCCCCTACCGGCATCACAGGGGTTCACGTATCTTTTGACAATGGTGGACCGCACCACACGTTGGCCGGAAGTGGTCCCACTTGCGACGACCACGGCCGCGGAGGTGGCTCGCGTTTTTTTTAACGGCTTGGGTGGCGCGCTTCGGGGTTCCGTCGGACATTACGTCCGATAGAGGACCGCAATTCATCTCTGAGCTGTGGTCAGCGATGGCCAACGGCTTAGGAGCCAAAATTCACCGCACTACGGCTTACCACCCTCAGGCTAATGGTTTATGCGAGCGTTTTCATAGGTCTTTGAAGGCAGCACTCAGAGCGTCGCTCACGGATGCAGATTGGGTAAATAAACTCCCATGGGTTTTATTAGGGTTGCGTTCTGCGCCTAAAGAGGACTTAGACGCCTCCCCAGCGGAGCTGGTATTCGCACAAACTCTGAGGCTGCCGGGCGAGTTTTTACCAGAGCACCCAGAGCCCCCACCTCTCTCTGCTCTGGGACCGTTAGTTGGCACGGGGGCAGACACGCTCCCGGGTCCGGTTCATCACGCTTTTCCACGAGTTTTCGTCCCTAAGGCTTTGAAAAATGCCGATTTCGTTTTTGTCAGGCGCGAAGCCCTTAAGGCAACGCTCAAACCACCTTACGAAGGGCCATTTCGAGTGCTGGAGGCAGGTGATAAGCAATTTGTGCTAGATTTTGGGGACAGAAAAGAGACAGTCAGTATTGACAGACTAAAACCTGCTTTTGTCATGAAGGACGTGTCTGTACCGGTCGCGGTGGCGCCTCGACGAGGCAGGCCCCCGCAGAGGGCAATTAACCACTCTCTTCCTCAGTCAACAGACCCGAAGCAGAACAGCACCGCAGGCAAGGCGGGGCCAACGCACAGCAGATTCGGCAGACGGCTGAAGCCCAAGCGGCGCACAGACTGAATGTTGGTGTTGATTATTCAGTAGTGAGTAAGGTGCTATTAAATTTTGGGAATTAGTCTGTTCTTCATCGTTTGGGGGGGGGTTATATGGCTGTGTTGTGAGACATGTATATGTTGGACACTGCATATGTGATTTAACCACGATGAAGGAGAGCCAGCCCCCTGCGGTGCGGAGCCACAGAGCCTGGACCCCCTGCGGAGGACAGGGGACAGAAGACTTCCTGACCACTGAGGCTCGGGAAGAGAGAAGGGGGAGTTATGTAAATAAAAGGCTAATGAATGTGAATAAAGAGACTTTGATATAGATGTGTGATTTCCCCCGCGAGGGAAATGGTTTGATGTGAGAAGGTTTAAATGAGAGAACTTTGGTGTGTTCACTCTCTTTGTTCGCTGCTCAAGAATAAGAGCAGACAGTGGAATGATTTCTTGAATAAACTGAAATGAAAGACAATTCGGTTTCGTTATTCAAGTCTCCCCACACAGATCTTGATCAAAAATAATTCCAAGGTTCCTCAAAGAACTATTAAGAGAAAGAGTAACTGCATCCAAACTAAGAATTTGATTTGGAAAGGTATTTCTAAGGTTTTTTGGACCAACTAGAATGATTTCAGTCTTATCGGAATTTAATAGCAGGAAATTACAAATCATCCAAGCTTTGATTTCAATAAGACAGGCCTCTAACTTGGCTAACTGATTACGATCATCTGACTTCATTGACGGGTATAATTGGGTGTCATCTGCATAACAATGAAGAAGTATACAGTGCTTTCTAATAATGTTGCCTAGCAGAAGCATATATAAACTAAAAAGAACAGGGCTTAGCACAGTTAATTATGGAGGCCTCAAACTATCATGGTAGCCAAAGTATTGGGGCCATGAACTGACACAATATCTTTAATGGCTACTTGAGGTTTTTGGTTGCAGATCCGCACCATCTGCATGCACCCTCTGGTGGCAGAGATTTTTTTCAAGAAAATATTCATTTTGATATCAAATTCTAAACACTGCAACTCAAAAGTGGTAAGAGATAATGGCTTACTGTCAATGAGAAAGGTGTAGAATGTGATCCAAAGTTTATGATAGAAGTAAATTTACAGATCTAATTTGCATAATGTGACGGCAGCCACATCAGATTACATAACTTTCGATCAAAGTGGACTTTGGACATATTTACACAAAGGATGGTTTTGTTTGTCTTTGTTTTTGTTATCTTACCTTCAAAATATACAAACCAGAAAATCAGTAGAATGTAAACAAATTGATAAAAAAAATCAGACCCACTGCTCATCATGTGTTGCCATGTGTCCATGTGCTCACCCCGGTCCTTACTTTGTCTTCTGTCGGTCATTTTCGCTTTCTCTCCCACATCCAGAAACAATCACATTTATCTTCTGATTTATTCTACCTCAATTGCGGTTAGATTACCCCGTGGAACCGGCAGGATTGCCCTCTCCATCACATGCAGCTTTGTCAATACCAGACGAAAAGTGTTCCGCTCCGGTCCATCTTGTGCTGTCCAGAAGGAAAATATTTCCCTTCAGAAGCTAAATAATCCCTTTTAGAATCACAGTTGGCAAAAGTTGGAGCAAATGCTTCCTCCCTGTTGAAATATATGTTGCACAATTGTTTACATGTCTCTTCTTCTGCACTCTGGAAGTGATATCAGATTCGACACGGTTCGGTTTGCTGAACTAAGTCCTCTAGCGTAGACCAATAAGCTATATGTGTCTGCCATTTAGTGATGAGAAATGCTTGGTACATCTGGATTTATTCTGTTTGTTTGTTTTTTTGTTTTTTTTTTTGGACTTACTTTGTACCCATAGGTAGATTTGTTCTGCAGTCCGGTGACAAGCCACCAGCTGCCGGTCGCCGCGTGCGCAAGCGCCCCTTAACTCCCTAACCTGCATGTTTTTCGCATGTGGGAGGAAACCGGAGAAATCCCGGAGTAAACCCACGCAAACACGGGAAGAACATGCAAACTCCACACAGATCCCTGTTGGCCGGGGGCAGGGATCAAACCCACGATCTCATGATCCCCGCGATCCCCCGGCCAAGAGTAAACTGTGCTGCTGCAGTGCTAACCACTGCGCCCCCGTGCAGCCCACAGGTTTTGTTGACCTATCATGTGGCAGGCGCAGATCTGTGACACCAGCCACAGGCGAGGCAGATCATGTAATCAAATGTAATGCTTACAGGGTTAATTATAGAGGCCTCAGACTCTCATGGTAGCCAAACTATGGGGGCTGTGAACTGACATAGTATCTTAATGACAGAGGCAAAGTAACGTTTGAGGCCCCAGAGGTTTAGCATAACAAACAGAATCACAGATATAATTTTTAACTCAAACTTTTTTTATTCAGATGAGAAAAGTAAAAATGTTTTTTTACAATCAATCATCATCACTGTCGACTCAAACAGAAATGGCAAAAATGTTTGACTTTCAACTTGTTAAAACAGAAACATGAACAAGCACATGTAAGAAAACATCAGCTCTGAGCAGAACTGCACCCCCAAAATCAAATAAATATTCAGTTTAACTCAAGATGAGCTGAAACCATGTTTAAAAATCTGATTCATTCGAGAGCTGAAACCGTTTTTAAAAATGATAAATTGATTTATTTTAAAGCTTCTCTGTGTTCAGCTCAAACGCTGTGACCCAACTTCAATAAAACTGTCAGTGTTACCATTTAACTACAGAGTTTGGTGACACGGAAATGACCATTAATGTCTAACCATCACTGGAAGTTTAAAAATTAAAACAATAGGTTTTTATAAATAAATCTGAAGTTTTTTTGTTTCTTCTTACCGCAATGACTTCTGTGTAAATAAAGATAAACTGATTATTTCAGCAGCAGTGATCATCATCATCATTATTACATTGCACATAACTCTCACACTGCTTTTTACTTCATTCACATTATATCACTGAATCTGAGTTCACATTGAAATACTGTGTGACTGTATATTTTTTCATATATTTCTGCAAAGTGTGGTTAGTCTGAGTAAATAACTGCATATATTCCTGTATATATTTGCATCCTTTTATAGAAACGTGGACAGACTGTAATTTACTGTACATACTCTGTTGTCATTGAATCCTTATTTAAATCCTCCACCTGAACAACGAGAGCAAGTTTTTAGCCAAAGTCAAATTCCTTGTATGTGTTGTGCATACTTGGCCAATAAAGCTGATTCTGATCATACACACCACCATCACCTTCACCTGAATTTTAACGAAGCTGCCTCATCATGTTCTTTGATTACACCTGCAGAGACCGTAGGTGAGCTCCTTTATAACTGATGATCAGGTGACTTTGTTTAAAGTGCTTCTATTGGCTGAAGCTGCTGTGTGAAGTAAAACAAAGCCCCTCCTCCTTCAGATGCTCCAACGCCGGGCCGTAAACCTCCTTCATCATCGGGACCACCAGACCCTTCGTAGTGATCTCACCTGGGGAGGACACACAATTAACCACCAATTATACTCAATAATACACAATAAGATACAATTAGCCACCAATTATACTCAATAATACGCAATTAACCACCAATTACACTCACTGATAAGATAAGATAAGCCTTTATTAGTCCCACAATGGGGAAATTCCAGGATTGCAACAGCACAGGGATAGCAACACTCAGAGCAACAATCAGAAGGCAAGAGAGAAAAAAAAAACAAGAGCAGCGAGTATACATATGTACATGTAAATATAAATATATAGACACACAGTGCGGAGCATTGTAGCTAGATGGAATAAATGTGTCAGGGATGGCAACAGGAAACTCTGGGGGGGGGGGCAAGCCCCCCGAAGCTCCTGGGTTTTTATGATTTTTAAGTACCAGAACTGTGCTTAACTGACATAAAACAAACAGCTGAATGCCACTTATTACTGTATAATATTGACTTATGTTCCAAGAAGATAGCATTCCTAAAATATTCCAACAAGCATTATCCATCATATGCTTTAACACTTGATCAAATCAAAATCAGTTAATTTTATCTATTCCATAATAGAAATAAAATTCCAACATACCATTACTTTTTATAATTTCAGCATTCATTTCAGATCACCAGTTTCAATCTCCATTGAGACTTGAGCAGCTCATTTTGCACAATCACTGATGTAGGTCTTAGAAATATTCAAAAGTTTTGAGTCAATGTCCACTGTCCACTGTCAATTTCAAACTGTTTGGAATCATAAAAGTAATCTAACTAAATTGTTTTGCTATTTTTTTCTCCTCAACATCAATGTCAGGGCGCTGCAGGAGTTTTGGGGGATGGTTAACTTTTATAACCGTTTCCTCCACCGCGCAGCCCAGCTCATACAGCCGTTGTACGCCGCACTCAAGAAACGGAAACCAGCGGACAGAGTCGACTGGACTCCTAAGTGGGAGAAGGCGTTCTGAGGTTAAAACAGCTCTGGCAAACGCTGCACTACTGGCGCACCCAGACCTGGCGGCTCGGATAGCGCTCACTACCGACGCCTCGGACATGGCTATAGCGGCCGTCGTGGAGCAATGCGTTGCCGGTTCTTGGCAGCCGCTCACCTTTTTTTTAGCAGGTCTTTGCACGACAGTGAGCGTAAATACAGCGTCTTCGACAGAGAGTTAATGGCTCTCCACCTGGCCATACGCCACTTCCATTTCTGCCTGAAAGGGCACACCTTCACTGCGTTCATGGACCACAAGCCGCTAACGTACTTAACGTACTTTATCTTCCTGGAAGATAAAATAAAGCAGAATTCGGCGAATTAGTGGCAAAATCACATCCCTGAGAACACGCCGCCATGAATTTTTGACAAAGCATACAATGAGCCATTTGACTGGTCCAATCGTTTGCAACTATCCAATCGCAGGGCTGTTTACAATACAGCAGTAGCTTGAGTACATAACATCCAGGTTATCGCAGGAGACTTGACCCAGGGAAGCGCCAAGTGCTTATGTAATCGTGTTGATTTTTGCTAAAATCGGAAACAATAAGGTACCTTACCCCCCCTAAAATTTTCTCAACGGATTTAGACGATTCACAGAAATGATCAATTTGAAAATAAATCGGCGGAAAACTGCCATCCCTGATATGTAAATATATAAACACACACAGTGCGGAGCATTGTCGCTAGATGGAATAAATATGTAACTATATAAACACAGTGCGGAGCATTGTAGCTAGATGGAATAAATATGTAACTATATAAACACAGTGTGGAGCACTGTCGCTAGATGGAATGAAACAGCATAACCGTCTACTTAGTTATCCTACATGGTATGATTATGTACCCATACATATTGTCACCCTCCGTAGCTACCGGTATTTTCCTAGTTGTATACCGGAGGGGACCATTGTGTAAGTCTATTCCGTCTTTTGAATTCAATACTATTAGGTTGTCACGTCTTTTTGCTATCTCTGCGAGCAGCCCTGCTTAGGTTGTACAGTCTGACAGCCGTAGGTAGGAAGGACCTACGAAACCTCTCAGTTGTGCACCTAGGATGATGTAGTCTGCTGCTAAATGAGCTCCTCAGTGCATTCAGTATGTCCTGCATAGGGTGGAACTCGGACTCCAGCAGAGATGACAGTTTAGCCACCATCCTTCTCTCTCCCATCTCCTCCACTTGGTCAAGGCGCTGCCCCAGGACAGAGCTAGCTTTCTTGATCAGTTTGTTCAGTCTCTTCCTATCGGCTGCAGTAATGCCACTGCCCCAGCAGACCACTCCAAAAGTGATGGCTGATGCCACCACCGTGTCGTAGAATGTCTTCAGCAGTGCCCCTTGTACACCAAAAGACCTGAGTCTCCTCAGTAGGAACAGCCTGCGCTGTCCCTTCTTGTAGAGTGTGTCGGTATTGTGTGACCAGTCTAGTTTATTGTTCAGATGAACACCCAGGTACTTGTAGGATGTCACCATCTCAATGTCTGTTCCCTGTATATTTACTGGTGCTGTGAGGGGTTGTCCGTGCCTGCGGCAGTCCACCACCAGCTCCTTAGTTTTCCTCGCGTTGATCTGGAGGCAGTTCCGATGGCACCAGTCCACAAAGTCCTGGATAAGCCCTCTGTACTCAGCTTCATCTCCGTTGGAGATGAGGCCAACGATTGATACACAATTAACCACCAATTACACTCAATGATACACAATTAACCACTAATTATACTCAAAAATACACAATTAACCACCAATTATACTTAATAATACACAATTAACCACCAATTATACACAATGACATGCAATTAACCACCAGTTATACTCACTAATACACAATTAAATGGTAAAATGGTAAATGGCATTCACTTATATAGCGCTTTTATTCTCATCTCTGGATGACCAAAGCACTTTACAGATCCTGCTATCCACCCATTCACACACACATTCACACACTGATGGTGGCATGCTACCTAACATGGCGCTTCCAGACCCACCAGGAGCAATTGGGGGTGAAGTGTCTTGCCAAGGGGCACAACGGCAGGATATCCGGGGAGAGCGGGATTCGAACCACCAACCATGCAGTTATTGGACGACCGGCTCTACCTCCTGAGCCACTGCCGCCCCTGTTTTTAACTACCAATTAACTACCAATTATACTCAATAAAGCACAATTAACCACCAATTATACTCAATAATATGCAATTAACCACCAGTTATACTCAATAATACACAAACACCAATCATACTCAATAATTTTTTTTATTTTTTTTTTGAATTTTGTATACTTTGTTGATCCCCAGAGGGGAAATTGAGGGCATCCACCTGGATGGATGAAGCAGCCACAGTACGAAGCTATCCCTGAACCATTCACACACACATTCACACCTAGGGCCACTTTAGAGTCTCCAGTTAACCTAACCTGCATGTTTTTGGCCTGTGGGAGGAAACCGAAGAAATCCCGGAGTAAACCCACGCAGATACTGGGAGAAACATGCAAACTCCACACAGATCACTGTTGGTCAGGGGCTGGGATCGAACCAGGGATCCCATGGCCAAGGGTGAGTTGCTGTGCCGGTGCAGTGCTAACCACTGCGCCACCGCACCGCCCCAATATAATAATATGCAATTAAACACCAATTATATGCAGTAATGTGCAATGAACCCCCAATTATAATCAATAATACACAATTAACCACCAATTATACTCTGTAATACTCAACCACCAATTATACTCAATACACAATTAACCATCAGTTATACTCAATACACAAGACATAAATATGAAATTTCTATAAATTTATGACTTTTTTCGAGACTTCCGGGAAGATGGCGGAGAGACATAACACTTAAACAAAGAGCTCTCCCTAGCCGGATTAAGAATCATCGGTAAATGGCCAACTCGACATAAACGAATCAATAAACTAAGGGATGAAAACACGAAGGAACCGGGCACAAGGACAAAAACAGGGTAAAATTGAAGAATTCCTCTCCAACAACGCAGGAAAAACCGCTGTACGCAAAGCCCAAAAAAACGAGATGTCTACAGCAGAGAAAATGGAGGACACCAGACTCGACAACATGAACGCTGGCATCGCCAGTTTGGGTGAAGAGTTAAGAGAATTCAAGCGACAGCTACAACAGGATTTAGCGGCTCTTAAGGAGGAACTGAAAAAAGAAATTAAGGAGGAAATCATGGACCTCCGAAGAGAAATGGAGCGTAAATTAACGGAAAACATGGAGGAGCTGCGCTCCCAGTGGGCGTGTATGACAGAAGCGCAGACCCGAATTTCGGAACTAGAAGATTGGAAAAGCGAGGCAAACGAACAACTACAGACCCTGACGACACAAACGCAGAGGATGCAGGAGAAAATAAACGACTTGGAGAGCAGATCCCGACGAAGCAATATGCGCATCTTTGGAATTCCGGAGGGCATTGAAGGCAACTCGATGACAAAATTCATGGATCAGTTCTTAAAAAAAGAACTGGAAATACCCGGAGAAACGGATCTGCAGATTCAACAAGTGCACAGAACCCCGGCACAGAACCCGAAAACAAACGCTACACCCAGGTCAGTTGTGGTAAACTTTGTGAAATATGACATAAAGGAAAGAATCCTGACGCAAGCATGGAAAAAAAAGATACGAATCGGCGACAAACAGGTATTTTTTGACCATGACTACCCGACAGAAATCGTGCAGCAGCGGAAGAAATATGCCAACATTAAAAAAACGCTGAAAGAGAAAAAAATTAGATTCCAAACGCCGCTAACAAAAATGAGGATT